>JAYESA010000019.1:10561642-10951642 GCA_036927795.1 Iris macrosiphon | reverse complement strand
TCGAGTACGTGGCGGTGAAATCGGCACCCTTACCCATTGCCTCATGGATGCTGATGCGAGAAAAACTGATCATGGATCATCTCCAAGGTTGCCCCGAGATACTTGGATGCTTCGGTGATGAGCTCGTTTTGGATGCCAAGGACCGATACGCTACTCCCACGTACAACATGTATCTTGAGTACGTCCGTCGCGGAAGCCTCTACAAACATATTCGATCATCATCATGCGGACTCGCCGAGCAAGCTGTGCAAGGATACACCAGATCGATACTCCGAGGCCTTGCCCACATCCACAGGAGAGGGTACGTTCACTGTGATGTGAAGCCCGACAATATCCTTGTGTGGAGCGTCTCAGATGTCAAGATTGCCGACTTTGGACTGTCCAAGAAGATTGGAAAGAAGGAAACTGGTTTCGGGCCATACAACATTCGGTGCACGCCTCCCTACGTATCACCCGAGGCCCTGACTCATGGCGAGTACGAGCCACCGTTGGATATATGGTCGCTCGGATGCACGGTGGTGGAGATGCTCACGGGAGAGCTTGCCGTTAAGCATGCTGAAGATGTCACACAGCGGGAATTGTTGTATGGCATATCTCAGGGTATTCTGGAACCGGTGATACCGGAAAAGCTGTCATTGGAGGGAAAAGACTTCTTGAGAAGGTGCTTTGCTAGGGATCCCAAGGAAAGGTGGACTGCACATACCCTTCTTAAACATCCCTTTGTATCATCCGAGTATATTTGCTGGTCCAAATTCGATTTTGCACCAAACAACACCCAAACATAGTGTGTTGAGTAATGGGATATCAGCAAATTTAAAAGCTTTCTACTTTCTCCGACACCCTCTCATTGTTTTCATTATATTTCTTCATCTATCTATGTTTATGATTGGGATATGGTACATTTGTTTCTCGGTGTTCGACATTGTGATCTGAAATTGGTTCAGGAACAAGATATGGAATCATTCAAGAGAAAATTGACTAGTCCCAGAAACATTTGCTAACTACTCTTCTCTTTTTTTCTTTTGGGCAATGATATCAATCTTGGTGGTAATCTTTGATTTATGTATAATTTTGGAGACTAAAGACATAAACATGATCAAGAACTTGTGCATGTGTGGTGAGCTATGTTGTACGTACACAGATTTTTTTTTTTAAGTATCATCTGTTTCGGATCAGAATTGAGGTTTCAAATGGTTGAAACAACCAAAACAGACCGATGGAAAACCACCCAACCTCCAGAAACCGATGAAACCAATACTGATATATTGTGTTTGTGTAGTCGTGTACTAAATGTGTGGTGGACCATGTCGTGGCCTGACTATGTCGTGACACTCCTCAAGTGTGGACCATGTCGTGTCAAACACGTTTTGGATACAACCCAGGTACTCCAAAATAAACTAGGACACACCAAACTAGATATCGTGTTTGTGTAGTCGTGTCCTTACCGTGTCGTATCCGTGCAACATAGGAAGTATATGATTGGTTCGAGGAACGTCTCGAGATTCAAGCGATTGCAGACGATATAACTAGGATCTTTTTTTTCTTATTGAAAGATTGATTTTTTTTTTTTTTACAACCGTATCTTTTGTTTCAATTCTTCTGGAACAATCACAAAAACTTTGTCTAGGATTCCTGGTGAAATTTAGACTGACTCTATACTATTGCTTCCCTTCCGTAGGGCGCCTCCGGTCATCTTTAGAAATACGGTATTGCCATCCGTTCGTAAAATTTGTGAAAAATGTCGACTAATTATCCGTAGGATACCCTATATATATCAAAAAGATGTACAATCAAACCTATTTCTCGATTCAATATCAATGGAAGCGATTTTTCTTTAGTTCAATACACTTTCTCTTTCCTTCCTATCCTAAAGAACTGAATGAAAAAGGGTGGACGGGGTCTCGCCGATTGAGAGGGACAAGTCTGTGATTAAAGAAAAGCAAATTCGCGGGCGTTCTTATGAAGAAACACTTATGATACTGGAACTCGTGCATTATCGAGCATCTTTTCCTATTTTAAGAATAGAACATGTGTGGTTCAGAATAGAGTAGGGTGTTAGGGAGGTATAAAACAAATGCCTTTTTGTTTCAAAAGGATTTCTGCTTGCTCGGTAAATGTCTTGGTAGAAGATATAATTTCTTGGAATTGAGGTTTATTATTTTTTAACCGAAGGAAGCAGCGAGGTGCTGTTAATCCCTTAACTGAAGCCCGAACGGAGTTGCGGTATCGGTATCTGTTGAAATTAGTTTATTATTTTATTGATTGTCTCATTGGCATTATATAGCCTTACAGTCATTAATACAATGATCTCAATCATTATGACAATAATCTCATAATGGAATATCCTGTGACATATTCTGGCATCCCAAATATGTCCTCAGGATATTCCCATGTGCTTATACTATACTTAAATATGACACCCAACATACCATATCAACACTCCCCCTCAAGATGGGTGAAAGATATTCACTAAGCCCATCTTGTCACATCCTCTAATCATGCTCACTGAGGCAAGTCCCTTGGTTAGTCCATCTGCTACTTGATCCCTGGTTGGAACATGGCCAAGCTCCAGTAATCCATTATCCAACTTCTCTTTGATGAAGAATCTATCAATCTCGATGTGTTTGGTCCTGTCATGTTGTACTGGATTGTTGGCGATACTAATAGCTGACTGATTGTCACACCACAGCTTCATCTTGGCTCCTTGATCCAGCTTCAGCTCCACCAGCATATTCTTCAACCATAGCAGCTCTGCAACTCCCAAGGCCATAGCTCTGTACTCTGCTTCAGCTGTCGATCTGGCCACCACAGACTGCTTCTTACTCCTCCAGGAGACCAAGTTACCTCCTACAAATATGCAATATCCCGAGGTAGACCTCCTGTCATCAGCACAATTAGCCCAGTCAGAATCACAGTAGCCCTCGATGCTCACGTGATTGTTCTTCCTGAATATTAGTCCCTTTCCGGGAGCACCTTTCAAGTACCTCAGAATCTGGTACACTGCATCCATATGACCCTTCCGTGGATCATGCATGTAGCGGCTTACCACACTTACTGCAAAGCAGATATCAGGACGTGTGTGGCTCAAATAGATCAACTTGCCAACAGTCTCTGGTATCTGTCCCGATCAACTGGTTCTCTAGCCTCAGCATCAATCTTGAACCTCTGATCTATTGGTGTCACTGCAGGTTTGCACCCCAACATCCCAGTTTCTGTGAGAAGGTCCAGTGCATACTTCCTTTGAGAGAGAATAATCCCCTCTGCTTCTCGAGCAATCTCAATCCCAAGGAAGTACCGAAGAAGACCGAGATCCTTCACCTCGAATTCCTTGCCAAGCTTTCCTTTGAGTTGGGCGATCTCCTGCTCATCATCTCCTGTGATAATCATATCGTCTACATACACCGCAAGCATGGTGATGTGGCCTCCACTCCGACGGAAGAACACAGTATGATCAGCATTGATCTGCTCATATCCCATCCCTATCATCGCCCTTCTGAATCTGTCAAACCACGCTCGAGGAGACTGCTTCAGTCCATAGAGGGACTTCTTCAACCTGCAGACCTTGCCCACTGTCTGATTGGTGCCAAATCCTGGTGGTATCTCCATGTACACCTCCTCCACTAGATCTCCGTGAAAAAACGTATTCTTCACATCCAGTTGGTGTAGCTTCCATCCACCATTCGCTGCCAGAGAAATCAGAGTCCTGACAGTGCTCATCTTTACCACTGGTGCAAAGGTCTCGTCATAGTCGATGCCGTACGTCTGACTGTATCCTTTGGCTACTAGTCGAGCTTTGTAGCGCTCAACCTGTCCATCTGGGTTCTGTTTCACGGTAAAGACCCACTTGCATCCAACTTCTCTCTTCCCCTCTGGCAGTCTCACAAGCTCCCAAGTGTGGTTCTTCTCCAGAGCTCCCAACTCCTCGTGCATTGTCGCTTTCCACTTTGGATCGTTCTTGGCAACCTGCCAATTGTTAGGTATAGTAATACTATCCAAAGATGCTATAAATGCTCCATGAGAAGAAGGGATATGGTCATAAGAAACAAACTGAGCAATATCCCAACCATATCTGTTTGGAGGATTTCCTGTATTGCTGCGAGTGGTCCTCCGTACAGATAGTGGTGTGGGAGGAGTAGAAGTAGGAGGAATGATATCTTGTGAAGGAGGGGGTATCACCTGAAGGGGGGTTGGTGTCGGTGCCTCAGGAGTTGGGAGGAACGCAGGCAAGGGACTTGGCACTGGCACTGTCGGTACTGGCCCTGCAGTTTGCTTCTCTCTCCTGCTGTAGGTAAGTAACTCTCCCTGAGTAGTAGGCCTAACACCTTCACCTTCTTGTCCCTTCTCCGTGCCTCCATGCCAAACTTCTAAATCGGTTACCACCAAGTTCTCCATCTCCCCCTCTCGCCTAATACTGGTAGTATTAGGCGTGTTGTGTGAAGTTCCGTCCTGGCGGTAGTATGGCTCATGCTCCCGAAAGTGGACATCCATACTGACAGACTTTTTCTTCTCTACTGGACTCCAGCACACATACCCCTTCTGGGTCGCCGAGTAGCCTACGAAGATGCATTTGACCGCTCTAGGGTCAAGTTTCCCAACTGATGGCCTGTTGTCCTTCACAAAACACACACACCCAAACACCTTCAGTGGGAGTATCCCACTATTATTGCCTTGCAATACCTCACATGGGGACTTCCATCCGAGGACCTTCGAGGGCATCATGTTGATGAGTTGAGCTGCTGTCAACACTGCATGCCCCCACAGACTCTGTGGGACATTCATGTCGATCATCATACTTCTTGCGACCTCCAGAAGGTGTCTGTTTTTTCTTTCTGCAACTCTATTTTGTGCTGGTGTGTATGCACAGGTGGTCTGATGCTGTATTCCGTGTGCTGACAAGTATTCTGCAAGCGTCCTGTTGGTATACTCCGTTCCATTGTCAGACCTCAGTACCTTCACAACTGCTTTGTACTGAGTCTGGACATGCTTATGGAAATCCCGAAAACAAGCAGGTACATCATTCTTATTTTTCATCAAATATAACCAGGTAACACGAGAGGCACACTCAATGAAAGAAACAAAGTACTTATAACCATTCATAGTGTTAGTAGCACATGGACCCCAGACATCAGAATGTACTACCTCAAAAGCAAAAGTGCTCCTATGACCCGTGCCAACATATGAGCTCCTAGTAAGTTTTCCTAACTCGCACGCATCACATACTAATTTCTCTTTATTTGTTTTTGCATAAATCTCTGGATACAACTTACTTAGAGTATCAAAGGAAGAATGTCCCATCCTCCGATGATGGAGTATCAAGGTATCCTCAGTCCTCTGCTGCAGTCTTTCCATGCCAGCCTTCTCTGCCATAGATACCAATGCTGAGTCCAGTCCTTCTCAATCTAGGTACCACAGTCCCTCATGCCAAGTGCCAGTCCCAAGTCTTCGTCCTGTCCCTTTCTCCTGGAAGGTCACCTTAGGAATATCAAAAGAAACAATGCATTTAAGTTGGAGGATTATAGAACTAATTGACAAGAGACTGACTGGAAAGGATGGATCATGTAAAATATTAGATAATCTTACTGAACCTGTACAATTAACAGTACCCTTACCGACCACTGGCTGGAAAGTGCCATCAGCTGTCTGAATGCTGTCTGCTGATGCTAGGTGAGTGTAGGAAGAAAACTCACTAGCATTCTCCGTCACATGTCGAGATGCTCCCGAGTCGATAATCCAGTCTGATGATTTAAGGGAAGAGATAGACGCAAGGGCAAGTGATTCGTCAGTACCTGCTGATGGATGGGCATACATGGCAGCGTTGCCCCTAACAAAGAATGAGGTGGACGCCTCCTCTGTTCTACTCCTCATGTCTCCCAGTGCCTGGTCCTCCACAGTAAAGGTGTCATCAGCTTCTCCGTTCCCTTCTGATATCATGAGGTTCGCCCGATAACCTCCTCGGCCGCCTCGTCTACCCCCTCGACCACGACCACGCCCTCCATTATATCCTCGTCCGCCGAACGGTCCTCGTCCACCACCTGAATCTCCCTCCCTAGGTGGTTTGGTACAAGCATATCGATGATGACCCATCTTCCCACAGTTGTAGCACTGCCGGTTATGCTGCCAGGGCTCTCCCTTAGATCCTGTGTTACCTGAGCTGGTGATCGCTAGTGCTGACTTTGCTACGGGGGGACCACCTGTCCCGGCTTGCAGCCTGATGCGTGTTTCCTCCTGGATCATGGCTGAGATAGCCTCCTCAAGGCTAGGGATCTTTGGTTGGGCTAGAAGTAGGGCCGTCCTCTGTGCGAAAGCTGCAGTCAGCCCTTTGAGGAACTTCATCGTCCTCTCCTGCAGACACACCCGTCTCTCCTAACACTTAGGGTCCCCGCAGCTCGCCCGATCTGAGGAGTGATCATAATCCAACCACAGACGCTCCAACTCCATGGCATACTCCTGCACCGTCTTCTCTCCCTGTACGGTGTCATCAATCTCCCCCTTTATCTGGAAGACCCGTAAGTTGTTCCCCACACCATCATAGGTCCTTCTCAACTTCTCCCACACATCTTTCACCATCTCAATACCGTCTACTGTGGCGGCAATAGACTGGACTAAGGAGTTGAGAAGCCAGATGTAGATCACCATATGAGTGAACTTCCACTCATCGCGTCCTGTCGAGCCCTCGTCCGGCTCTGTCGTCTCGCCCGTCAGGAACCCCTCCATGTTTTTTCCTGCGAGGGTTCTTCTCACCCGTCGTGACCAACTCAGATAGGTGGCTGGTCCATCTAATTTCAGATCGATGGAGGGAAGCTTCAACTCCGGCGACGTTCGTGTCGTGTTCTCACCAGCCGACATCGTCAACAACTTCATCAACGTCGCCACCTCTACAGAATCTAGCTTCTTGATGATCTCCTCCATCGATGCGTCGTCTATCCAATCACGTCACGTCCGCTCCACGACTCACGCTCGTCCTCGTCGTCCGCTCCTAGATCCGAACATGTCCCCCCTTTTTTCAGATCTAGGCATCCCTATTAGGCGCTGTCTCGTGCTGGTGCGGAGGAGGCGGCAGCACGCATGTCACAGCCGCCGTCGCAGCAGCAGCAGTAGTAGCCGCAGCAGTAGCGGGATGGGGCAGCAACAGCGAAGGGCGGAGAAGAGAAGAGAAGGGAAGAAGGGGGGGGCGTGGAAGAGTTCGGTGGAGGAGATCTAGGAAATCCTCCTGTGGGTTTGTGGAAGCTTGGTGACGGCTAGGGTTTGTGCAAACTTGGCTCTGATACCATGTTGAAATTAGTTTATTATTTTATTGATTGTCTCATTGGCATTATATAGCCTTACAGTCATTAATACAATGATCTCAATCAATAAAATAATAAACTAATTTCAACAGTATCGGCTACGGTTAGCGAGGTATGGTTGGCATTGTTTTGATTATATTTCTTCATCTATCTATGTTTATGATTGGGATAGGGTACATTTGTTTCTCGGTGTTCGACATTGTGATCTGAAATTGGTTCAGGAACAAGATATGGAATCATTTAAAATGTAAGCAGCAAATTTAATAGTCACCAAAAGACATTCGTGGAGTAGCAATTCTCATTTGGTTCTTTTGGGCAATGGTATCAATCTTGGTGGTAGATTTATATATAATGTTGGAGACTAAAGACATAAACATGATTAAGAACTTATGTATGCATGGTGAACTATGTTGCATGGGCACAAGAAAGTTGTGTCCGTATCCGTATCGTGGGCGTACCCACCATGTCCGTATCCTTGCAACATAGGTGACTACCTTGCACCTTATCGGAAATGTCCTTGCCCTGTATCTGTATCGTGTCCTTATTCATATATCCGTATTGGTACAACATAGATTGTGAAACTAAGATGGGTATTACTGTTAGCAAGTAGTTCCACCTCACAAAATCAGTCACAAAATAATAAATAAATAAATACAGGGGGTTCAAAGGCTGGTACCATCTCTAAGATTTTGAGAATTTAGGTAGATGTCGTTAGAAGAACAAATGTTGGTGTTGGAAGAAGGTTACGTTTTTACCACATAGATGTAAGTTTGTAAGATGCAAATAGATTTTTAAGAAGAAATTGAGACGATATGGAACCATTGAGAAATACAAATCTTGGTTAGTAGCCATAAGATATACTAAGTAAAAATGAATATATCATTTTGATACTTATTCTCCTGTGACAAGGATTCATACCATTAGAGTTTTGCTAGAGTTAGCTTCCGCTTTTCCAAATGGTGATCTTGAGGAAGAAATATATATATATATATATATATATATATATATATATATGGAGCAAACCGAAGGTTTTACTGTAAAGAAATAAAAGAATAATGTTTGTAAATTGATAAGTCTTTAATTATATGGTCTCAAACAGGCTCCAAAACAATTGCATGAAAAATTTGACAACGTTATTTTGAGTTGAATTTGTGATTAATGAATTTGATAAATGGGTATATTCCAAATGTTTAGATAGAGATTATGTGATATTATGTCTTTATGCGGATGACATATTGATATTTGGGATATCTTTAGATACAGTAAATTATATCAAATTATATTTGTCTAAGAATTTCGATATGAACCTAGGATAAGCCAGTATGAGTTTGGGGATAAAAGTGCCAAAAACCATTAGAGGGATTTCTTTATCATTGTCTTTTTATATTGAAAAAATGCTTAGAAAATTCAGTGATTATGATAACAACTTAACTAGTTGTTGCTCCTAATGATTCTAGTATTAGATTGAAGAAGAACATAGGTGAAACTGTATCACAACACAAATACTCTTAATTAATACGATCTCTATTTTATGTGTCAAATAGACCAGACCTGAAAATTATTTAATGTTCATCAAGTGGTATACCTGACTGCTTTTCAATTCTTTTCTCAAGATTGTAAACATTCTTTTCTCAATATTGTGAACATCGTCACAGCTATGCACATTTAGGTGTATATGCTTACCAGTTGAACACCTAATAATATATATACATCCTATGTATCTGCGTCAAGTAACTCAGTTAAAGCGTAGCTCTGCAACTAAAGTTGCACTTTGCCAGAGTAAACCTATCATTAAGCTGCTTTCCATCATAAATTAGCTTATGCTTTACTTGGGTGGTATGTGTCATATTTGATCAAGGTTTTCACATCCCTTGTAGTATGCCATAATCTAACAACAAATATTTAAACTTCACAATCTGGAAAGCTATATCTCCATTCCATCACTTTCCTGCACTGCCATATGACCTGCACTGCCATATGAAGTGTGGACTTTGTTGCAATACTGCGAACTGAAAGAATGGGTATCTTGAAGTGCCCTTCCACGAAGAATGAGTGCTTGTCGTTCTGGAGAGATATAGTGTGTTAGTCCCGAAGTATGATCAAAAGAAGGAGAGATCCAAGGAGTAGGGACTCACACAAGAGTTCATCTCTATTAAATCCAGAAGAGAAGTTAGTGCACTGAGATTCACACAAGAGTTTCTCTCAAGTAACACAAAACTCCGAAGAAGCACAGCTAGGAACATAATACAAACTGACCAAAGAAAATGAAACAACTACAAGAAACAAAAAACGTTCTTCCCTTTACGTTCGCAGACGCTATAATGAGATAGAAGAGACACAAGAAGTAAAGCACCAAGAAACCTCATTGCTAGGGTGATCAAAACCACCGGTGCTCAAAGCAAGATTCGACCTATACGACGATCTGCTCCCAGGAAGCAACAAGTTCACAAATGAACTTCTTGAATGCTCTAGGTCAACTTTGGAAAATCAAACTGTGGAAGGGGTGCTCTCTGCCGCATGAACTCGGGTGCTCTCGGATATTTCCAAATCTCTCAAATAAATGAGGAGAACCTCTATATATAGAGGATATCAGCATCTATGCGCGCATATGAGAGCATATGCGTGCATACACGCTGTCCGGCCATATCCCCCAAATACGGGTGTCAGAGCCGCCTGCACACTGCACTGCACAGAGCAGACAGCGCCACCAGGTGCTGAAAGCAGCAGCCGTTAGGCAAAGATAACCACGCGTCGTATGCGTCGCCATGTGCTGAAAGCAACAGCCTTTGTCCCCTGCCACATAGGATTCGCACATACGTCATGCGCATACGACCTCGCCGCATAGCGACCCCGCCGCATGATGACCTTGCCGCATAGCGAACTCGCCGTATAGCAACCTAGCCATATAGCACCTCACCGCAAGTGCAAAGTGCGCCAACAAAGCACAACTTTATGCCCTTGAGTCCGAGCCCGAGCCCGAGTCCGACTCGCGGGGCTAATAGAAACTTGGTTTAATAATTGGCTTAATTTTATTGATAGGTGGGACTACATATATATAGGAGAGGCTAACCCCTCTCTCTACTATTCTACTAGATGTGGGACTAAACACCCACTAATACTCTTAACACTTCCACTCAAGATGGACGATAGATATCAATTATCCCCATCTTGTCACATAGTTTAGAAAGACTCGATGAATTAAGGTCCTTAGTCAGACAATCTGCAACTTGTTCTTCTGAGCGAACATGATCGAGCTTTAATATCCCTTTTTCTAGCTTCTCTTTGATCGATCTCGATGTGCTTAGTTCTGTCATACTGGACTGGATTGTTAGCTATACTTATTGCAGCTTGACTGTCACTCAGAAGACGCAACGGACATGGAACTTTGTTGTCTCTCCCAACCTATCTCTCCCTTGCTCCCTTGGACATGGAAATTAGCTTGACTGTCACTCAGAAGACGCAACGGACATGGAAATTATGTGCATCCTCATCAATTTCTTTACCCTTGCTATCTCTCCCTTGGACCAGCTTCTTTCATTGGACATGGAACTGACCCGACAATCACGTTTGGGCCCATCTCTCCCTCACTCCTAACACATCCTGTGTTAGGTGTGTCATCAAATTCGGAGCCTTCACCTGAACCATTATGGTAGTATGGTTCCATCTCTCTGAATGTAACTTTTATGCCTACAAAGAGCTTTTGCTCCACCAGACTCCAACAAGAGTATCCCTTCTGAGTTCCTGAGTAGCCAACAAAGATGCACTTCACTGTCCGAGGGTCCAACTTTTCCACTGCAGATCTGTTATCTTTCATAAAACATACACATCCAAATATCTTTGGGGGAATAATGTACTTATTCTTTCTTGTAAGCACCTCAAACGGTGTCTTCCATCCTAATACCTGAGAGGGCATCATGTTGATGAGATATGCAGCCGTCAATATGGCATGCCCCCACAAATGTTTAGAAATATTCATGGCAAACATCATTGACCGTGCTAATTCCAACAGGTGTCTGTTCTTCGGCTCTTCCACGCTATTCTGTGCTGGTGTATTGGTACACGAAGTCTGATGTTATATCACATGGGCTGTTAAGTACTCTTCAATAGCCTTGTTGGTGTATTCTGTCCTATTATCATATCTCAAAGTCTTCACTTTAGCACTATACTGTGTTGTAACCCTGCGATAAAAATCTTGAAAGCATGCAAAGACATCACTCTTACTCTTTATTAGGTATACCCAGGTGACACGAGTGTAGCAGTCATTAAAGGTGACAAACTATTTAAAAATATTAACTCCAGTTGTAGGACAAGGTCCCCACATATTAGAGGGTATCATATCAAAAGCAGCTAAACTTCTATTTCCAGAACTCACATAAGAGCTTCTGGTATATTTTCCAAGCTCACAAGTATCACAAACCAAGTTTTGTTTATTAGCCTTTTGATACATAGATGGATACATCCGACTCAGTAGACTGAATGAAGAGTGTCCCATGCACTGATGTTGAAGTAATAATTCTGCTTCCACTGTTCTTCGCGGCTCCTCCGGTTGTGCTTCTTCCCCCAGTGACGCTAGTGCTGCGTCCAGCTCACTCCTGTCCAAGTACCAAAGTTTCTTATGCCAAGTTCCAGTCCCCAACCGTCTCCCCGTTTGCTTCTCCTGAAAAATTATCTTAAGAATGTCAAAGAAAACAACACAATTAAGTTGAAGAATAATGGCACTAATGGACAATAGATTAACAGAAAAAGATGGAACATGCAAGACATCAGTAAAGGTTATGGAAGGGGTGCATTCAACTGTGCCTTTACCCATAATGGGTCTAGCCGTACTATCAGCAGTCTGAATGCTTTCAGGCGTCATCAGGTAAGTGTAATCTTGGAACTCATCATGGACACCCGTGACATGGCAGGATGTCCCAGAGTCATCCAAGCCGGTCTGTGGATAGATGTTAGGGCATGAGCAGGTGTACCTGTGCTTGTATGGGCATAGTAGGTGATGTTACCCCCGGAGGTGGTTGGAGTTGATGCCCTAGAGGTATTGGCTAGACTGTCGCTGGTTCCAAGCTTCATGCTTCTCCATATCTCTAGCATTTTTCTCTCACTAGGGGTCATATCGGGTGGCTGAGTCTCACTTTCCTCTTCTGCCAAGTTTGCCTTGTGTCCTCCGGAATGATTATTTTTTCCACCAGCATAGCCTCCTCTGCCACCCCTACGCCCTCTACGGCTGCGTCCGTGGCCGCTGGACTGGCCTCTCAGGAGTTTCGAACATAATATGAAGAAGTGTCCAGGGTCTCCACATTTATAGCACCCTCCCCCTCTGGAAGGGTTTGGGTTAAAAGCTGCTAGAGCTGATTTTCCCCCTAGAGAGCTAGTGGTGCTAGGCATCAGCTTCAGTCATGCCTCTTCTTGTGCCATAGCAGCTATGGCCTCCTCCAGTAATGGCATCCTGGATTGAGCAAGTAGGATATTCCTCCTCTGCTCGAATGCTGGGTTGAGCCCCTTCAGGAACTTCATCATCCTCTGTCGCAAAATATACTCCATGAACTTCTTATAATATTTCGCAAATGCCGATTCCACTTGCTTATCTTCTATGCCAATGGGGTCATAGTAGTCGAGATGTGACCAATACTTCTTCAGCAGAGCCGCATACTCAGAGATGGTGTGATCTTCTTAGACCACCTTATCAAGTTCATCTTTGTAGTTGGAAAACCCTCATAGGATTTTCTGACCCTGAGTACATATCTCTCAGCGTCATCCAAATGTCACCAGCACCCTCCATTACTTCAATGTTGTCCGACACTTGGTCGATCAATGAGGTTGTCAACCATCCAGCAACAACATTATTGACGATCTCCTACACAGCAAATTCCTGTGAGGAGTGATCTTCAGGTGCCTTGGTTTGGTCATTCACATAGCCCACCAAGCCTCTTGCCTTCAGAGTCCGCATCGCCTGACGCGGCCACTTCAAGTAGTTGGAAGTACCCTCCAACTTTATCTCCAGTTTCTCCAACTTCCCCATTTTGTATGGTGAATGATCCACATCTGCGTGTGCACCACAGGAGCTAGTCTCGGCCAGCCTCTTGGAGAAGAGATCGTCCACCAAAGTCTTCATCTCTTGGGCCGTCAGCTTGCCATAGATCGTCTCCATCGTCTTTTTCTTGTCCTCTTCCATCAGCAAGATCAGTAAGATAGTGGCAGATCTAGATTGTCTCCACCTTTGATCGTCGTCTTTTCCACGTCTACTATTCCTCCTTCAGTGGCAACAGTGTCCCTGAGAGTCGTTGTTTACGTCCCGTGCACGGCTTCGATCCGAGGTCGCATGGCCTGGCAAGAAGGAGGAACAGTTGTAGTTGAGATCAGGAGTTCACACAAGAGTTTTCTCACTGATATATCTTGATCCAACAAGCAACTATATAATTAATATCCCGATTATAACTTACTGCTACAAAAAATAATCAGAAAATTAAATTTTTCGGTCTTCCGTGCAATCGCAGTTGCATTTGGACAAAACCGAGTTACAACTTACAGGAGAGAAGACGAATAAGAAGATCGTCGGGGTCAGGGGTCGCCGGGATCGCAGCGGCAACAACAGCAGTCGCGACAACAGCAACAAAAGTAGTAGCCGCGACAGCAACAGTAGCAGCCACGGGGGAGGGGCAGGCCGGCCGCGCTGCGGCGCGCGGCCAGGTGGTCGCCCGGGCAGGCAAGGGCTGCTGGCGGCGGGGCAGGCCGGCGCTGTGGCGCGTGGCCAGGTGGTCGCCGGGGCCGGCGGGGAAAGAAGGGAGGGGGGCTGTGAGAGGGTTAGGGTTAGGGTTTGGAGAAGGGTGGGGGGATTTGACTCTGATACCAAATAGAAACTCGGTTTAATACTTGGCTTAATTTTATTGATGGGTGGGACTACATATATATAGGAGAGGCTAACCCCTCTCTATACTATTCTACTAGATGTGGGACTAAACACCCACTAATACTCTCAACAGGCTTAGCTCGGAAAACTTTCCAAAGGTGGTGACAAAACAAAGATTGCTATTATGATGTTTAAACTTAATTCCTCTAGGAAAATTACCCCACATGGACCACCATCCCTTGTGCATATGCCAATACCAAGCAAAGCTATATTGGGATATACAGCTTGGTGGTTTTCCAATATGGGTCTAAAAGTTCCCAAAGGTACATGGAAAACACCAACATAGTGCATATCCATGGTGTCACCTTCCTTGACATTGAGAGATGGTTTCCCCATGGGCACTAATTTTCATTCCTTGACCCACACTGAAATGCATGTTTATGATGGAACCATCTGGGGTCTTATAATCAGCAAAAAGTTTGTTTATCCTTCGGATGGTTTCCAGATAACAAGAGCTCTTGGAGCTTTGCAGCAACACCTTCTATGCTCTGAAACTTGGTTTTCAACTCCGGTAATGTGTCAGACCTCTTTACTTTCTTTCAAGGCCACAGTTTGAACAGTTTTGATGACCTTCAGATAAATGTTAATCTGGAAATGGTCGAGGGGACAAGATAATAGTAAGAAGCAAATTGATCAGTCAGTCACTTTTGGGCAATTATATCAAGCTAGGTAGTTTGATTATGTTGGAGACTATAGATGCAACATAATCAACAACTAATTAGGAATGCCAGGTGAACACAGAGATGCAATAACCGACTCTTCAGCCTTCATTTAGTCTAAAAAAATGTCCATTTAGCTATAATTATTAAATGCCTCTATATATAACACTTCAGTTACTAAGGTATTTGAAAGCATAATATCCCTACGCTAGAGTAGTGCAATCTCATTAGGTTGTCAGGGTTACTTTTTATTTCATCCATCTAGGATTTACGTCCAAAGAACAAGTATTTCCATAAATTAGTAAAATGCATTGTCTACATATTGTGTTGGTTTTGTGTTCTCAGTAATGACCGGCCATGTCCTGGGCTACTAGCACGAGGACCCCCACCCATTCCCATTTTTAATTTGCCCGGGATGGGATTTGGACCACCCCCTCGGTGATGTTTTATACTTAGCTTTGTTTCGTTAAATATCATTAATGAAATGCGTGACGATTAGTCCCACCATATTTATCCCAAAAAATAATGATAAAGTAACAAAGTAGAGCTTGTGCATTGTATTGTATCACTGTGGTGAAGAATAGGATATTTGATATACTTCAGATTCAAGCTCAGTAAATTAAGACAGACAAAATAACAATAAACGTAACCAGTTGTAAAGATGCAAAAAAAATCTCTCTTCTTGATCAGTATGATTGGCTTCCCCTTCCACTGAAAAATAAAATTTTAGAAGCCTTTACCGTAAAAAAGAAAACAGATGGTAAGTGGTAGAAACAAAACTTGAGGACCATATGTGGTCAGGGCATTTAGTGTCTACACTTTTATCACATGCAATCCTCTTCCAAAGTGCCAGGTTTTTGTTGGGAATAATTTCAGAGTATAGCATAGGATGGATTTTAGAACCATAGTTACCTGGAATGCTATACGTCCCAGATGACGGAGTATGCTATCTTTCTTTATTTTCGGTTTATAGTGGATAGGCTCATTTGGTTCGCCTACTCATTTTCGGTACGTTTCTCAAATCTACTTGGATTGATGCATAGTGAGAACATGAGTCAATGAAGAAACAACTAAGTACACACTACGAAGGCAAAGTTCAAACAACTGACATGCGAACTACAAAGTCAAAGTTCATAACAAATGTGTAGCTAGGAAATTTTGGTAAGAAATCTCGAAAATCTATTTCCAGCATTCTCTGTCATTGAAAGTATCTTATCCAAAAGCAAGTTTATAATACGTTTTCAAGGAAAGATTCAGATCACCAAATTTGGTGATTCGGATAGAAAATGCACTGCAAAACAGGAAATGATGTAACATAACTGGGTTCGTTGTGGGTTAGGGTATACCAGGTAACTATGGCCATACAAGGTGAAATTTTTCACTATTTTTCTTGTAGTTCAGGTGCATTATTTGGACTGCAAAATCTTCCTCATATGGTATTTAGATAGATATTATAAATTTCATTGTGCAATCAATAGAGATAGAACTACTTATTAGCCTAGTATGTATCTTGACTATTGAGTAAATGTTTTGTATGAACTTGTCCAAGTACAAATACTTTCTACATGGTCGTGACTAGAAACAAAACAAAACAAAACAAAAATTAATGCATTGGATGTTGAAGAATATTTGGGCATCATCTAAGAAATTTAAAATTGAAAAGAATAGTCATTATATATGGTAAAAGGACAAACAAGTAGAAATAAAGAGCATGCCAATTTGACCCTGAGGATTAAGGAAAACCGGAGAAGGGGCTTCAGATGGATAGCAGATCTGGAGAGAGAAAAAGACTTAATTTGAGTATGTCCCTAAAACTTTGTCAGTTTCAACATAAGCCCTCTCAATCTTGTTTTGTCCCTATGATTTGATAAAGAACAAGGGATTTGGGCTTTGTAAACATCATCTCAACTATGAACATTAAGGGGTATACAGTGACCAAAATGGCAATGGGAACCTTAAAACATAGTAGTAAAATATGAATATTATCAGTAGACAATCCAAAATATTAATACAAGTTGGCACATCCACAAAAATATACAAGATTGTCCACTGAGAGTTCATAGGAACATAATAGCAATCAAAAGCATTACACACCAGAAACCCTTAATGAGTAGCAATGCAACAGTATACAACGACAATTTCTCTCTCTAGTTCTTTAGATCTTCAGACTTGCTAACTACCCCTCAATCTTAGAACAAGATGTATAGTACTTCCATCCTGAACATTATAATATTCAACAGTCCTTGAATCTTCCATCTGCCTTCCACTGAAAATTAAGCGGTGTTGATCAGGTGGTAAACCAAACTTCTCTTCAATTTGTTTCTTCAAATTGTAAACATAATCACTGCTATGCACATTCAGGCGCTTCAATGTACCTTCAAGAGACTTAATAACTATCTGCGACTTAATAACTATCTGCATCAAATATATCTTTGTCAAATAACTCAGTTCAAGCATAGGTCTGTAACTGAAGTTGCATTCTGCTAGAGTAAGCCCATCATAGAGCTGATTTCCATCATAAATTAGCTTTTGCTTTTGTTGAGTGGCATGTGTCATGCTCTTTATCATGGTTTTCACATCCCATATAGTATACCATGTTCTGACAGCAAATGTTGCAACTTCACCATCTGGAAAGCTAACTAGTATCTCCATTTCGTCACTTTCCTGCAATACCATATGAATGGTGGACTCTCTTGTGATGTTGCAAGCTGAGAGAGAGTGGGTATCTTGAAGTGCTCTTCCACCAAGAATTAGTGTTTGTCGTTCTACGGGGATATTGTGCACATCGTGAATCATAGCTTTAATCCTCTGGATGGTGTCACCTTCCTTGACATCGAGAGAAATGGTTTTCCCCAGGGGCATTTCAACATAAATTTTCATTTCCTGACCCATTCTGACGTGCAGATTTATGGTGGAACCATCCGGGATCTTGTAATCAGCCAACAGTTTGTTATCCTTCAGGTGGTTTCCAGATAAGAAGAGCTCTTGGTGCTTTGCAGAAACACCTTCTATGCTCTGAAACTTGGTTTTCAGATCATGTATCGTGTCTGACTTCTTTACTTTCAAGGCCACCGTGTGAACGGTTTTGATGACCTTCAGATTAATGTTGATCTAAAAATGGTTTAGAAGTCAAGATGAAGCAAATGTAACGAAGAAGCAAAAACAAATTGAGAGAAATGTAAGAAGCAAATTTATTAGTCAGTAAAAGGGATTCCTTTGATACTTTTGGGCAATAACATCTTGCTAGGTAGTATGATTTATAATGTTGGAGACTAAAGGCACGAGCTTAATAAAAAAGTTAGAAATATGCATGCTGAAACTAGGATGTTTATTGTGATCGGTGAAAAGCAAGTGGTACTACTTCTCAACAGAGTTGTCCACAAAACAATAAAATATATATGGGGGGTTCAAATGATGGCACCATCTAAGAGCTCAAGAATTGAAGTTTGTCGCTACGAGAACTAAAGTTTGTGTTTGATAATGGTTATTTTGATGAACTCATATGGAAATAATATCCTAGTTGAGATGATGCTGGATAAAAAGTAATTAACGAGCCTAGGTTTCCTAGTATCTGTCCTGGTCTGATGAGCCAACTACTTAGCAGGCTAGCTTAAATGGGAAAGCATGTGTATTCTAAACAAGTAGAGCCTTGTAATTGTTGCACGAATGCGGACCTGGATAAGAGCATGTGCGACATGAATACAGACATTTTTGAGATAGTTAATACAGTCACCTATATTGCACAAATATTGACATGGATATGGTATGGACACGATACGAATACTGTTGATATGGTATGTTGGGTGTCATATTTAAGTATAGTATAAGCACATGGGAATATCCTGAGGACATATTTGGGATGCCAGAATATGTCACAGGATATTCCATTATGAGATTATTGTCATAATGATTGAGATCATTGTATTAATGACTGTAAGGCTATATAATGCCAAAGAGACGATCAATAAAAATACAACTAATTTCAACATGGTATCAGAGCCAAGTTTCCACAAACCCTAGCCGTCACCAAGCCTCCTCTTTTCACAAACCCACAGGAGGATTTCCTAGATCTCCTCCACCGAACTCTTCCACGCCCCCCCCCCTTCTTCCCTTCTCTTCTCTTCTCCGCCCTTCGCAGTGTAAGCCCCCTGATTTTTCAGAATTTTAATTTCGGATTTTTCCCCAATTTTCTGGTATTTTTCGGGAATTAAAAACCTAGGCGTTGGTAATTCAATGATTTTTAATTTCGGTCAATCTTTATTAAAATATTATGGAAATAATATTTTATGGTGTAAAACGGAAAACCGGACATGTGGTAATTTTCGGTGAATTTATTGGACTCCGGAAACCCGTTTAAAGCCCTAGAAACCAATTTAGAATTAAACCGAATTTAAATTCGTGCCAACGCCCGACATCCCCATGAGAGCCGAAGCCCAGCCCAAGGAGCGTTGACCCGTTGACCCAGCCCGAATCCTAGGTCTAACCCTATTCTAATTTCTGCATGTATAAATACCTACTTATTTTCTAGTTTTCTCCACAAGAAAAAGAAAAGAAAAAGAGATCCCAAATTCCTAAATTTTCCAAAATCCCGAATCCCTAATTACTAACCCTAACCCTAATTTTAACCTAACCCTAACCCTAAGCAGCCTCTTCCTCCGCCTCTGCCGACCCCTCTCCGGCGCCGCCCCTAGCCCGGCCGCCGCCCTCTGCAACCATCTTCTCCAGCCCGTCCTCTCCCGACGACTCATCCCCTCGCCTCACTCTCCCTCCGCCTCGACCCATCTCCGCGAGCAGCGCCCAGGGAAGCCCTAGCCTCTCCCCTCTTCTCCGGCCGGATCGATCCCTCCGGCCATCCCTCTGTCCGCCACCCGCCGTCGAGCGCCACGCCGCTGCCAGCACCTCCGTGCCACCCCAGCACGCCGCTCCCCTCCGGCCGCAGCACCGCCTCCTCCTTCTTCCTTCCCCTCGACTCCACCGCGCAGTCGACTCGACTCCTCGTCGCCTCCGCTCGGTCCTCCTCCGACCCGCAGAGCACGGCAAACCCTAGCCGGGACTCACAGAGACTCAGGACACGGACGCAGCGGACACGAAGCAGAGACAGGACACAGGACGCAGGACACGACCAGGACACAAATTGGACTCTCGGACACGTGAAAAACAGATTCACGAGGCCCTGTTCAGGTACCGTTTTCTTCCTCCTCGCAACTCCGTTTTCGATTCCGTCAGTTGCTACTCGTAGACTGTATGACCCTCTCGGTGCCCGTGCAACTCGCTCGGTGCATCGCGTCCTGTGGTGATCGCACACCGCGATCCAAAAACAGGAAAAACTAAGCCATGTTTCACCCCGGAACTGAGTCCGCCCCGCCAATCGGGACGACTTGGTCGCACGCGGTCTTTACCGAACTGTGCGCGACGTTGATACGGTCGTGTGAGATTTCGCAGAAGTCGATTCGGATGTACGTGCACACCGGAATCAACGCGTATCCGCCGACACCGCCCCGTATCCGTCGATTCTGGGACACGCTGTAACTTTGTGTACACACGTCGGATCGAGACGAAACTAGCGCCATCGGACTCGTAGCAATACGCTGGTCCTGTGAGCCAAGTTTGGTTCGATTCTGAGAACGTTGACGAAATCGCGTGTCGTGGGCCCCACAGGCTCCACTTGACGGGCGATTTTGTGACCGGCTCATCGGAATCCAATTCTGGAAGTTCCGTTGGGTTCGTATCATCGTTCCTGACTTGTAGACACTAAGTTTGACAAATTTGGAGACCTTTGACCTTGACACGCTTTTCGGTGCAAAGTGGCCCACATGTGGACCCCGCTTTGACCCGGAAATGTCATTTTTGCCCCTGTGTCCAAATTGGACGTAAGGACAGGCGTTTCTAGCTATTTGATATTTTTTGAATCTAATGGTGATGTTTATTTCAGCAACCGGAGTAGTACCTGCAGATCACACTGAGACCAGAGCTACAGTTGGAGCCAGGACCCCAGGCAAGTGTACCTTGCCAAATCCTGCAGTCTTGCTACTTATTCCTTGACTTAGTTATTCATCAGTGGGCAAGTATACCTTGCCAACTTTACAATTCTTGTTGCATTTCCTTGATTCATTATATTGCTGTGCATGCTTGACCTAGGACCGTGTGACGTACTTAGCGTCCGATTATCAGTCGGGTGCCGACACTGTACGCAGTGTTGGGTACGGTCATCTAGAGATGGACATTCGTGACACTATATATTCTCGTACTTGTCTTACCAAGTACACCTTGACCCAGGACACTTGACACTATTCATGAGACAGGATCTTCCTGAGATATTCATGGTGATTCTGTATAGGATACAGGACTTGACATTGATATTGTATTCCTAGACATTAGATGACTTTTTGCATTAGATATGATTGTGCGTGACATGGACATGAGGCATCATGGACATGAGACGTGTGATTACATTGGATGGGGAGAGACACACAGGCTACAGGCTGATCATATATATACACCCCTATTATTGTGAGGCACAAGACTCTGAAGCCCGAGCTTGGCCCATTACTCATATTACTGCTGCTACCGGCTCCCCTACACAGAGCTTGTAGTATGCTTCAGCCTGAGTTCTAGTGCTGCTCTCATCTTGCATATCACTTAGCTGGTTATTTTAGTATTCCCTTATTGTTCCATCTATTGCTGGAGAGACCCGCAGGCTACAGGTTGACTATATTATGTCGGCTACTCAGTCTCCCGCTGAGCTAGACCATCTCATGATATCACTGCTACCGGCTCCCCTACACAGAGCTTGTAGTGGCTTCAGCCTGAGTTCTATTGATACTCTCTCTTGCATTTTACACAGATGCTTACATACTTACCCTGCTTATTTCATTATTTGCTGCACTGCATTATAATTATTGGCATGAGCTCTTTGTACCTTGCTATGTCCCCTGAGGACCTGGATCCGGATTATGTCCCCAGATATTGCAGACGAGATCTACCCAGAGTTGTACCGTACAGGAGCAGGAGCAGAAGCAGGTGCCTACATTGGAGCAGTACCAGGACCAGAGGACGAGATCGTACCAGAGGACTTCTCCTGGGTATTGGTTTGAGATACTCATTTACTTCTGTTCCTATTTACTTTACTTCCAGTCTATTGCATCATTGTATTAGACTTGTTCTCGGATTGTTCTCCGAGACTCTTTATTGAGATATGCTAGATTCTTTTTACTTGCTTTTACTCTGGCATTTGATCTGTGATTATCTGTTGTGGATGAGATTAGTATAGACTGTGACGTGTATTATTGGACCTGCTTATTATTTCATTACAGCTTAAGTATGCCCTGATGGATCCATTAAATTGGGTTTGTCCATCGGTGCGTACTGCTGGCCATTAACACGCGTCCGGTCCCATGGTATTTTGGGACTGGGACGTGACATGGTTTTTGTGGTGGCCCATGCAGGTTGACGACTAAATTGTTCAGTTTCAACTTAGGGACCGAGCAAGCCTGCAATAAGAATAGGATAAGTTTTGAATCTCATCCACTTGCTTGAATCATTCTTGACATCTATATCGGATTCAAATTATTTCTTGACTTGCATCCTGCCTTAATTCTTGTGCGCCTCTTATTGTTTATTTTGGTTGCAGAGTTATGGATTCACGAGCAAACGACAAGACTCCTGTAAGATCACCACGAGATGCTGTGGTAACCAACGAAGATGAAGTAACACCAGTTGATGAAGGTCAAGCAGCTCAACCACGCAATCAAGCAAGTCAGCATGCCACGAGAATACAGCAAGATGACGTTCCACCATCGATGCAGTTGGCTCCACCGATGCCTACCGTTCCACAAGGGCAGGCTATGGACGAACAACAAATGTTTCGAATGTTCTACGCGATGATGCAAGCCCATCAGAAGGTTCAGGAAGAAGCTCAGCAAAACCAAGTGGAGAAGTTCATCGATAGATTTAGCTCGGAGTTGCGGAAGTTAATCAGCCCCGCTGCTACTACCTTAGACGAGCATGTTCTTACTACAGCAAGACCCATGGAGTGCGACACGAGGATGGAGTCTAGCCAGAAGCGGCCGTATGCATCAGCACCAGACCAAGCACAACAGGAAAGAGTCGCAAAGCGACCACAGATGAATCCACCATCGAGTGCAGCACCAAGAGCCTCATTTCTTCCTACTTGTCAACATTGTCGCAAGATAGGCCATACTGAAAGAGAATGCAGACGCAAGTTAGGATTATGCTTGATATGCGCGTCCAACCAACACTTAGCCAAGGATTGTCTTCAGCATCGAGAGAAAGCAGTGAGGATTCATCGACCAGCCACATCAGCACCAGCCGGAGCACCACAAGAAGAAGCTACACAAAGACCTCAAGTACACCAGCCACCAGAAGCAACTCCACAGACAATACCTGTCTGTCCATATTGTCGCAAGCGAGGCCATACTGAGGACGAGTGCAGACGAAAGAAGAAATTATGCTTAGCTTGCGGATCCAGTCAGCATTTAAAGAAGGAATGCCCCGAATGTCGAGACAGAGCACCAATGAATAACCAACAAGCGATACCAGCACCAACGCCAGCCTCTCTAGCATTGGAAGCACCGCCAACGGAAGTTGAAGAAGTCCTACCACCAGCCCCAGGAGGAAATCAGCCGAGGCCACCCTTGGCACCACAAGCAACACTTTTCCAGCAGGCTCAACAGCAACAGAGGAATCAACTGCAAGAGCGTGAAAAGCTCCAGCGATGACTTTAGAAGACGCGCAGACTCATGGAGTAGCTAATGCGCATAATTTTTTCGTAGTTTTCTGTTTCTAGATTTGTTTTATCTCGTGCCTATTGGTTCGTGACCTCAGCCTTAATCTTTGTAATTTTGAACTTGCTTATAATTGATAACAGTCGAGATCATAGAGTCTTTTGTGATTGTGCTTATCTTGTGATTGTTTTGTGAACTTGAATTAAGTTGTACCTTCTTTCATCATCATCTAGCGTACTTCTAATTGTTGTACTACCTTGACTTATGCTGCTAATATAGCCTAGTTTTGCAAGCTTATCCTTTTATCGAGCTTGATCATGACATCTGTATTATTGGACGCGTACACTAATACAGTTGTCTATTCAGAATCAGTGTATTACGGTCTGATCAACCTTAGTGCATTTTGGTTCGCCTCTTCGCACGACTACTTTACGTGGATTGAGATATATAGTTGACTAGTATACTTGCCCCTAGATATGTTTGAGCATATCGTATCAGTTACACAACTGTACTAATACGAGCATACGAATAGGAATTTACCAATAGGATTTCAATCCACAACAACTTGACAATTCCCACTTGAATTCGTTAAACGCCTTGACCCCGATACTTCTATTCTATTACCTCGCCCTTGAACTCTTTATTATTGATCTTCGTCTTCCCTTACTTCAGAAAGACGAAACCTCGTGCTTGGTATAAGTTTGATTTATAGACAGTACTAGATATACCCCACAGGCCGGTCGCATCATTGATGACCCTTTTATATATGATTAAAGACATATCATGGGTGATATGTTTGGTGTTAAAGACTTGAGGATTCAATAACATGACTAAATAAGTTGGGGCATAGCTTTATTAGATATATAGTCTTAGATGATAGATGGGTAAATTCTAAGTTGGGTAGAGACCGCAATGTTCACTTGAGAGGAATCCCTTAGACTGTAATCAAGTGAGACTTGAAAGAGAGAACCCTACCCTATTTTAATTTCGAGGACAAAATTTTTATAAGTTGGGTAGATTGTAAGCCCCCTGATTTTTCAGAATTTTAATTTCGGATTTTTCCCCAATTTTCTGGTATTTTTCGGGAATTAAAAACCTAGGCGTTGGTAATTCAATGATTTTTAATTTCGGTCAATCTTTATTAAAATATTATGGAAATAATATTTTAGGGTGTAAAACGGAAAACCGGACATGTGGTAATTTTCGGTGAATTTATTGGACTCCGGAAACCCGTTTAAAGCCCTAGAAACCAATTTAGAATTAAACCGAATTTAAATTCGTGCCAACGCCCGACATCCCCATGAGAGCCGAAGCCCAGCCCAAGGAGCGTTGACCCGTTGACCCAGCCCGAATCCTAGGTCTAACCCTATTCTAATTTCTGCATGTATAAATACCTACTTATTTTCTAGTTTTCTCCACAAGAAAAAGAAAAGAAAAAGAGATCCCAAATTCCTAAATTTCCCAAAATCCCGAATCCCTAATTACTAACCCTAACCCTAATTTTAACCTAACCCTAACCCTAAGCAGCCTCTTCCTCCGCCTCTGCCGACCCCTCTCCGGCGCCGCCCCTAGCCCGGCCGCCGCCCTCTGCAACCATCTTCTCCAGCCCGTCCTCTCCCGACGACTCATCCCCTCGCCTCACTCTCCCTCCGCCTCGACCCATCTCCGCGAGCAGCGCCCAGGGAAGCCCTAGCCTCTCCCCTCTTCTCCGGCCGGATCGATCCCTCCGGCCATCCCTCTGTCCGCCACCCGCCGTCGAGCGCCACGCCGCTGCCAGCACCTCCGTGCCACCCCAGCACGCCGCTCCCCTCCGGCCGCAGCACCGCCTCCTCCTTCCTTCCCCTCGACTCCACCGCGCAGTCGACTCGACTCCTCGTCGCCTCCGCTCGGTCCTCCTCCGACCCGCAGAGCACGGCAAACCCTAGCCGGGACTCACAGAGACTCAGGACACGGACGCAGCGGACACGAAGCAGAGACAGGACACAGGACGCAGGACACGCGAGGACACGACCAGGACACAAATTGGACTCTCGGACACGTGAAAAACAGATTCACGAGGCCCTGTTCAGGTACCGTTTTCTTCCTCCTCGCAACTCCGTTTTCGATTCCGTCAGTTGCTACTCGTAGACTGTATGACCCTCTCGGTGCCCGTGCAACTCGCTCGGTGCATCGCGTCCTGTGGTGATCGCACACCGCGATCCAAAAACAGGAAAAACTAAGCCCTGTTTCACCCCGGAACTGAGTCCGCCCCGCCAATCGGGACGACTTGGTCGCACGCGGTCTTTACCGAACTGTGCGCGACGTTGATACGGTCGTGTGAGATTTCGCAGAAGTCGATTCGGATGTGCGTGCACACCGGAATCAACGCGTATCCGCCGACACCGCCCCGTATCCGTCGATTCTGGGACACGCTGTAACTTTGTGTACACACGTCGGATCGAGACGAAACTAGCGCCATCGGACTCGTAGCAATACGCTGGTCCTGTGAGCCAAGTTTGGTTCGATTCTGAGAACGTTGACGAAATCGTGTGTCGTGGGCCCCACAGGCTCCACTTGACGGGCGATTTTGTGACCGGCTCATCGGAATCCAATTCTGGAAGTTCCGTTGGGTTCGTATCATCGTTCCTGACTTGTAGACACTAAGTTTGACAAATTTGGAGACCTTTGACCTTGACACGCTTTCCGGTGCAAAGTGGCCCACATGTGGACCCCGCTTTGACCCGGAAATGTCATTTTTGCCCCTGTGTCCAAATTGGACGTAAGGACAGGCGTTTCTAGCTATTTGATATTTTTTGAATCTAATGGTGATGTTTATTTCAGCAACCGGAGTAGTACCTGCAGATCACACTGAGACCAGAGCTACAGTTGGAGCCAGGACCCCAGGCAAGTGTAGCTTGCCAAATCCTGCAGTCTTGCTACTTATTCCTTGACTTAGTTATTCATCAGTGGGCAAGTATACCTTGCCAACTTTACAATTCTTGTTGCATTTCCTTGATTCATTATATTGCTGTGCATGCTTGACCTAGGACCGTGTGACGTACTTAGCGTCCGATTATCAGTCGGGTGCCGACACTGTACGCAGTGTTGGGTACGGTCATCTAGAGATGGACATTCGTGACACTATATATTCTCGTACTTGTCTTACCAAGTACACCTTGACCCAGGACACTTGACACTATTCATGAGACAGGATCTTCCTGAGATATTCATGGTGATTCTGTATAGGATACAGGACTTGACATTGATATTGTATTCCTAGACATTAGATGACTTTTTGCATTAGATATGATTGTGCGTGACATGGACATGAGGCATCATGGACATGAGACGTGTGATTACATTGGGTGGGGAGAGACACACAGGCTACAGGCTGATCATATATATACACCCCTATTATTGTGAGGCACAAGACTCTGAAGCCCGAGCTTGGCCCATTACTCATATTACTGCTGCTACCGGCTCCCCTACACAGAGCTTGTAGTATGCTTCAGCCTGAGTTCTAGTGCTGCTCTCATCTTGCATATCACTTAGCTGGTTATTTTAGTATTCCCTTATTGTTCCATCTATTGCTGGAGAGACCCGCAGGCTACAGGTTGACTATATTATGTCGGCTACTCAGTCTCCCGCTGAGCTAGACCATCTCATGATATCACTGCTACCGGCTCCCCTACACAGAGCTTGTAGTGGCTTCAGCCTGAGTTCTATTGATACTCTCTCTTGCATTTTACACAGATGCTTACATACTTACCCTGCTTATTTCATTATTTGCTGCACTGCATTATAATTATTGGCATGAGCTCTTTGTACCTTGCTATGTCCCCTGAGGACCTGGATCCGGATTATGTCCCCAGATATTGCAGACGAGATCTACCCAGAGTTGTACCGTACAGGAGCAGGAGCAGAAGCAGGTGCCTACATTGGAGCAGTACCAGGACCAGAGGACGAGATCGTACCAGAGGACTTCTCCTGGGTATTGGTTTGAGATACTCATTTACTTCTGTTTCTATTTACTTTACTTCCAGTCTATTGCATCATTGTATTAGACTTGTTCTCGGATTGTTCTCCGAGACTCTTTATTGAGATATGCTAGATTCTTTTTACTTGCTTTTACTCTGGCATTTGATCTGTGATTATCTGTTGTGGATGAGATTAGTATAGACTGTGACGTGTATTATTGGACCTGCTTATTATTTCATTACAGCTTAAGTATGCCCTGATGGATCCATTAAATTGGGTTTGTCCATCGGTGCGTACTGCTGGCCATTAACACGCGTCCGGTCCCTCGGTATTTTGGGACTGGGGCGTGACACGCAGGCCGCCCTTCGCTGTTGCTGCCCCGTCCCGCTACTGCTGCGGCTACTACTACTGCTGCTGCTGCTGCGACGGCGGCTGTGACATACGTGCTGCCGCCTCCTCCGCACCAGCACGAGACAGCGCCTAATAGGGATGCCTAGATCTGAAAAAAGGGGGGACATGTTCGGATCTAGGAGCGGACGACGAGGACGAGCGTGAGTCGTGGAGCGGACGTGACGTGATTGGATAGACGACGCATCAATGGAGGAGATCATCAAGAAGCTAGATTCTGCAGAGGTGGCGACGTTGATGAAGTTGTTGACGATGTCGGCTGGTGAGAACACGACACGAACGTCGCCGGAGTTGAAGCTTCCCTCCATCGATCTGAAATTAGATGGACCAGCCACCTATCTGAGTTGGTCACGGCGGGTGAGAAGAACCCTCGCAGGAAAAAACATGGAGGGGTTCCTGACGGGCGAGACGACAGAGCCGGACGAGGGCTCGACAGGACGCGATGAGTGGAAGTCCACTCATATGGTGATCTACATCTGGCTTCTCAACTCCTTAGTCCAGTCTATTGCCGCCACAGTAGACGGTATTGAGATGGTGAAAGATGTATGGGAGAAGTTAAGAATGACCTATGATGGTGTGGGGAACAACTTACGGGTCTTCCAGATAAAGGGGGAGATTGATGACACCGTACAGGGAGAGAAGACGGTGCAGGAGTATGCCACGGAGTTGGAGCGTCTGTGGTTGGATTATGATCACTCCTCAGATCGGACGAGCTGCGGGGACCCTAAGTGTAAGGAGAGACATATGTGTCTGCAGGAGAGGACGATGAAGTTCCTCAAAGGGCTGACTGCAGCTTTCGCACAGAGGACGGCCCTATTTCTAGCCCAACCAAAGATCCCTAGCCTTGAGGAGGCTATCTCAGCCATGATCCAGGAGGAGACACGCATCAGGCTGCAAGCCGGGACAGGTGGTCCCCCCGAAGCAAAGTCAGCACTAGCGATCACCAGCTCAGGTAACACAGGATCTAAGGGAGAGCCCTGGCAGCATAACCGGCAGTGCTACAACTGTGGGGAGATGGGTCATCATCGGTATGCTTGTACCAAACCACTTAGGGAGGGAGATTCAGGTGGTAGACGAGGACCGTTCGGCGGACGAGGATATAATGGAGGACGTGGTCGTGGTCGAGGGGGTAGACGAGGCGGCCGAGGAGGTTATCGGGCGAACCTCATGATATCAGAAGGGAACGGAGAAGCTGATGGCACCTTTACTGTGGAGGACCAGGCACTGGAGACATGAGGAGTAGAACAGAGGAGGCGTCCACCTCATTCGTTGTTAGGGGCAACGCTGCCATGTATGCCCATCCATCAGAAGACTGGATTATCGACTCGGGAGCATCTCGGCATGTGACGGGGAATGCTAGTGAGTTTTCTTCCTACACTCACCTAGCATCAGCAGACAGCATTCAGACAGCTGATGGCACTTTCCAGCCAGTGGTCGGTAAGGGTACTGTTAATTGTACAGGTTCAGTAAGATTATCCAATGTTTTACATGCTCCATCCTTTCCAGTCAGTCTCTTGTCCATTAGTTCTATAATCCTCCAACTTAAATGCATTGTTTCTTTTGATATTCCTAAGGTGACCTTCCAGGAGAAAGGGACAGGACGAAGACTTGGGACTGGCACTTGGCATGAGGGACTGTGGTACCTAGATCGAGAAGGACTGGACTCAGCATTGGTATCTATGGCAGAGAAGGCTGGCATGGAAGGACTGCAGCAGAGGACTGAGGATACCTTGATACTCCATCATCGGAGGATGGGACATTCTTCCTTTGATACTCTAAGTAAGTTGTATCCAGAGATTTATGCAAAAACAAATAAAGAAAAATTAGTATGTGATGCGTGCGAGTTAGGAAAACTTACTAGGAGCTCATATGTTGGCACGGGTCATAGGAGCACTTTTGCTTTTGAGGTAGTACATTTTGATGTCTGGGGTCCATGTGCTACTAACACTATGAATGGTTATAAGTACTTTGTTTCTTTCATTGAGTGTGCCTCTCGTGTTACCTGGTTATATTTGATGAAAAATAAGAATGATGTACCTGCTTGTTTTCGGGATTTTCATAAGCATGTCCAGACTCAGTACAAAGCAGTTGTGAAGGTACTGAGGTCTGACAATGGAACGGAGTATACCAACAGGACGCTTGCAGAATACTTGTCAGCACACGGAATACAGCATCAGACCACCCGTGCATACACACCAGCACAAAATGGAGTTGCAGAAAGGAAAAACAGACCTTCTGGAGGTCGCAAGAAGTATGATGATCGACATGAATGTCCCACAGAGTCTGTGGGGGCATGCAGTGTTGACAGCAGCTCAACTCATCAACAGGATGCCCTCGAAGGTCCTCGGATGGAAGTCCCCATGTGAGGTATTGCAAGACAATAATAGTGGGATACTCCCACTGAAGGTGTTTGGGTGTGTGTGTTTTGTGAAGGACAACAGGCCATCAGTTGGGAAACTTGACCCTAGAGCGGTCAAATGCATCTTCGTAGGCTACTCGGCGACCCAGAAGGGGTATGTGTGCTGGAGTCCAGTAGATAAGAAGAAGTTTGTCAGTATGGATGTCCACTTTCGGGAGCATGAGCCATACTACCGCCAGGACGAAACTTCACACAACACGCCTAATACTGCCAGTATTAGGCGAGAGGGGGAGATGGAGAACTTGGTGGTAACCGATTTAGAAGTTTGGCATGGAGGCACGGAGAAGGGACAAGAAGGTGAAGGTGTTAGGCCTACGGCTCAGGGAGAGTTACTTACCTACAGCCGGAGAGAGAAGCAAACTACAGGACCAGTACCGACAGTGCCAGTGCCAAGTCCCTTGCCTGCGTTCGTCCCAACTCCTGAGGCACCGACACCAACCCCCCTTCAGGTGATACACCCTCCTTCACAAGATATCATTCCTCCTACTTCTACTCCTCCCACACCATTATCTGTACGGAGGACCACTCGCAGCAATGCAGGAAATCCTCCAAACAGATATGGTTGAGATATTGCTCAGTTTGTTTCTTATGACCATATCTCTTCTTCTCATGGAGCATTTATAGCATCTTTGGATAGTATTACTGTACCTAACAATTGGCAGGATGCCAAGAACGATCCGAAGTGGAAAGCGGCAATGCACGAGGAGTTGGGAGCTCTGGAGAAGAACCACACTTGGGAGCTTGTGAGACTGCCAGAGGGGAAGAGAGCAGTTGGATGCAAGTGGGTCTTTACCGTGAAGCAGAACCCAGATGGACAGGTTGAGCGCTACAAAGCTCGACTAGTAGCCAAAGGATACAGTCAGACGTACGGCATCGACTATGACGAGACCTTTGTACCAGTTGCAAAGATGAGCACTGTCAGGACTCTGATTTCTCTGGCAGCGAATGGTGGATGGAAGCTACACCAACTGGATGTGAAGAATGCGTTTCTTCACGGAGATATAGTGGAGGAGGTGTACATGGAGATACCACCAGGATTTGGCACCAATCAGACAGTGGGCAAGGTCTGCAGGTTGAAGAAGTCCCTCTATGGACTGAGGCAGTCTCCTCGAGCGTGGTTTGACAGATTCAGAAGGGCGATGATAGGAATGGGATATCAGCAGATCAATGCTGATCATACTGTGTTCTTCCGTCGGAGTGGAGGCCACATCACCATGCTTGCGGTGTATGTGGACGATATGATTATCACAGGAGATGATGAGCAGGAGATCACCCAACTCAAAGGAAAGCTTGGCAAGGAATTCGAGGTGAAGGATCTCGGCCTTCTTCGGTACTTCCTTGGGATTGAGATTGCTCGAGAAGCAGAGGGGATTGTTCTCTCTCAAAGGAAGTATGCACTGGACCTTCTCACAGAAACTGGGATGTTGGGGTGCAAACCTGCAGCGACACCAATAGATCAGAGGTTCAAGATTGATGCTGAGGCTGGAGAACCAGTTGATCGGGACAGATACCAGAGACTGGTTGGCAAGTTGATCTATTTGAGCCACACACGTCCTGATATCTGCTTTGCAGTAAGTGTGGTGAGCCGCTACATGCATGACCCATGGAAGGGTCATATGGATGCAGTGTACCAGATTCTGAGATACTTGAAAGGTGCTCCCGGGAAGGAACTAATATTTAGGAAGAACAATCACGTGAGCATCGAGGGCTACTGTGATTCTGACTGGGCTAGTTGTGCTGATGACAGGAGGTCTACCTCGGGATATTGCATATTTGTAGGAGGTAACTTGGTCTCCTGGAGGAGTAAGAAGCAGTCTGTGGTGGCCAGATCGACAGCTGAAGCAGAGTACAGAGCTATGGCCTTGGGAGTTGCAGAGCTGCTATGGTTGAAGAATATGCTGGTGGAGCTGAAGCTGGATCAAGGAGCCAAGATGAAGCTGTGGTGTGACAATCAGTCAGCTATTAGTATCGCCAACAATCCAGTACAGCATGACAGGACCAAACACATCGAGATTGATAGATTCTTCATCAAAGAGAAGTTGGATAGGGGATTACTGGAGCTTGGCCATTTTCCAACCAGGGATCAAGTAGCAGATGGACTAACCAAGGGACTCGCCTCAGTGAGCATGATTAGAGGATGTGACAAGATGGGCTTAGTGAATATCTTTCACCCATCTTGAGGGAGAGTGTTGATATGGTATGTTGGGTGTCATATTTAAGTATAGTATAAGCACATGGGAATATCCTGAGGACATATTTGGGATGCCAGAATATGTCACAGGATATTCCATTATGAGATTATTGTCATAATGATTGAGATCATTGTATTAATGACTGTAAGGCTATATAATGCCAAAGAGACAATCAATAAAAATACAACTAATTTCAACAAATACGGACACCACTTTCCTGTGTTCGTATATCATAGACTAGAGAGGGGTCATGTCATGACCCCTGTCATAGACAAGGACCATTATCAAGAGTTGGGATCTTGATCGGATAACAATGACCTATAGTTAATGCCAATCTTGTTCTCATTGATCACGTCCGAAATAAGATAGCCAATAACTTGAGAAGATATTCATGATCTGCGCAAGCCAGTCAACATAACAACCAGTTTGTTGTGACCCTCAGCTGAGACCGTGATCACATCAAACTAAAGTCTAATAGAGGTACTTACATGAAATATATTATCTATTACATGAACAAATGCCCTCAGCCACTAATGGTTCCTAAAGTATATTGGTGCAGCCCATTAATGGCCAAAATTAGGCTGTATCCTCACGAGGTGAGGCCTACTAGAAGGAGAGCTGGCAGGGTCTAAAGATGTTCAATAGTATAGTTGCATGTAAGACCTCACTATCATGATAAATAACTAAAACTCCTCATCTCACACATAAGAACCCTGCACTACCTTTAGTAGGATCGATTTCCAAACCCTCGAATAATGTACAAGTTTGAAGTTTAATTCACCAAAAGATCACTAGAAAAATATGAGATCATACCGTAACTCTAGATAAACCCAATCCTAACCCTATACCCAACATCAGACCCTACTTTAGAGTCATAGCATTAATAGTATAACCCGATCCATAATGTTTATCCTGATAAACTAGTATTAGCATTAATTGGTTGGCTTTATGCTTTGTTTTTAAATAAGGCAGTCTTTGACTCTCCCCTGTGGGATTTGATCCCAGGACCTCCTCTCACCTTCCCTCCCTTACCAAAATGCCTCAACCACTTAGTTGTCTGTTCTTTGGTCACTTTATGAATATTATAAATATATAAAGATGAACCAGATGTGTCAAAAGAAACATAGATGGACAGGTAACGAACAATGAAGGATATGGTTGTGTTTAGCAAGGAGCAAGGTGCTATAAAACATAAACTAGGTTGGGAAGATGTTATCTTGCAATTATGCAATTTCTATGGTCGCCATCATGGTATGCACTATGCAGTTGAAGGATCTGCATGTCATTTCACATCTTCTTTAAACCATAAAATAAGTAAGTAAATAAATAAATAACTAATGTAATAATAATCTTCCACATGAAAGGCAAGATCTGATATACTTAAAGAGTTCACGTTTGTAGAAGTCTACAGAAGAGGCAGTGAAGTCCAAATGTTCTTGATAATGCTTCTGACATTTTCGCAGTCCCTATACTTGTTATCTTTCTTGGATTGCTTACAAGTGGTATTCAAGCTATTGGTTTGCAACTTCAGCCAAATCTTAAATAGGACATGGAGGTTTATCATTGATTATCCCCGTTATTATATGGGAGAATTTTGATTTATTGTCATAAGGGCAAAGAAATGATGATTATGTAGACCCATTATGATATGATGATGAATGAGAGTTGATACACTGTTATGGTATTTAAGGAAAAGTAGTATCGTTGCTTATATTTAATGTATGTCCTTTTGAGTGGCATCTAGTAAGCCCATGCTATGATCCTAGGATATAAGCAAGGTAGCGTGATACTCCTCAATATGTTGCATACCATATCGTATCCGTGTAGGATACGCATTGCACATGACACATGGACTCCAAAAGTTACCATATCATATCAGTGGTGTACATATAATAACAGATTATGCATCGTGTCAAATCGTATTTGCAGGCTGGGAGTATGCACTATTATAGGGTCACTTTTTTATTTCATCCGTCTAGGATTTACCTCAAACAACAAGTAATGCCATAAATAGATAAAACGCCTTGTCTACAATGTGCTAGTAGATCATCTAATCTCATCGTAATAAAGTAACAAACTAGAGCTTGTGAATTGCTTTGTGCTACTGTGATGAAAGAAAAATAAGATGCTCAATATACTTCATATTCAAGTCCGTAAACACAAATGGACATAATAACATGATAAAAGTAACAAGTTTGTAAAGATGCAAAGAAATCGTACTTCTTCCTGATCAGCATACTTCGTTTCCTCCTCCATTGACAATTGAAATTTGAGATGCCTTCACCATGAAAAAGAAAACAAATGTTAAGTGGTAAACGAAATTTAAGGACAAATATATTGTCAGGGCATTTGGTGTCTACTTTCTTGTCACATGCAATCCCTCTTCCAAAGTGTCAGGATTTTGCTGGGAATAGTTTCAGAATATAGCATAGAATGGATTTTTGTTGGTATATTAGAATATTTTTGGTATATTTGTTGGAATATTAGAATATTTTACAGGGAGTTTTAATGGGGTATTAATGTAAGATGAAGGGTTGTAAGGCTATAAATAGCCAAGAGATTATCAATAAAAATATAACAATTACTCTAAAATATTCTACATGGTATCAGAGTCCAAACCCTAGCCACCACCTCCCAAACCCTAGCCGCCACCACCGCCACCACACCGCCCGCCACCACCACTGTCGCGCCGCCACCACCGCCACCGCTGCCGTGCGCCTGGCCACCACCACCGCGAAGCCGCGCCTCCCGCGGAGGCTTCTGCCGCAGTTCCTGGCGTCTCCTGCGGGTCGTTCCAGACGTTGACATCGAAGGCCTAGATCTGATGGGGGAGAGACATGATCGGGTCTAGGAGAGGACGAAGAGGACGAACGTGAATCGTGGGACGGGTGTGAGGTGATCGGAGAAGAGGATCGATGGAGGAGATCATCAAGAAGTTGGACTCTGCGGAGGTCGCAACGTTGATGAAGCTGATGAAACTGTCGGCTGGTGAGAGCGCGACACGAACATTGGCGAAGTTGGAACTTCCATCCATCGATCTGAAGCTTGATGGACCGGCCACCTACCTGAGTTGGTCACGACGGGTGAGGAGAACCCTCACAGGGAAGAACCTGGAGGGTTTCTTGTCAGGAGAGAAGACAGAGCCGGATGAGGGCTCGGGAGGAAGCGACGAGTAGAAGTCCACTCCTATGGTGGTATACATTTGGCTCCTCAATTCTTTAGTCCAGTCGATCGCCGCCACAGTGGATGGCCTTGAGATGGTGAAAGACGTGTGAGAGAGGTTGAGGAGAAACTACGATGGTGTGGGGAATAACTTGAGAATTTTTCAGATCAAGGGGGAGATCGACGACACCATACAGGGAGAGAAGACGGTATAGGAGTATGCCACGGAGTTGGAGCGTATGTGGTTGGATTATGATTACTTCTCAGATCGGACGAGCTGCGAGGACCTGAAGTGTAAGAAGAGACAGGTATGTCTGCAGGAAAGGACGATGAAGTTTCTTAAGGGGCTGGCCGAAGTGTTTGCTCAGAGGACAGCACTACTTCTATCCCAACCGAAGATTAATACACTTTAGGAGGCTATCTCGGCCATGATCCAGGAGGAGACTCGTATCAAGCTACAGGCAAGGACAGGTGGTCCTCCTGAAGTGAAGACAGCACTGGCAGTTGCCAATTCAGGCAGCACAGAACCTAAGGGAGACCCCTGGCAGTGTTACAACTGCGAAAAGGTGGGCCATCTGAGGTATGCTTGCACCAAACCACCCAAGGAGGGAGATTCAGGTGGCGGACGTGGCCGTAGTCGTGGGGGTCGACGGGGTGGTCGAGGAGGTTATCGGGCGAACCTGCTGGTAGCAGAAGGTGAGGAGGGAGCTAATGGTGCCTAAACTGAGGAGGATCAGGCACTACTGGGCATGCTGGAAGTACTCAGGAGAAAGCAGAGAACGTCAAGCAATGGAGACAGGAGGAGTGGGACTGAGAAGGCGTCCACCTCAGTCTTCGCCAGAAGCAACACTGACATGTATGCCCACCCATCGGAAGGTACTGATGACTCACTCGCCCTTGCATTTATGTCTTCCATTAGATCGTCAGACTGGATTGTCGATTCGGGTGCGTCTCGACACGTGACAGGGAATGCTAGTGAGTTCTCTTCCTACACTCACCTAGCATCTGCAGACAACATTCAAACAGCCGATGGTAATTTCCAGCCAGTGGTCGGTAAGGGTACTGTCGATTGTACAGGTTCAGTAAGATTATCTAATATTTTACATGCTTCTTCTTTTCTAGTCAGTCTTTTGTCCATTAGTTCTATAATCCTCCAACTAAAATACATTGTTTCTTTGATATTCCTATGGTGATCTTCCAGAAGAAGGAGACGGGACGAAGACTTGGGACTGGCACTTGGCATGATGGACTGTGGTACCTGGATCGGGAAGGACTGGATTAGGCATTGGTGTTTGTGGCAAAAGGGCAGGAATGGGAGGACCAAAGATGAGTGTCGAGGATACACTGATACTCCATCATAGGTGGTTGGGCACTCCTCTTTTGGTATTTTGAGTAGGTTGTATCCATCTATTTATGAGAAAGCAAATAAGGACAAACTAGTATGTGATGCATGTGATCTAGGCAAACTTACTAGGAGCTCATATGTTGGTGCGGGCCATAGGAGCTCTTCTGTTTTTGATATTTTATATTCTAATATCTGGGGGCCGTGCGCCACAACTACTATAAATGGTTACAAGTATTTCGTCTCTTTTATTGATTGTTCCTCTCGTGTCACCTGGATGTATTTGATGAAAAATAAGAGTGAGGTCTTTGTCTGTTTCCGGGACTTTCACAAATATGTCCAGACTCAGTACAGAGCAGTGGTGAAGGTACTAAGGTCTGACAGTGGAACAGAGTATACCAACAAAGCACTTGAGGAATACCTGTCAGTCCAAGGAATACAGCATCAGACCACCTGTGCATACACACCAGCACAGAATGGAGTGGCAGAAAGGAAGAACAGACACCTTCTTGAGATGACAAGGAGCATGATGATCGCCATGAATGTCCCACAGAGTCTGTGGGGACATGCAGTATTGACAGCAGCTCGATTGATCAACAGGATGCCCTCGAAGGTACTGGGATGGAAGTCTCTATGTGAGATATTGCAAGGAAATAATAATGGGATACTCCCACTAAAGGTGTTTGGCTGCGTATGTTTTGTAAAGGACAACAGACCGTCTATTGAAAAACTTGACACCAGAGCAGTCAAGTGTGTATTCGTGAGCTATTCGGCGACTCGGAAGGGGTACGTGTGCTGGAGCCCAGTAGAGAAGAAGTTTGTGAGCATGGATGTTCACTTCAGGGAGTTTGAGCCATACTACCGTCAGGAGGGAACCTCATCCATGAGCAACTCACCTGATACTGAGAGTATGAGGCGGGAGAGGGAGATTGGTGAGAGTGTGGTGACCGATTTAGGAGTATGGCATGGAGGAACGTTTGAGAAGGAGCAGGAGAGTGAAGAGGAACAGGGGGAGGCGATGAGAGGTGTTAGGCCCACGGCTCAGGGGGAGTTACTTACCTACAGCAGGAAAGGGAAGCAAACTGCAGGACCAGTACCTATAGTGCCAGTGCCAAGTCCCTTGCCTGCGTCCGTCTCAACTCCTGAGACACCTACACCACCACAACCAGATTCTCCTTCAGGTGATATCATTCTTCCTACTCCTCCCACACCATTATCAGTACGGAGGACCACTCGCAGCAATGCGAAAAATCCTCCTGATAGATATGGTTGGGACCTTGCTCAGTTTGTTTCATATAATAACATCTCTTCTTCTCATGGAGCATTCATTGCATCTTTGGATAGTATTATTGTACCTAACAATTGGCAGGTTGCCAAGAACGATCCAAAATAGAAAGCGGCGATGCACAAGTTAGGCGCTCTTAAGAAGAACCACACTTGGGAACTGGTAAAACCTCACGAGGGGAAGAGGGCAGTCGGATGCAAGTGGGTCTTTACTGTGAAGCAAAACCCAGATGGAAAAGTAGAGCGCTACAAGGCCCGACTGGTGGCAAAAGGATACAGTCAAACGTACGGCATTGACTATGATGAGATCTTTGCACCAGTGGCGAAGATGAGCACCGTCAGGACCCTGATTTCTTTGGCAGCGAATGGTGGAGGGAAGCTACACCAACTGAATGTGAAAAATGCGTTTCTTCATGGGGATATAGTGGAGGAAGTGTACATGGAGATACCACCAGGATTCTGCACCGATAAGACAGTGGGCAAGGTCTGCAGGTTGAAGAAGTCCCTCTATGGACTGAAGCAGTCTCCTCGAGCGTGGTTTGACAGATTCAGGAGGACGATGATAGGGATAGAATATCAGCAAATCAATGTTGATAATACTGTGTTCTTCCGTCGGAGTGGAGGCCACATCACCATGCTTGTGGTGTATGTGGACGATATGATTATCACAGGAGATGATGAGCAGGAGATTGTCCGACTCAAGCAAAAGCTTAGCAAGGAGTTCGAGGTGAAGGACCTTGGCCTTCTTCGGTACTTCCTTGGGATTGAGATTGCTCGAGAAGCAGAGGGGATTGTTCTTTCTCAGAGGAAGTATGCGCTGGACCTTCTCATAGAGACAGGGATGTTGGGATGCAAACCTGCAGCGATGTCGATCAACCAGGGGGTTCAAACTGTATGCTGAGGCTGGAGAACCAGTTGACCGAGACAGATACCAGAGACTGGTGGAAAAGTTGATCTATTTTAGTCACACGTCCTGATATATGCTTTGCAGTGAGTGTGGTGAGCCGCTACATGCATGACCCAAGGAAGGGTCATATGGACGCAGTGTACCAGATTCTGAGATACTTGAAGGGTGCCCCCGGAAAGGGGTTGATATTCAGGAAGAATGATCACTTGAGCATCGAGGGCTACTGTGACTCTGACTGGGCTAGTTGTACTGATGACAGGAGGTCTACCTCGGACTATTGCATATTTGTAGGAGGCAACTTGGTCTCTTGGAGGAGTAAGAAGCAGTTGATGGTAGCCAGATCGACAGCTGAAGCGGAGTACAGAGATATGGCCTTGGGAGTTGCAGAGCTGCTATGGCTGAAGAGTATGCTGGTGGAGCTGAAGCTGGATCAAGGAGCCAAGATGAAGTTGTGGTGTGACAACCAGTCAGCCATCAATATCGCCAACAATCCAGTGCAGCATGACAGGACCAAATATATCGAGATCGATAGGTTCTTCATCAAGGAGAAGTTGGACCGTGGACTACTGGAGCTAGGTCATGTTCCAACCAAGGAGCAGGTAGCAGACAGTCTGACCAAAGGACTTAGCTCTGCAGATATGATTAGAGGATGTGACAAGATGGACTTAGTGAATATCTTTCGCCCATCTTGAGGAGGAGTGTTGGTATATTAGAATATTATTGGTATATTTGTTGGTATATTAGAATATTCTTGATATATTTGTTGGGATATTAGAATATTCTACAGGGAGTTTTAATTGAGTATTAATGTAAGATGAAGGGTTGTAATGCTATAAATAGCCAAGAGATTATCAATAAAAATATAACAATTACTCTAAAATATTCTACAATGATGGATTTCAAACCATAGTTACCTGGAATGCTATACATCCCGGGTCATGGTACACAGTTCAGGAGCGGGATATGTTACTCATCTTATTTTCAGTACATGGGGAGTAGGCTCTATTAGTCCCGAGGCTTAATCAAAGATGGTAGAACAAGAAGTTGAAGTCGAGATCAGGAGTTCACACAAAAGTTCCCTCACTGATATACCTCGATCCAACGAAGAACTATATAAAAATACAATATAGTAGCTGATTATAACTCCTTCTAGAATATTGAGCTCAAGAACCAAAAATACGTTCTTTCTTGCAAACGCAGTTGCAATTGGGACAGAACGTTTACAACTAGAAGAAAAGAGATGAAGATAGAATAAAAATTATTCTTGCTGGGGCGGTGAAGACCACCGTAGATTAAAGCAAGATTCGTCCTCTGCCGACGATCTGCTCCCAGGAGCCAGCAAGTTCACAAGAGAACTTATGGAATGCTCGTAGTCACCTCTTTATGTGACTCGAGCGGACTCTTTTGGACTCCTCTTTGTTACTTTTTGGTGTGCCTCAAAAAGAGGCTAGAGGGCTCTTTATATAGGGAATGATGGAAGCTCATCCTTCTCTTCTTTCTGATGTGGGACTAAAAAAATAATATACAAAATTATTATCCCACAATCGTAGCCCAATGCATAGCCCGCTTAGCGTCCGTTCAGCACCCGCTCAGTGCTCGTTCAGTACCCGCTCAGCACCTGTTCATGCAACACGTGCATGCAACACGTACATGCAACCCGATTATAAAACGAGCGCACGAGCGCAACAAAAGCACACAAGCGACGGTGCTAACGTGCTAAGTGCAAAGTGTGCCAACAAAGCGCCACTTTGTGCCCTTGAGCCCGAGTCCAAGTCTCTAAGCCCATTTGAGACTTAGCTCCTATGGAATAATATCCAAGAGGATGACAAAAAGCTTTCATTAAGGAGTTAATCATTTTTTCTCCTAATAAAAAACCCCCACATGGCACCCATGTTCCCCACCACACCCCACGTGCACACCTCAACACATACAAAGTATTATATTGAGATACCCACTTGGTGGTGTAGCCAATGTGGGACTATCTTTACTAGTCCAAAGGAAAAAACACCAACAATCTTCCATATATCTCAATATATGGGTTGAGCGTTCCCCACAGTAACTGTCCATCATACATTAGGATAGATGTCGCTTCGACTTGAATCTTCTCGCATGGGTCGAATAACAGTATGATCCAAGAATGGACTAAGCTTTGAATTCTGCACCATAGCTGCAATTCTTCCCACTCGCACAATGACATCAGCTGTGTTTCCGGTTGCACATTAAAAGCCCTGTGCATGCCTGATTTCGGTATATGTATCTTGGGCGTCTACAAGTTTACCTTCAAAAGACGGTCTATATCTCTTTCCATACACTCTAGGAGAGTTCTTTTAAAGAGTCCTTAGCATTAAGCCTTGCGCTTCCTTGCGGTGATACTCCGCTATGACATGGCCCAAAGTCGAGGTCCCACCTCATTGTGGTGCCATCCACTGTAGCATGAGGTCCCAGCCTCTTTGTAGTGCCAAACTACCCAGCATGAAGCCTTGTGCTTCCTTGCAGTGTTACGCCGCTGTGACATGGCTCGCGTAGCCGAGGCTTTACCCTCTCTAGGTACCTCTTGGTGGTGTCACACCACTATAACATGAGGACACCGGCCTCTTTGTAGTGTTGCCTACCACTCTTCATTTTAAAGCATTAGGCCACCTGCCTATATGTAGTGCTACGCCGCTGTGACATGGCTCGTGAAGCCGAGGCATTACCCTATCGAGGAACCTCACGGTGGTGTCATCCACTGTAGCATGGAGTTCTCTGCTCCTTTGTAGTGTTGTGCTACCGTGCTTCCTGTAAAGCACGTCGGACATTCCAAATGTCCTAGAACTCATTAAGGCGTCTAAGCCATCCTCCCACAGGATTATGTTCTACTCAGAAAACAGATAGTAGACAACAGTGGTTCTGGGTCCGTAACCCCTCAATGTCTCAAAGACTACCTATTGTTCCTGATATTCTCCCAGTCAATTATCCTTCTTTGAACCAAAAGCTAGATGCTTAGTAGATTTCTCTTTGAACTAATAGAATAAAACTTTATGGTAGAATTACAAAGACAAAATATCATAATGTATTCAAGCCCATTTTAATTGTTGTGTCCTCGACCAGCTGGCGCTTGAGACCTTTCGTGAACGGATCGACCAAATTCTCCTGGCTCCGAACATCAATCACGACAATGACTCCAGCCTTGATAAGATCATTCACTGCCCTATGCCTCAGGCGCACAGTCATCTTCTTACCATTGAAGAGGTCATTTGATGCCACTGCTGCAGTCGCATGGTTGTCGCAGCATATTGGTACCGCCGGAATCTGCACACCAACCACTGGAAGATCATACATAAGCTCCCGAAGCCACTCTGCTTCATCTGCTGCATCCGCCAGTGAATAGAACTCAGATTCCATCGATGAATGAGAGAGCATTGTCTGCTTCTTCGACTTCCACGATATAGAAGCTCCACCCATGGAGAAGACGTATCCTCCTGTGGACTTTTTGTTCTCTACTTCTGAACACCAGCTTACATCACTGAAGCCTTCCACTACTGTCGGATATCCGCTGTAGTGTAGTGCATAATTCTGAGTCCTTTTGAGATATCTCATTACTCTCTTCACAGCATTCCAGTGCTCAACACCTGGATTGCTCGTGAACCGACTCAACATCTCCACGACGAAAGTTATGTCAGGCCTTGTGGCAGATGTTGCATACATCAAACTCTCGATGACGCTTGAATACTCCAGTTGCCTGACACTTTCCCTCGAATTTGGCTTCAGCTTCTTGTCACACCTGTAAGGAGTATCGATCCCTAGAAGATCATGATATCCATAGCGTGTGAGCATTTTCTCAATATAATGAGACTGTGACAACGCCACTCCAGTGTCCGTCCGGATGATCTTTATCCCCAGGATTACATCAGATTTCCCTAAGTCCTTCATACTGAACTTAGATGAGAGGAACTTCTTTGTCTCAATGACACGTGCTAGATCCGTATCTAGAATCAGACATCGTCCACGTATAGACAAACGATGACTCCTCTCCTGTAAGCCCCCTAATTTTCAGAATTTTTAATTTGGATTTTTTCATAATTCTCTGGGATTTTTCTGTTTTTTAAAACCTAGGCTTTTGGTAATTAAATAAATTTTAATCACTATTAAATAATATCAAAATATTATGGAAATAATATTTTATTGTGTAGAATAGAAAACCGGACATAGGGTAATTTTCTGCGGATTTATTAGACTCCGGAAACGCGTTTAAAGCCCTAAAAACTATTGGATATGTAGACCGAACCAAACCAAAACAAACCAACCCTGCCTGAACCGAACCCAGCATAACGGGTCGGGTTCGGGTCGGATCCGAGCCAAACCCGACCCGGACCCGAAATCCAATAGGGAACCCTAGTTGCCGGATTTACTGTTCACTTCTATAAATTCCCGCCTCGACATCCGTGCCCAGCCCTCGGAAACCCTAGCCGCCGCGCCGTCATCTTCCTCCGACCGACTTCGCCTGAGCCCTAGGCCGCCCTCGACGACTCTTTCCCCCTCCGCGCGAGCGCCGCCCGCCACTCGATCCCCCGCCTCAGACCCCGACGACAGCTCGATTCCGCCGATCAGCCCTCTCCTCTCCGCCGCGAGCACAGCCCCAACTCCTCGACCCCGACGCCATCCTCCTCCTTCCCAGATCTTCCCCCCCGCGCCTCACTCCTCTCCGCCGAGTCCGCCCAGCCCCTGCACCCTTGACCCCGACGCCTCCCACCGCTGTCACCCAGCGACCCGCGGTCGTCGACCCAGCGCCACCCTCCTCCCGCGGCTCGCAGCCCCTCGCCGCTGCCCAGAACCCGTTCTAACTTCGGCCGAGCCCGACTCTCCTCCTCGACCAGATCCGGCCGATCCCTGCGCCGCCGTAACCCGCAGCCGACTCCGGCCGACTCAGCCGAGCGCCGCCCGGCCTCCCCGAGGCGTCCCGGAGCCCTCGCCGACCTCCGCCGGCCTGAACCCCCACTCCCAGTGACGCAGAACCTGTGCCCTAGCTCAGACACGATTCGGACACGTGTCGGACACGAAGAATTCGCAGTTTCCGAAGCCCTGTTCAGGTACTCATATAGCTCTCCTCGTAATTCCGTTTTCGATTCCGTCAGTTGCGTCGCGTAGACTGTATGACCCTCTCGGTGCCCGTGCAACCCGCTCGGTGCATCGCGTCCTGTGGTGATCGCGAACCGCGATCCAAAAACAGGAAAATCAACGCCCTGTTTCACCCCGAAACTGAGTGCGCCCCGCCAAACGGGACGACTTGGTCGCACACGGTCTTCACCGATACATGCGCGTCGTTGATACGGACGTGTGGGATATCGCAGAAGTTGATTTGGAAGTGCGTGCACACCGGAATCAACGCGTATCCGCCGACACCGTCCCGTATCCGTCGGTTCTGGAACACGTTGTAATTTTGTGTACACACGTCGGATCGAGACGAAACTTGCGCCATCGGACTCGTAGCAATATGCTGGTCCTGTGACCCAAGTTTGGTTCGATTCTGAGAACGTTGGCAAAATCGCGTATCGTGGGCCCCACCGGTTCCACTTGACGGACGATTTTGTGATCGGCTCATCGGAATCCAATTCTGGAAGTTCCGTTGGGTTCGTATCATCGTTCCTGACTTGTAGACACTGAGTTTGAGGAATTTGGAGACCTTTGACCCTGACACGCTTTTCGGTGCAAAGTGGCCCGCATATGGACCCCGCTTTGGGCCGAAATGTCATTTTTGCCCTTGTGTCCAAATTGGACGTAAGGACAGGCGTTTCTAGCTATTTGATATCTTCTGAGACGGTTGGTGATGTTTATTACAGCTTTTGGAGGAGTACCTACAGGATCTACTGATACAGGGACGATTGTTGATATTCAAACATCAGGCAAGTGTACCTTGCCAAACTCTGCAGTATTGTTACATATTTTCCTTGCTTTATTTATATTGCTGTGCATGCTTAACCTAGGACCGTGTGACGTACTTAGCGTCCGATTATTAGTCGGGTGCCAACACTGTACGCGGTGTTGGGTATGGTCATCTAGAGATGGACATCCGTGACACTTTATATTCTCGTACTGGTCTTACCAAGTACACTATGACCCAGGACACTTGACACTATTCATGAGACAGGATCTTTCTGAGATATTCATGGTGATTCTGTATAGGATACAGGACTTGACATTGATATTATATTCCTAGACATTATATGACTTGTGCATTAGATATGATTGTGCGTGACATGGACATGAGGCATCGTGGACATGAGACGTGTGATTACATTGGGTGGGGAGAGACACACAGGCTACAGGCTGATTTATATATATATATTTATTATGGTGAGGACTTAGACTCTGTATCAGAGCTAGGCACTCTATTAGTGTTATGTTTATTGTGAGGCCTCAGACTCTATATTAGAGCTAGGCACTCTACTATGATATTACTGCTACCGGCTCCCCGACACAGAGCTTGTAGTGGCTCAGCCTGAGTTTTAGTGATGCTCTCATCTTGCATTTCACTTAGCTGGTTATTTAGTATTACCCTGCTTACTCATTTACTTTCTGCACTGCATTTATATTGGCTTGAGTTATTTTGTACATTGCTATGTCCCCTGAGGACCTGGATCCGGATTCTGTCCCCAGGATTAGTAGAGGAGATCCACCCAGAGTTATACAGTACAGGAGCATTAGCAGGAGCAGGTGCCTACATTGGAGCAGAACCAGGATTTGAGGACGAGATCGTACCAGAGGACTTCTCCTGAGTATTGGCTTGAGATACTCATTTATTTCTATTCCTAGTTCTTTATTTTCAGTCTATTTCATTGATGTATCAGACTTGATCTCGGATTGTTCTCCGAGACACTTTTATTGAGATTTGTTAGTTTATTCTATTTTCATTATTCTGGCATTTGATCTGTGATTATCTGTTGTGGATGAGATTAGTATAGACTGTGACTTGTATCACTGGACCTACTTATTGTTATATTACAGCTTAAGCATGCCCCGATGGATCCATTAAATTGGGTTTGACCATCGGTGTGTGCTGCTGGCCATTGCCACGTGTCTAGTCCCTCGGTATTTTGGGACTGGGGCGTGACATCTCCCGTCAGCGAACTTTGTGTAAACACACTTGTCCGTCTTACCGACTCTGTAACCGTTTGATCTTATAACTTTATCAAACTTCTCATGCCACATCTTGGAAGATTGCTTCAGACCGTATAACGATTTCACCAACTTGCAAACTTTGTCTTCAAGGCCCTTGACGATGAATCCTTCTGGTTGTTGCATGTAAATCTCTTCGGTCAATTCACCATTCAGGAATGTTGTTTTCACATCCATCTGATGTATAACTAGCTTATGGATTGCACTTATAGCAATCAACATTATGATGATCGTCATCCGCGTTACTGGGGCATATGTGTCGAAGTAGTCGATTCCCTGCTTCTGAGAAAATTCCTTAGCTACCAGCCTTGCGTGGAACTTGTCAACAGTTCCATCGGCCTTCATCTTCTTCTTAAAGATCCATTTGCATCTGATTGGTTTAGCTCCTTCAGGCAGATCGACCAACACCCAAGTGTTGTTGGAGGTTATTGAATCATACTCATTATTTATAGCCTCCCTCTAAAAGACAGCGTCTCTGGTCTTCATCGCCTCATTATAGGTAAACGGATCTGCTTCTACATGATAGGTGACAAAATCATCTCTGAAGTCCTTTTGTCTCCTCGCCCGCTTAGTTCTTGGTTCTGCGAGTTCTGCTTCGAACGTTGTCTCAGGAATGACTTCTTGGACTACATCTTCATTGGAAGCGATAGCCTCCGTTGCACTCACATAATTCTCCGGAATGTCCGCGATAACGTTTTTGTGCCTTGCAAATTTATCTTCGAAGAATTCTGCATCGCGAGATTCGGTTGCACACATCATTCTCCGGAATGTCCGCGATAACAACGTTTTTGTGCCTTGCAAATTTATCTTCGAAGAATTCTGCATCGTGAGATTCAATGATATAGTTAGACTCGATATCAAGGAACCTCCGAGCATCACTCTTTTCAGCATATTCCAAGAATATAGCTTTTGTAGTCCTCATCCCCAGCTTCTGTATCTTCAGGTCCGGGAGTTTCATATACGCCAGACACCCCCACACTTGAATGACATTCAAGTTATGTCTGACCTTGAACCAGAGTTCATGAGAAGTGATATCGGAAGTTGCATACGGCACTCTGTTCAGAATGAACGTAGCCGTTAGCGGAGCCTCTTCCCAAAAATAGTTTAGAAGACCCGCAGTTAACAGCATAGAGTTCATCATCTCTGTCAACGTCCTGTTCTTCCTTTCTGCTACTCCATTTGATTGAAGAGAATGCGGAGCAGTTGTCTCATTGACAATTTCATGTTCTTTGCAGAACGATACGAATTCAGAAGACCTATACTCTCCGCCTCGATCACTTCTGAGTCTCTTAAGTTGTTGTCTAGTTTGACGTTCAGCTTCAGCCCTGAACTCCTTGAACTTCTCGAATGCTTCTTTTGATTTGAGCAGGTAGACGAACGCATACTTTGAGTAGTCGTCGATGAAAGTAATAAAATACTTCATCCTGGCCTTTGTGGAGAATTTTTTGAAGTCACAGATATCTGAGTGCACCAACTCCAGAAGATCTGTACTTCGGTTTACCCGTTTGAACGATTTTTTTGTGATCTTTGTATGCGGACAGACCTCACACTTCTCCACCTCCTTACCCCCACATTTGGAGATAAGTCCTAGACTAGACATCTTGTTTATTCTTTTACAATGAAAATGTCCTAGTCTATTATGTCATAACTCAAGAGAATAACCAGAAGAAGAGACCGCATTTATAGTAATGGCAGGAGTTACAAGTTGAAGTTTAAACATTCCTTCGTTATAGAAAGTCTTTCCGAAGTATGTTCATTTATAGGACATCACCATATGCCCAGCATTGATGTCCATCCTCAAGCCTGCATTGCAGAGCAGACTTTCTGAGATCAGGTTCTTGGCTATCACCGGTACGTGCTTCACATCCTGAAGAGTCAGCGACTTTCCCGAAGTCAGATTCAGTACCACTGTCCCGATCCCATGTACTTCAGCTTGTGACTTGTCCGCCACCATAACCTTCTCAGATGGTTTATAGGTGGTGAATAACTCCTTCTTTGAGCAAACATGGCAGGATGCGCCAGTGTCCACCCACCAGTCAGTGTCGACGCCAGTCGTAGCAACCTGCGCAATCATGAAAACCTTGTTAGGCTCACCTTGCTCTTTTTGTTTAGACTTATATTTGCAGTCTCTGCTAAAATGGCATTTCTTGCCGCAGTTGAAACAAGCCCCATCGTTCTTCGGCGTTGGTTTGAACAATGTCGACTTCACCTTTAGATGGTTGAAGTCATTTTTCTTGTTGTGAGAAGCCTTCTGCCTCCCTTTGGAGTCACCAGCATGCACAAAGTTGGCCTTTGCCAACTGTTTGGACAGAGTGTCCACTTTGTTTTGAGTCCTTATCTCATCTTCCACATGGATATTGTGCAGTAGTTGATCAAGACTCACCTCCATCTTCTTTTGGTGCACGTCTGAGATAAACTTGCTCCAACCAGGCTGGAGCTTGGCAACAATCCCTCCCACAACGAAAGAGTCGACCAATGGCTTACCATCATCCTCAAGTTTTTGACGTAACTTGAGAAATTCCTTTACCTGAGACAACATCATTTTGTCGTCCTCAAATCGCATCTTCCAGACTTTTTTCGTTACATGGATCTTGTTGTGGTTTTCATCCTCCTTGTAATATTTTTTCAGAGCCTCCCTGACGACCTTTGCCTGGTCCGTCTTGTTGTATGACTCCGCCAGAGTATCCTCTATGGAGTTGAGAATCACCGATTTGCAGAGATTGTTGTCTCTCCTCCACTTGTTCTGCTTACCTCTTGTAGTTGCAATCGCCTGAACAGTAACATCTTCACCCTCCGGAATAACAAGCTCAGGATCTGTTAACACGTAATCCACATCTACGAGTTGGAGATTAAGGCTGACATTTCTCTTCCAGACATTGTAATGCTCCCCGTCAAACTTCTCAAGTTTGTTAAAACTTGTGTCGAGAAGACTTGCACGGTTGTTCTCCATCTTACTCGGATCTTGCTTTGAGATTGTTAGTCCCGAGGCTTAATCAAAGATGGTAGAACAAGAAGTTGAAGTCGAGATCAGGAGTTCACACAAAAGTTCCCTCACTGATATACCTCGATCCAACGAAGAACTATATAAAAATACAATATAGCAGCTGATTACAACTACTTCTAGATTACTGAGCTCAAAACCAAAAATACGTTCTTCTTGCAAACGCAGTTGCAATTGGGACAGAACGTTTACAACTAGAAGAAAAGAGATGAAGATAGAATAAAATATTATTCTTGCTGGGGCGGTGAAGACCATCGTTGCTCAAAGCAAGATTCGTCCTCTATCGACGATCTGCTCCCAGGAGCCAGCAAGTTCACAAAAGAACTTCTGGAACACTCGTAGTCACCGCTTTGTATGACTCGAACGGACTCCTTTGGACTCCTCTTTGTTACTTGTTGGTGTGTCTCAAAAGGAGGCTAGAGGGCTCTTTTTATAGGGAATGATGGGCTAAGTGCAAAGTGTGCCAACAAATCGCCACTTTGAACCCTTTAGTCCGAATCCGAGTCACTAAGTCCCTTTGGGGCTTAGCTCCTATGGAATAATATCCAAGAGCATGACAAAAAGCTTAAAAGCTTTCATTGAGGAGTTAATCATTTTTTCTCCTAATAAAACACCCCCACATGACACCCATGTGTCCCAGCACACCCCATGTGCACACCTCAACACATACAAAGTATTATATTGAGATACCCACTTGGTGGTGTAGCCAATGTGGGACTATCTTTACTAGTCCAAAGACAAAAACACCAACAGGCTCAATTGGTTCGCTAATTCGTTTGGCGTATTGCTTACTACTTCACAATATTACATGGGTCGGTGCCTACTCATGACCCATGAGGCAATTGAGAAACAGTTACCGTACAAAATATGAAGTTAAACTTCAAACGAGTGCCTTACGAACTATAAAGTAAAAGTTGGAAACCCCGTCATACGAATTACAAAGTCAAATTTCATGAGAAATATTTAGCTATGAGATCCTCAATTTGACAAGGAATCTCAAATTTCTTTTCCAGCATTCTCAGCCATCGAAAACATTCTTGTGCAAAAGTAAATTTATAATACGATTTCAGGTAATGTTTCAGATCACCAAATTTGGCGATCCGGATCGAGTATCATAGCAATCCGGATTTAAATTGTACCCCAAACTTAAAGACTCCTACCCTAGAAAGCATGGACAATCCAAAAATCTGGTTGTCATATCGATGTACGAAAAGTGCTATAGGTATCTTCATACTGTTCAGACTAGGCTGGCACAAGTGGATTTGTCGAGTTTGGCTCAACGAAACGCGCCGATGGAGGGTTCTACGACACCGAAGGGAAGCGAGGATAAACAACACCGCGGAAACGGATGTTATACTAGTCCACGAGTGGCTCTCGTATCCACGAGAGGTGTTTGAATCCACGAACAACCTGAAGTCCACCAAGAATAAAGATAACAAATCTCAATGAAAATTAGTAATTTTATTGGCGTCTTTGCAAAGCTAGTACATCAGAGCCATTATATAGGCTTACAAAACATAGACAAGAAGAAAGAAAGCTAATTCTAATCATAAACGAAACCCAATGAGACTAATCCTAAATAAGGAAATAAAATATCTTAGTTAAATACTACCAGATTTACTAGATTTATTACATACATAGATTACCAAAAACAAAACCTAGACTAATCCTAAGAAGGTTCTGTAAAATCAGTATCCATTTTTGTCAATATGCAGCTCGCTTGAATGGATTGGACCTGTCAACCGATTGGTCAAGTTGACAGGTTGGGCTCCATGTTGGACGCATATCGGACATGTATTGGCCCAGACACAGTCTAAAATACACTAGGACATATCAAAATAAATGTCATGTCCGTATCGTCGCGTCCTTACCGTGTCATGTAGTATCCGTGTCTATGAGACATAGCTCGCACCATAACAGGGGTGCGAACTCTTTTACTAATTTTCTTGTAGTTCAGGTGAATTATTTGTACTCTAAAATCTTCCTCATGTTGTATTAACATTGATTGATATGAAGCCAGCTTTCAGTCAACACTAAATTCCAATGTGCAATCGATACAAATAGAACTACATATTACATATTAGTGACTAAATATTTGGGCATAATCTAATAAATTGGAAATTGAAAGGAATAGGCATATAGTAAAATTGATTGTGAAGCAGAAACAAAGAGCATGCCAATTTAAACCTGAGAATTTAAAGATGATCCGGGAAGGTGCTTCAGAAGGGAGCAGAGAAGTATATATATATATATATATATATATATAGAGAGAGAGAGAGAGAGAGAGAGAGAGAGTTTGGGATGGGGAAAGGGAACAGTTGGGGTTGGTTGTGCTGCTTGTTTGGAGCAACATCCAAGTTGCATATGTATACTATTATATAGCAAGAAAAGCTTAGGTTTTGGGTGCGGTAGTCTGATGTATGGATGGAACAAAACAGACATATATTCGAGGAAGTTGCCATCAGTAGATATGTTTAACATAAATACTGATATAGATATCTTGATCCTAGATGATTAAATTTTGTGCTATGGACAGAATTATAGTTCTGTAATTTTGGCTCTATTAATATTATTTACCTTCTTCGGAAAAAAAAAATTAGGTTTTACCGTCCAGCCATAACATTTGTGCATGGAATCACACAAGAAGGTTTAGAATGGTTGTTCCCGTCCCCTGGGAGGTACCAAATAGATCATGTCCTTCAAGTTGTACGTTGCTTTCTACCACATCGTTTCAAACATAGTTTTACCATAATATTTCTCTAATTTAGAATTTAATTTGAACCAGTATGTAATTGTAGTATGTAATTGTAAGTTTATCTTTCAAATATGTCCTTATTTATTTATACTAATTAAAATTATTCATTAAATTTATGAGAATAATTATGTAATTACTTACAACAACAAAAATGAAATAGGTTGTCCTTTGCCCATGGCTTAGTAAAATATTTCATGATTATAATTAAGGCCGGTTGTGGTAAAATATGTATTAATTCTTCCATTATTGGGATTAAATTGTACCATTAAATTGTATTTATGGTGATTAGCTGTATATGGTGATTGACTGGCTATATATGGTGATTGGGGTATTGGGATTAAATTGTATTTATGGTGATTGGTCATGTGACTTAGGTCCTAAGTTAATATGTGGACGTATATATATGTAATATCATGAAGAATGAAATACCGAGAATATTATCTCTTATCACTTCTTCACATAGTACCAGAGCCTGGCGGGTAGGGCACATTTTCTTCGAGCGGCGACGGTGGCTGCATCTTGAGCGACGACGGCTACATGACGAGCGGCGGCGGGACTTCTATGTCGGAGGCATCGCGGATCGATCCCATATCCCCGTATTACCTTGGTTCTAATGACAATTCGGGTAATACAATTACGAAAGTGGTATTTCGTGGGGAGAATTATGAGGAATGGTCGAGATCTATTCGGCTTTCTCTACGAGCTCGACTAAAATTTGGGGTTGTTGATGGGTCTATCAATATATACCTTTGGAGAATGATCAATTGGAGGATTGGTATTGCATCCAATCGATGCTTGTGTAGTAGATTTTGCATACTATCAACGCTTCGGTGAAGAAGACAATACCCTACTTTGAGGAGGTGAAACCACTGTGGGCTTCGCTCAATGTCCGATTTAGCAGACATGCGGATGGTGGTGGACGTGGACGGGGTGCAGAAGTGCGTGCGGCGGTGGCAGGACGTGGCTTCGTTACTGCACAACTGCGGATGGCAGATGATGGTGCAGGCGACGGCAACGGTGTGCCAGGATTGACTCTGGACCAATGGCAACAACTTATTTCTATGCTTGGTAATTCTTCGGCCAAATCTCCAGAGGATCGTATGGTGGGTAAGTCCATTACACCTTGGATTATTGATACAGGTGCTTCGAATCATGTTATGGGAAATTTGAATTTATTGTCGGAGGTGACGGCAATGGAGGAGTGTCCAGTTGGACTCCCGGATGGACGAACTGCAGTTGCCTCGTGCTGCGGGCGTGTTGCTCTTGCACCAGGCGTGGTTCTCACGAATGTTCTATTCGTACCTCAATTACATTGCAATTTAATTTCGGTGGTCCATCTTATTAATGATATAAATTGTGTTGTACAATTCACTAAAAAATTGTGCGTGATACATGACCCCAGTTTGAGGACCCTGATTGGCGTCGGTGAACGGCGAGAGGGACTCTACTAATTTCGTATTGTACCGAAGACTCAGGCCTTGGCAGTGACTGGGACGACTTCTTTGAACATTTGGCATCAGCGACTTGGGCATCCTTCTGATAAAGTAGTAAAATCACTTCCTATTGTCAGTAGCTCTAGCTGTCCAGTGAATAAGGCATGTGAAGTTTGCCATCAGGCAAAGCAAACTCAAGGTATCTTTTTTGTCAGTGAATCTCGGGCTGTTACAATTTTTAATTTGATACATTGTGATCTTTGGGGGCTGTATCCTATGCCTTATTCGTGTGGAGCTCGATATTTTTTGACGATTGTGGATAATTTTTCTCATGTTGTTTGGATATTTTTGTTGATTGATAAGACTGAAGTATACAAAATATTCTCGTCATTTTTTTCTATGATTAAGCGACAATTTAATTCCAAAGTTCGCATTATGCGAAGTGATAATGGTGTTGAGTTTAATTGCCTGCGCGACAACTTTTTATAGAATGGTATTTTGTTTCAGATATCTTGTGTAGGTACACCTTAGCAGAATGGGAGGGTCGAACGAAAACATAGACATATTTTGAATGTGGCACGTGCTTTACGTTTTCGGGAAAATTTGCCAATTTTTTTTGGGGTGAGTATATTTTGGCGGCTGGTTATTTGATCAATCGAACTCCTTCGAGCCTTCTTGGTTTTAAAATCCCCTATGAAATATTATTTGGTGTTTTTTCTTCTTATGATGAATTACGTGTTTTTGGTTGTCTTTGTTTTGTCCACAACCAAAAAGCTAAGATGGATAAGTTTGCTCCTCACAGCCGAAAGTGTATTTTTGTGGGATACCCCCATGGCAAGAAGGGTTGGAAAATTGTATGATTTAGCTACTGGTAATTTTTTTGTCTCTCGAGATGTAAAATTTTATGAGAATGAGTTTTCCTATTATGTTGAAGATGATCGTGGTGATATGGCTGCTCCTGACCTGGCGTCCCTTGTCTTGGACGATGATGCTTTGGGGTTTGATCTACCTCATATGGATGGGATGGCCGTCGTGGAGGCTGAGGCCACCGTGGAGGACAACGCGGCTGAGGCCGAGGCCGCCGTAGAAGACGCGGCAATGGAGGCCGTCATGGCGGAGGCAGCCGTGGCGGCTGCGACAGTAGAGGATGAGGTGGCGGTGGTGGTGTCGAATGGTGAGTGTGCACTGGGCGTGGCATGCGTACCAAGATTCCGTCTGTGAAACTCCGTGACTTTGTTACAAATACAATACGAAATTTGTCTCATAGTCCTCCATCCCAATGTTCCACTACGTCCAGTCACTCCTCAGGTACTCATTATCCTATAGCATATTTTTTTAATTGTTACCGATTTTCTCTGGGACACAGAAAAAATTTTACAACTCTAACTGCAGATACAGAACCGACCTCCTTTAAATAGGCGGCTAAAGATGTAGGGTGGCGAGAAGCTATGCTAAAGGAGATACGGGCGTTGGAGGATAGTGGTACCTGGACCATGGAGATGCTTTCGGCTGAAAAACGTGCTCTGGGGAGCCGGTGAGTGTACAAGATAAAGTATAACTCTGATGGGAGTGTTGAGCGGCTTAAAGCCAGTTTGGTTGGTTTTTGAAAATCATCAGGTTGAAGGAGTTGATTACACTGATACTTTTGCTCTAGTTGTAAAAATGGTTAATATTCGTGCCTTTCTAGCTGTAGCCGCAGCAAAAAATTAGAAACTATATCGGATTTTCACAATACCTTCCTACATGAAGACCTTACCGAAAAAGTGTATATGAAACTACCACCTGGTTTCCAAACCAAACATCCTGGTCAGGTATGTCGGCTTCGAAAAAAAAATTATGGACTTAAACAGACGCCTCGTTGTTGGTTTGCGAAGTTGGCATCTTCTTTGCGGGAATACGGATTTTGCCAATCGTACTCTGACTATTCGCTTTTTACTCTTCATAAGGGCGATGTTCAGATAAATATTCTTGTGTATGTCAATAATTTGATTCTCTCTGGCAATAATTCTAGTGCTCTTACTGTCTTTAAGAATTATTTGAGTACATGCTTTCACATGAAGGACCTTGGGGCGTTGAAGTTTATTCTTGGTGTTGAGGTAGCTCAAAGTGCGGAAGGTATTTTTCTGTGTCAACGAAAATATACACTTGACATTATCTCTGAGACAGGATTGTTGAGGGAGAAATCCACAAGCTTTCCCATGGAACAACATCATCAACTGGCACGCTCTACATGTCCACTTTTTGATGGGAAAGCACATCGACGGCTTGTGGGACGGCTGATTTATTTTTCGTTTACTCGGCCGAATTTGGCTTATGTTGTTCACATCTTGTCGCAGTTTATGCATGAGCTCCGGCGTGATCATTGGGATGCGGCTTTGAGGGTTGTTAGATATCTGAAGGGTTATCCCGGTCAAGGCATTCTTCTTCGCTCTGACTGTGATTTGTGGCTCCGGGGGCGGTGTGATTCTGATTGGGCGAGTTGTCCCATCACACGACGCTCTTTGTCTGTTTTGTTGATTTTTTTTGGTATTGCGTCCAATCGATGCCCCAGGAGCCAGTATTGGTGCTAGTCCAATAAGGCCCTTGATAAAGGCACTAAAAAAAGATTCGGGATTAGCCCAGTATTGGTGCTAGTCCAGTTACAAAATATTTTTACTCAGGCTAGTCCAAAATTTACTAGGGTTGCCCACATCTCCTCCTCCCTCCTCCTACTCCTCCTCCCTCCTCCTACTCCTCCCCCACCCCCTCCGGCCTCCGCGCCCGTGCCCCAACCACCGGATGCGCGCAAGCACAGCACAGCCTCCGCAGGTGCTCTTATCGTTGCCGCTTCTACTGCTCGAGGAGAATAAGGAGGAGGGAGAAGGAGGTGGAACTGCTCGAGGAGGAGGAGGAAGACGAGGAGGAGGAGGGAGAAGGAGGTGGAATTGCTCGAGGAGGAGGAGGAAGACGACGAGGAGGAGGGAGAAGGAGGCTGAGCTGCTCGAGGAGGAGGAGAAGGAAGAAGACGGCCGCCGCCACAACTGCTCTTGACACCTCCTCCTCCTCCTCCTCCTCCATCTCTGCCTCCGCCCTCTTCCTCCTCCCCCTCCCTTGTCTCACCTCGCGCAGACACCCTCCCCCTCCGGATTGTCAAAATTTGACAGTCTTAAAAATTTGAAGGATTGGCAAAAGTGCATTAAGGTATCCACCCCGTGGGACACGACACATGAATAAACCCATTTCTCCTTCATTTATAGTTTTCCATGATTTTTTGGAGTGTGTAATTGAACACCAATCTCCTTAAGACCATGGCCCTCCAAACCTTGAACCATTTGAATCCTAGCCTTTATTTGGAACCCGTTTTAATCATGGCCCCTTGAAATCATACAGGAGAGGCCCAATCCCAAGAGGGGTTGACCAGTCAACTTTCCTAGGTCAACTCAAACCTCTACATGTATATAAATATTCCTTTTTCCCTTCTTCAAATTTTCCCTTAAACCTAATAACTCAGCCGACTTCTATTTCCATCACTGTTCATCAATCCCCCCCTCTCGGTTTCCACCGCCACCCTCCACCGGAGACTCGCCGGAGGAGCACCCCATCTCCTTCTCCTCAACCTCCTCTTCATCCTCCTATTTCCTCCTCCGCCATCCCTCGCCTGACGCCGGAGCCTCACCCTACCCGAACGCCGGCCTCGCCTCGATCCAGGCCCACTGCACCCGTCGACTCCTCCCGCCGCCTGAAGTCGACTTCCCCGGCCGCATCTCCCTCCACCACCACGACCTCCCCCATCTTCTTCCGCCTGCGCCGGAAGCCGCTGTACCTCGTCGACTAGATCTCGACCCGCGGCCAACCGACACTAGCACCCCGACTCGCCTCGACTCCATCCCCACCAGTTGGACAACCCGTCGAACCAGAACTTTCGTTCATTGTCGATCCCTCTTGCCTGAACCGACCAGAACTCGCCAATCGGAGAAGCCTTGTGTAAACCCCCTGATTTTTCAAGAATTTTTAATTTTGGATTTTCACAATTTTCTGAAATTTTCTGGGATTTTTCTGTAATTTAAAACAAGGATTTTAATTATTAAATGATTTTTAAATGATAATAAACAGTATTAAAATATTATAAAAATAATATTTTTGGATGTAAAATAAAAAACTGGACTTAGGGTAATTTTTCTGGAATTTATCGGGCCCCGGACCTATTTTTAAATCACATAAAACAATTATTTATTTATTTATTTATTTATTTATTTATTTATTTATTTATTTATTTATTTATTCTAATTATTATTTATTTATTGATTTTTAAACTAAACCCTAGCCCACTGGGCCCAGCCCCAACCGAGCCCGGCCTAACCCATAGCCCGGCCCATTCCTTCGGCCCGCAGGCCGGCCCAGCCCGCAGCTGCTAGCGGGTCGGGTCGGGTCCACCCGCTACCCGAACCCGCTTCCCTCACCCCACGCCCAGCCCGTGCCCGCGTTCTCCGGCGGCGCCCGCTTCCCGCGCCGCCCCGCCCGGCCTCCCGCCCGCCTCGCTCGCCCATGACCCCCTCTCCCCTCCGCCTCTCTCGGCCCCCCCCAGCCTCCTCCCCGGCCTATTTAACCCCCCTGGCCGTCGACCTCCACCGCCATAGCTCCTCTCCGCCAGCCCAGCCCGCCGTCGACGCCGCCCGGCCCTCCTCCTCCGTCAGCCACCTCCCTCCTCCCTCCTCCTCTCCTCGACGACGAGCACCGGCAGCAGCAGCAGCCGCAGCGGCAGCAGCTCCAGCCCGCTCCGGCGCCGCCGCCGTCAGCCAGCGCCGCGCCTCCCTCCTCGCCGCGTGCCCCCGGCCCCTCCGCCTCAGCCCAGCCGTCCCAAGCCGCCGCCTCCGCCGTAGGGAATCCCAAACCCTAACCCTAATTCCTATTTCCCCTGTGTCGGACACAGGACACAGTGTCCTGTGTCGTGTCTGACACGACAAAAATCCAATTTCGAGGAGCCCGGTTCAGGTACTCGTATCTCACACCTCGTAGCTCTGATTTCGATTCTGTAAATTGTGTTGCGAAGCCTGTATGACCCTCTCGGTGCCCGGATAAACCGCTCGGGGCATCGCGTCCTGTGGTGATCGCACACCGCGATCCAAAAACAGGAAAAATAACGACCCGATTCACCCCGGAACTGGGTACGCCCCGCCAAACGGGACGACTTGGTCGCGTGCGGTCTTCACAGATACGTGCGCGTCGTTGATACGGACGTGCGGAATTTCGCAGAAGTCGATTCGGGTGTGCGTGCACACCGGGATCAACGCGTATCCGCGGACATCGCCCCGTATCCGACTTTTCTGTATTTCACCCTAACTTTGTGTACACACGTCGGAATGAAACGAAACTTGTACCATCGGACTCGTAGCGATACGCTGGTCCTGTGACCCAAGTTTGGTTCAATTCTGAGAACGTTGACGAAATCGCGTGTCATGGGCCCCACAAGCCCCGCTCGACGGGCGATTTTGTGATCGGCTCACCGGAATCCAATTTTGGAAGTTCCGTTGGGTTCGTATCATCGTTCCTGACCTGTTGACACTAAGTTTGATGATTTTGGAGACCTTTGACCCTGACACATTTTTCGGTGCAAAGCGGGCCCACATGTGGACCCCGTTTTGACCCGAAATTATCATTTTTGTCCTTGTCTCCAAATTGGACCCAAGGGCAGGCGTTTCTAGCTGATTGATATTTTCTGGATCTGATGATAATATTTATTTCAGCAACCGGAGTACCGCCTGCAATTCCAACTGAAGTCAGAGCAGCAATTGGAACCGGAGCCACAGGCAAGTGTACCTCGCCAAAACTTGCAGCTATGCTACCTATTTCCTGGACTTAGTTATACATCAGTGGGCAAGTGTACCTTGCCAAACCCTGCAGCTTGCTATATATTTTCTTGGTTTAATTTTGCATCAGTGGGAACATAGAGCTTGTCAAGTCGCAGTAATTCCTGTTATAGTATTTTAATTGAGTTCTGGTAGATTCATATGAAAACTTGTTTAACTGCTCAACCCAGGACACCTGACACTATTCATGTGACGGAATTCCCTGAGATATACATGGTGATTCCGTATAGGATACATATTCATGACATTTACAGTTTACATGCTTAGTTTATATCCTGACTCATTGCATTAGCTTTGATCCTGCGTGTCATGGACATGAGACGTGAGATTTCATTGGGTGGGGAGAGTATTACCATAACAAAGGCTGATTATATTATATATATTGACATCTGGATGTGTCTTAGTCTCTGACACAGAGCTATGGCACCAGTTCTGGCCCTTCGAGAAAATACTGCTATGGGTTTCTCCGACACTGATCCTGTAGTAGCCTCAGCCTGAGTATGACTAAAACTCTCAACTTGCATATCACTTAGCTGGTTATATAGTTACCCTATGGTTTCATTTATTGCTGCACTGTATTTATTTTGGCTTGTATTTTCTGTACCTTGTTATGTCCCCTGAGGACCTGGAATGGACTATGTCCCCAGGTATAGCCGAAGAGATCTACCCCGAGGTGTACGGAACAGGAGCACTCCTTGGAACAGAACCAGGAACCGAGGACGAGATAGTAGTAGAAGACTTTTCCTGAGTACCGGCTTCATCTACTCAGTATTTTCATTTCCAGTATTTTATTTCCTGTCTATTTCCTTAATGTAACAGACTGATTCTCGGATTGTTTCCCGAGATAATCTTATTTGAGATTTGTTTAGTTATTCTATTGCATTATTTCTGGCATTAATCTGTGTTTATTCTGTGGATGAGATTAGAAATACCTGAGACTTGTAACATCTTACTGTTAGAATACAGCTTAAGCATGCCCTGATGGATCCATTAAATTGGGTTGTCCATCGGTGCGTGCTGCTGGCCATTGCCGCGCGTCCAGTCCCTCGGCATTTTGGGACTGGGGCGTGACACCTTGACCGCCGACCTCGACTTCAAACCGTATCTCGTCAACGACCGATCTCCCGACCACAGCACCTGAACGCCGGAGCCACCGACCTGCTGCTAACCGACCCGCCTGAAGTCGACCGCCACGCTGAACCGCTGCCCACCTCGTCGACAACCGCCACCCTCGCCATCGACTGCACAGCGCCTAAACCAATCCCCTTCCCGGTCGCTGAACACCGGAGTGACTCGCCATCCCCTCGACTGAACCACTACGAGCACCACCCTCGCCTTCATCCATCATCATCGTCATCGTCGTCATGCCGCGCGCAGGTTCGTTCATGCCCTCGTTCCCGTCATTCCATGTGATTGTGTATATGTAACTATATGGATGTATGTATGTATGTATGTATGTATGTATGTATGTATGTATGTATTTGCATACGTATTGGTATATATTCAAAGGTATATTGGTATATATATAAGATATATTTCTCAAACTAGTATATATATACATATGTATATGTATTGTATAGGTATTCCCTAGTATACGTTTAATATGTATAAAATTGATTAGTAAGTATATGTATACGTATATAAATATATATATATAGTATAAACTCTATTAAGTATGTATATACATATATCTATTATAATTGTAATTAATTAGTATTAATGTATATGATAGTTAAGATAATATGTATGTATATTATGTGTACTAGGTGACCCTAATGTAATTACGGATACCCCGTAGATATCTTGACCGGTGACCATGTAGTATGATAGCAGACTGCCATATGTACACCGACGTACTGGCAAGACCGTATCATTGACTGTCTGTTTTGCACAGCATTTGCAGACGCGACACCCGTGCAAATTGACGCACACTTGACCCTAGTTGACCAGTGTCATACCTAGCGTAGCCCTGAGTCCAGTGTATTTATAATTGTGTGTTAGAGTAATGTCTGATGTTGTATTGTATTATATGATATGTCTATAGGACTGTTGGATTGTTCTGTGAGACTTCAAGAGCAGGACATTGGTATTGCCAGCTAAGGACCCCAGGCGAGTACATTATCTGATAATTTTCGTTATTTGATAATTTCTATAATTCAAGTATTTAGAAATGTTATATCTGATTCTTGACACTGTGCTACACGGACTAGTATATAGATTGGATCTTCAGTTATGAGATGTTACATTGGTTATCGTATTGACATTGTACACGACATTGATATTAGACATTGATATTAGACATCGTACATGATATATTGGACATTGATCGTGTATCGTGACGTGTCATGATTGGATCCACAATACTAGTTGGGGGCGGGGAAATTGCTAGTGAGAGATGTGATCAAAATACCTATCGTACAAGTGTAGACATTGATAGTGTTAATCATGCACCTCACGTATGATTATCCAGGCTATGTAGTCATCGTACAAGTTCCCAAGCCGATCATATTTCGAAACTACGATTTTAAACACTTAAAATAGATACAGTTCTCTATTTTAGTTCATATACTACATCACCGTATATGATATTGTACCTCGTGCTCTTTATTTTATATATGCACTAACTGTACCATATTGCCTACATTGCATGTCTCTTTATTTTGCTATTGTATTTATTTATTGTCTTCTCTCAGTTTATAGCATCATCTATTTATTGTTTTATAGTCCTTATCCATTAACTGGAACTGTTATTTGAGATGTAATTTGCTCCATCCTGACTGAAAATATTTTTCCAGACTGCGTCTTAGAGGACCGTGTCCGACATTTTATGGACCACAGGGAGAGTAGCTGCAGCCTTGGACTTTGTAGCACAGGTGTGATTTCTGGGAGGTCTAGCTGGGATCACTAGTTATTTAGTTAGTTTCTTTTAGCAGTTTTTTGTACCAGATTTGTCTCTGGCATATTTAGTTGAGACTTGGATATTATTGTTGAGTTAGATTATTGCTAATTTAGACTCGTGTTGCATTTTGATTCATTTATTTCTTCGATATCTTATCGTGCTTTAGCTATGTGATTGAGTATTGTTCATATTATATTGTGATATCTGTGACTCCTTATGGAGTTGGATGCTCGTGTGAGAATGATTAGATAGCATTGTGACCTAGACAGCGTTCTATCGCCGATGTTGCGGCGTAGGCTGGACGTACCCACGTATTCGTGCCCCAAATTCTTGGTGCGGGTCGTGACATAACCACTGTCTCTGCACATTCATATATAAAACTAGGGCTGTCAGAATTTTTACAGTCCCATAAGCTATCAGGACTGTTAAAATTTTGGCAGTCCTAGTTTTAACCCACTGTCTCTGCACATTTATATATAACTAGGACTGTCAGGACTTTTACAGTCTCATAAGCTATCAGGACTGTCAAAATTTTGACAGTCCTAGTTTTAGCTATCAGGACTGTCAAAATCTGGACAGTCCTAGTTTTAACCCACTGTCTCTGCACATTTATATATAAAACTAGGACTGCCAAGATTTTTACAGTCCTATAAGCTATCAGGACTGTCAAAATCTTGACAGTCCTAGTTTTAACCCACTGTCTCTGTACATTTATATATAAAACTATGACTGCCAGGATTTTTACAGTCCAATAAGCTATTAGGACTGTCAAAATCTGGACAGTCCTAATTTTAGTCCCCTGTCCTAGTTAAACAAAAATAACCAGTCAAAAATAGGACAGCCAACTTAAACAAAATATAACCAATAAAAAAATAGAAACACAAAGTTACAGCCAACTTCAAAGTTTTACATGTCAAGATTAAACAAAACATAACCAGTCAAAGTTTTACAACTTCAAAGTTTTACATGTCTCGAAACACAAACTGTAGCAAAGTTTCATATCTATTGAAACATGACCTAAACTTCATGCCGCCTTTTTGTACGTTGCTCCCTATTTTCCAAGAAAGAAAAATCTTCAGTGTTGTCGATGTGTTGAAGCTCCTCATTGATTTTCATATAATTCGCACCCTGGCAACTTATGAGACTTCTTCCCAACTTCTTCGCTTTCCTAGCCTATTGATGACAATTCATAAAATTTGGTAGGTTATAAACATTTACATATCTTCAAACTGAAAGTTGGTTGCCTCACCATATTGACCAATGCAGTATATAAGACAAATTTGGCGGGAGATCTGATGGTACACGCACAATATCGCCTTCGCGTTTGAACAATGTAGGTAGTCCGACACCAGCGTAGTAGGCGAGGTAGTCGTCGCTACATTCGGTCATATTTACTGCTTCTTGCCGTTCAGTTTCTCTAATAACGTGACGTTGCCACTCAGTGAAGAAGTCCGAGACCCAGTTGAACGCCGCAGGAATATAGTTTAGCGGTTTTGTACCTCTCAGAGCACTTATCATTTTCAATGTGCGCTTCGGGACTGTTTGTACGTAGCCAAACTGACGGAGCACTCTATCAGGCATATAAGGCTCATCGATTTCATGACAACTTATCAGACCGTGATATAAAGCGACTGGTTGCAATGGACGACTATTTCGTCGCAAATTTCTACAGTCCTATATGTATACAGGACTTTAGAAAGATATATATTTTACCATCCCAAAATTAATTGAACATTTGTCACGACCCGCACCCGAAAAATCGGGCATGAGTCGTGGGTACGTCCAGCCTACGCCGCAGCATCGACGGTAGAACGCTGTTTAGGTCAACTATCTAGATAATAATCTCACACAAAAATCGGGCATGACCTCTCCAAAAAGAGGGCAACCACACAATCAAAATATAAACCTGTCAAGATCTCAACTCCAAACGGAGGAGCAAATATCAAATGATAATCACAATATACTCAATCACGAATCTAAGCACGATAAGATAACACAGAGATCTAACAACTATAAAGTCTAACCAACAACAACTACTACAACAACCACAACATCAAAATAATAATACAACATCCAAAAATAATATACAAACAAGGTCTCAATCCAAAACCGGAGACAAATCCGGTGCTAAAGCTAATAAAAACAACAACAAAGTCCTAGTGATCCCGGCTACCAACCCGAAAATCACTCCTAAACTAGAGGGTCCCTGTCTGCACCATCGATAGGCTCAGGTCCATAAAACGTCGGACACCACTCCTCCGGATACTCTGAAAAATATGTCCAGTCAGGACTGGAGCAAGTACATCTCTAACAGCAGTTCCATTTAAATGATAAAAACTATAAAACAGTTATAGCAAGTAGCAAGAAGAATGAAGCAAGTATGAAACAAGGACAAATGTATAACTGGTGCATAAAGGTAAAGATGCATGGATATCAGAGCAAGATAGTAATAACTGTAAGATACAAGAAATCTACACTAAGAGTAAGTCTGTGCACAAAAACGTGAAGTGAGTCTAGCATGAAAAACATATAATGAGTCAAGTTCAGAAATATGTAAGTGAGACAAGTCAAGAAATGCATGAGAGTCCAGACTATAAAGAATAAACTCGGTGTCTTTGAAATACTTGTTTCGACATGTAAACGGTTAGGGGTAAGTACGGCTCACCGCGCACTGGGTGCGCGGCTGCTATCATTCCAGATTAGACCAGAGGGAGTGATGCCTGATGATTCCAGATGGGAATGTTTACATGTCTACTCGAGTATTTCTCCGTCCCGACTAATACAAGTGGATCCAAGACCCGACACGCAAATCAAGATGAGTCCAGCCTGAACATGAATGATGCCTGTAGGTGATGCCTGTAGGTGATGCCAGTAGTGATTCCAGAATAGAGGCCAGAAACATGAAATGTACGTGTCGCAAGTAAATAAATCCAGAAATACCAGTCAGTGTCCCGTGTTGTGCCAGAATAATCAGATGATACTATACTAGAAGATGAATCATAATAATCATCAGATAATGAAAACTATCAGAGAATGTACTCGCCTGACGTCCTGAGCAACTGGCGATCCGAACTGGTATCGCAAGGACCTAATACGAAAAGCAAGGTTAAACATGGTTCTAATGAGTTAAACAGATATAAAATAACTAAAAATAGGCTTCTAGGGTCGTTCTAGGTCAAACGAGTCAAACCGGTGAAATCTGGGTTAAAAGTCAACTCTGGGTCCAAAAAGTCAACTCTAGGTCAAAACTAGGTCAAAAGTTGACTTTGGCGGTCAACCGAGACAACTACGGTCAAGTCTGGGTCAAACTAGGGTGCTCCTGAATTTCTAGGTCAAACCGAGCTCATTAAGCTAGAAAACTCACAAACTCGCCTCCTTGAGATACCGGGATACCCTCGGTATCCGATACCTCAACCTAGGCTATATACCCCGCCTATACCCTCTAAAATCTATGCTAGCACGCGTAAATATATACATATATACATATAAAAATCACTCCAATACTATTCCTAGGCTATTGCTCAAAAACCCCGTTCGAAACCCAATACCTTGGTTATCTTAAGGTATTGAAATACCTCGGTATCTCAAGGTATTGAGATACCGCTCTAAACTCAACCCGACTACCCCTCTAGCTAACTAACTATGCATAAACATATATATCTAGCTATAATCTAGGCTAAAATATAGATATCTAATACATATAGGCATATACCTATATATCTATATATATATATATCTCACAACACACATATACCTTACCTTATACCCATTCTCAATACATATATATCTATATCTAGTCTCTATACCTTTATATAACTATATGTATAGGCTATTATACATATATCTAACACATATAAGTATCTACATAGCTATATGTATCTATATTCACACATACACACAATACACATATACACATACCTTATATCTATATACCTTACCTTACCTTACCTTACCTTACCTTACTCTCAAATATATAAATATATCTATCTAGATATCTAACTGTCTATCTACCTAAATAACTATGTAGTTATCTAGCTATCTATCTAAGTATCTATATATATAACTATCTATTATCTAGTATCTACCTATCTAATATCTATCTAACTAGATACCTATCTATTTATATCTAGATATCAACTACCTATCTATCTATCTAACTATCCATCTATTATCTATGTATGTATCAAACTATTTACCTATCCATCTAATATTTATATAGTATCTAGATATCTATCTATTCATAAATCTATCTATCTATTTATATCTAGCTATCTACTTACCTATGTATCTATGTATCTATCTATCTATCTATTTATTTATCTAACTTATCTATCTATCTAACTATAGATATATATATCTATACATATCACTCTCTCCCTCGCTCGCTGCTAGCTATTGCTGCTGCTTACCCTGCTGCTGCTGCTGCTTAAAACTGCTGCTGCTGCTTTTCATTGCTGCTGCTGCTGCTGCTTTTTACTACTGCTGCTGCTGCTTTTCACTGCTGCTGCTGCTTATTCTGCTGCTGCTGCTGCTTCTCATTGCTGCTACTGCTGCTGCTTTTTAAATGCTGCTGCTGCTGCTTTTTAAATGCTGAAGGCTGCTTTTTAAATGCTGAATGCTGCTGCTTTTTAAATGCTGAATGCTGCTGCTGCTGCTGTTCATGCTGCCTGCTGCTGCTGTTCAGTCCACCCCCCTCTCACTCTCACACACACACACACAACCACATACAGACACACATATATATACATATATCGATATATATATATATATATATACAACCATATATATATATATATATATATATATATATATATATATATATATATATATATATATATATATATATATATATATATATATATACACACACAAGCACACTTACACATACATATATATATATACACATAGACATGTACACATACAAGCACATAGATATAAATACACACATATATATAAAAATATGTATACATAAACACACATACATATAATTATATACATATATATATATATATATATATATATATATATATATATATATATATATATATATATATATATATATATATATATATATAGACACATATACACTAACACAACACAACACACAACAACACACAAATAACACGCCCCACTCACGCCCAACGACCCCGACACTCACCAACACCCTAAAATATATAAAATATAACTCGAAAACTCTAGCACACACTCCCCGATACTAACCCAACGCGCGCACAAGTCCAAAACGAGGAAACCAAGTCGAAATGGCAGTTCGGTCATTTCGACGAACACGTGGTGCGCGGCTCGAAAAACCTCCTGAAACGCACACCAAACGAACTCGGAATCGGCCCAAAATTTACCCACGCGCTCTAAACGATGCCTAGATCCTAGAAAAAATGCTACCGCATCGATTCTAGGCCCGTGGCAAAAACGCACATGCACTTAGAATCGGCGACGACGAAAAGCCCCAATTTCGCCCGAAACACCCGTTTCTCCGCGACACGACTTTCCGTGTCCAAACGGAGACACGCACTCACCCTCTAGACACCCGACAACGTCTACCTAGGTCTGTCTAACCTAGAGCATCACCCAAAATTGGACCAAATTCGGATTTCACCCGAAATTGACACAAAACCTAGTGTTAAAGTCTCTAAACTCACCCAAACTAGTTCCAACTTCCTCCAACGGGTAGGCTTAGGGTCTAGGAGGGTTCTACAACACTAATTACACTACACAAAAATAATTAGCAATGGAAAAGTTAGGTTTTACCTCTTGGGAGTTGGAATCCCAAGGCCAAAGTCTCACAACCCCTAGAAATCACCTCCCTCAAGCTCCAAGCCACCAACTCTAGCTTCCACACTAGATCTAAGCTCCTCACACCTAGGTTAGAGAAAAGCAAGGTTAGGGCTAGCATAAGGAGAAGGAATGGAAGAAGAAAGAAGAAAAATGGAAGAGGGAACTCACCTTGGAGAAGAAGGAAGAAGGAAGAAGAAGTGGAGAAGAAGAAATGAAGAAGAAGAAGTGAAGAAGAAGAAGAATACAAAGAGGGGGGGCTGCTGCTGGTTTTTGCACGGGAATGGGTAGGTAGGGGGGCCGGCCACACATAAAAATGGGGGTTTACATGTACAAAGGTCCAAAATGCCCTCCCGTAACTCGGTTTTGGGTTTCGGGTTCCAAAAACACTCAAACTAACTCCAAATCTCTCACACTAACCTTCTAAAAATAAAATAAATATTTCTAAGCCCCAAAATAATTCTCACAAGGGTGCGGGCTGGGTCGGACATAGGTCCACTAAGGTCTGACATGGGTCCAGGCTAGCCAAAATTCTAAAACAATCAATAAAAATATAATACAATCATTAATTAATTATAAATACAATTAATAAAAAATAATGCACAATTAACTAAATTAAAAATATAAAAAAATACCCGGCTCTGGAAATGGGGTGGTGACAACATTCAAGACTGTAGAAATTTCTACAGTCCTATATGTATACATGACTGTTGAAATTTCTACAGTCCACAATGTATATAGGACTATATAAATGTCTATAGTCCGGCATGTTTCTGTCCCGTACGTTCGACGAATGTCGAACTTGTATGCCCTAAAATCGGATTCGAGACTCCAGAAATACATAGAAACTACATCTGAAGCTACATTTTGGACTATAATTTTAATATTGGAAAGATAATTTTTGAATTTTTTTTGAAATACAATAGATATTATTAAAATTTGAGAAGAAAAATGAGGAGGAAGAATTGTACATTGATTCTTTTGAGAGTTTGGGAGCCATAGATTAATGGTTAGAATTTGAGGAGATGGATATTGCAAAATTTTAGGTTTCAAATGGAAGAAGTGGAGGAGGAGGGCTCCGACAAGAAAGGGAGCAGGAGGACTCCGGTGGTGGAGGTTTTGGGGGTTTGGGAGGAGGGAGTAATGTTTGGACTAATATGAGTAACGTTTGGACTAATATGAGTAAACTTTATTCATTAATAGACTAGCTCAAATATTGAATCAGCCTCAAGTGTATTTTGTAGTGCCTTTATCATCAGCCTTTAATAAAGAGAGATTTTAGCTCCACATCGGTGTTGGGCATGGACTCCAACAATCGGATAAGAGAGAGCATTACTTTTGTTTAAAGTGCTTAATTTACTTTGTTGGATAAGTAAGTTGTGTGGGAATGACTCTTTCCATCATTCATTATATTTCTCTACTTTATGAAATAATCAAATGCAAATCCAAAAGTTTGGTATGCTTTGAGTTGGACAGCTTTTAATTATTCTGATTTCATCTATCGGCTAGCCTGGATTTTTGGCAGTTTAGTACTAGATTTTGAATTGGAAAAATTGTCCGTGCCATCATGTTCCACTTTCGGAAAAGAAAGTAAGGGGGGAGCTTTTGAATTTATCAGTGGATTCCTTCTTGCTTTTTTTTCCTCTCATCCAGCCGGCCAAAAAGCAGAAGCAGGCAGCAAGGACAATCTTCTTTTTGCTAATTGCATCACCACCTCCACCCCACCTCAAATATTTTACTCAAGAAAAGAAAATTAAAGCCTATGTGTGTGTCATGAAAATGATGTTAGAATAATTGAACAGCATATGCATGTTACTTCATTGTCAAGGTGTTACTGTTGTGGTGGCCATTCATTCATTCGTTCGTTTTAGTCACAACTTAATTAATCTACCAAAGTGTATATTAATTGCGCGGAAGAACAATTTAATAATCTGTTATTTGCATAACACAATCTCTGGTGGGGGACCTACATGAGAAACACGAGCCTAAGTACATGCCTTAAATATTTTTGATCGTTCTCAATATGCATAAAATTGTCACAAATGCATGTATTATCTTCTAATAATTTTTATAGTGTTCTTACATGTGTCTTTAACAAGTACTTAATGTCGCACGATATGCGAAAATGCAAATAATTGTCGTGTTTTATATCATTAACAAAGTGTGGGAATAAACCGTCCACGCAGTCTAACAACTCAATTAGACAACAAATTATTCCCTTTCCTTCGTCAGTTGATAGCAGGGTTTTCAAAACCGGATCGGATCGGCCGGTTCAACCGGTGGATTCGTGAATCGGTAACTTTTTCTGTCCGATTTAATGTTGACCGACTATTTTTTTCAAATTTCGATTGTAAATAAATATTTTTGTAAAAATCAGTGCCCATAAGAAATTAAATTTGGACCACCTAGATTAATCCAGTGGTTGAACCAACCGATTGAGCCGGTTTGACATGAACTAGTACCTTGGCCGGATCGATCTCCGATCCGATTTTTAAAACACTGGTTAAGAGTTGAGACTTATATATATATATATATATATATATATATATATTTTGTCCTATCCGAGACCTCCCTAGGAGATCGAATCCTGCCCACCCCTCCCATGTCCCAAGCCTTTTACCATAGGCTACTATCTAAGGACACACACACACACACACACACACACACACACACACACACATATATATAGTCTACTTGTTACGACCGATACATAGTACCCAGGAGGTTGCGGGTTCGAGCCTCCTGGACGGCATTTAATTTCTCCTTTGGGAAAATTAAGTGTGAGTTGGTGATGGATGCACTGTCGGTGCGTGGCCGCGATGTAATGGACCTTCGGGCCGAGTTTGTAGGTCTTCGGATCAGGAGTCTGTAACACAATTACATTTTCCAAAAAAAACTTTTCCCAAAAAAAAATACTCTCCTTAGATTTACAACTTTCGCAAAATAAGATTCCTAAATTTTTTTTTTCAATTTGACAACAAATGGTTTAATATTTGGACAAAAAAATTCCCTCCCGTTAAAAAATACAGTTATTTATAACTTAAAAATAAAATATGAAAATCCTATACTATCCTTCCCTTCCCCACCTCATCCTCCTCCCCGCTTACCCCAGCCCCACCCCTCCGTCTCATCCACCCCTCCCATCCTCCCCCGTGCCTTCCCCTGCCCTGCCTCCCCACGCCACCTCCCCCGCGCCTCCCCCTCCTCCCCGCCTTCCTCGCCTCCTCCTCCCATCTGTAGCGCCCCGTTCTCCCGGTGCGGAGATCGCGGCTAAGAAACACAAGACGGTATCGTTCGATCGGGATAGATTGAATTAAGAACTCGTCCTCGTTATGGATTTGTTTCTTCGGAATCGATTCCCATATTCAGTGGACTGCGCCCCAAGGATCGACTTAGCGGCAGAGTCAGGAGGGACCTCTCCGCTGCTATCTTCTATTGCCTCGGTTTTCGATGTCGCTTGTTGCTTTCGTGCTTTGAGTTGGTTTTGGGATTTGCTTATTTTCCTTGAACGGTTTCGATGGTTTTCATTGTTTTCGTTCATTGACTTGCACTTCTATTCCGAGATTGGAAAGAGAGGAAGAAGTATTAATCGAGCTGTTCGTGTGCAGGTGAACGAGCAGTAGGTGGCTTGCGAGCGGAGTCGTGAAGCGCCTCTTTCCTTCTTCTTTCCAAAATCTAAGTGAGTGGCTACCAACCCGATTAGCTAGTCCTGCTTCCAAGCTTCACAGCTAATCAATCTACACTCTTCTTTGCCCCGATCAAACGATACCAAGTAATAATAAAAGAAACCAAGATAAAAGAAAATAGACTTGGTTCTTATGCTTGTCAATCAAATATGTGAACTGTTATCATACTGTATGCTAGTTCGTTCATAACTGTTCTATAAATCGTGATGAGTATGGAACACCTTGTATGCGCTAAACTGTTCAATGAGGCTATGTTAAATGAATAATGCAATATCGACTGTCCCGTACTACTGTTTGCCTCAACTGCATGAACTGTTAACTTAGCAACGTACTGTTCGATCACGGACAACTTGTGCACAAGGTAACTGGTTTCTGCGGACGGTCGCTGGGGCACTGGCACCGATCCGGTCCGGACGGAACCCTACTGTATAGTCAACTGTACTAGACGGAATGGCTTGTAGCACCCACCGTACTTTCGCTGCAACCTATTCTCGTCTATGACTAGTGTCCTTTATGGCAACGCCAGTGATCCATTGTATATTTAAACCTGTTGCATACTAACTTGTGTCTTCGTTTCAGGGAAGGCATGGTAAGTATGGTGCAGGTAATTCAGACGGTCAGGTAAAATCCACCTAACGGTGGCACGTTCATTTCAGTAAATTCAATATGCTGCTTACTTGTAAATGAACTAAGGCAAGATAGAAACCCACAAAATATGCATGCTTCACTAAACAACGTGTTGATTGGTATAGTCAGGCTAGCTCGCCTTCACCAGCATGTTTCGATATGCTGACCCTCGTTGAAACAGGTTCTCCGTACCAAGGCGAACCGAGCGAGGAGCCGAAGTCGTCTACCCGATCCAGTCCAACTGTTGGCGCATCTTCACCGCGCCCCCTGAAGCATTTGAAGACAGGAGCTGCAACTCTTCATACACAAATGCAGCTCCATGGCAAAGCTATCCTCCAGCCAGGAGGTCTTTATCATTTTGAGTTTATAAAGGGATGTAATGTACAGGACTGCTATCTCATTTTGAGTCATCTCTTTTGTAAGCCGTTCGGCATATTAGCTAACTCGTTCAAGAGTTTGTAATAGATGTTCATTATCAATAAAGAGAACTTTTCCATGTTTCAAATCTGTGTTTCAATTTATCTGCGTACTCTGAATATGTGCTTGCTATGCAAATCATTAAAGCCTTGTGCGGGCGCAACTCCAGGCCCGCACGGCGGTCACGATTCGGGGGACGCCTCAAGTGATTCTACGGAATTGGGTCGTGACATAGTGGTATCAGAGCACAGATTCAAAGTTCCTTAGACTTCGTGCTGGAAAAGTTCCTTTAATGATCAAATTCCTGTGCGAACTCTTGAACTCGCTAGGCCAAAATGAGATACGTTCATGCAATAAGTCCATAATACATTATGATCCTATTGTAATTTACCTTCTTTTGAAGGAATGGCTCCAGCGCAATCTGCAGCGCAAACTCCGGACGAAAAGCAAGGCCAAGAAAGTAGTTCGGATACTTCGGGAAGTTCAAAGAGCCAGCGAGCCGTGCCAAGCATCGATCCCGTCCAACGAATGTTGCAGATGTTGGAGGCAAACCAACAAAGGGACGAGGTTCGCTATGAACGGGCCGAGAAGCGGGCGAAAGAGAGTCAGCTCAAGTTTCAAGATAATATAGAAGCACGATTCTCAGTCCAACAGAAGCAGGTAGATACCCTGCAGCAGATCGTTCAGACTTTGGCATCCAACCAGTCCGCGGCAACGCCAGCGACTCCGGTGGAACAGCCCGTGCTTGAAGTAGAGACGCCGCAAATACCAAGGACGAGGGACGTGACTGCCTTCGACTTTGGCCACTTCAAGAAAGTCTGCAACACCCCATTCAACGGGACTGAGGACCCAGTCGTAGCTCTAGATTGGTTGGCCGAACTTGAAGATCACTTCGCTCTGCTAGAGGTCCCCGAAGATAAGCGCGTTTCCTGCGCGCAACTACAGCTCCGCCTCAACGCACACGATTGGTGGGACGTGCATCGACGATCTCTCCAATTTGATCACGGAGAGGAGGCGATCTCGTGGACGACTTTTCGTGCCGCGTTCGAAGAGGAGTTTGTACCCCCTCCAGTACAACGTCAAATGGAAAACGAGTTCGTGCAGCTGCGGCAAGGCAGCATGACAGTTAAGGAGTACTCCGCCGAATTCAACCGACTCTCCAAATTCGCTAGGGCCTATTTACCTGATGTAGCGAGTCGAGCTAGAAGGTTTGAAGGTTTGAAGGTGGTCTCTGTCCTGCCATCCATTCGCACGTAGCCATTCCTCAGTATCGTACGATGCGTGAAGTCATGAATCACGCCCTATCTCTCGAACCACTCTATCCTCACGTTCCTGCTGGCGCTGTGCATACCTACAATCACAAATGCCAAGGCAACGATAGAGGAAACAACGCTGCAAAGCGTCCGAACAACGGTGGCAAGCATGGAGAAAAGTTAGACAAAGTATGCCATTTCTGTAGACGGCCGGGGCACACAATAGATAAGTGCCGCCTGAAACTTGGGTTATGTTTAGTTTGCGGTGAAGCAAACCATACCGTTCGTGACTGTCCACTGAGCCGCCTTAACCGTCGTCCTGAACGAAATGCTCCCTAACGGTAGGTCCTATTCTTAAGTTTCGGGATGAAACTTCCAATTAGTTGGGTAGGATGTAGCGCCCCGTTCTCCCGGTGCGGAGATCGCGGCTAAGAAACACAAGACGGTATCGTTCGATCGGGATAGATTGAATTAAGAACTCGTCCTCGTTATGGATTTGTTTCTTCGGAATCGATTCCCATATTCAGTGGACTGTGCCCCAAGGATCGACTTAGCGGCAGAGTCAGGAGGGACGTCTCCGCTGCTATCTTCTATTGCCTCGGTTTTCGATGTCGCTTGTTGCTTTCGTGCTTTGAGTTGGTTTTGGGATTTGCTTGTTTTTCTTGAACGGTTTCGATGGTTTTCATTATTTTCGTTCATTGACTTGCACTTCTATTCCGAGATTGGAAAGAGAGGAAGAAGTATTAATCGAGCTGTTCGTGTGCAGGTGAACGAGCAGTAAGTGGCTTGCGAGCGGAGTCGTGAAGCGCCTCTTTCCTTCTTCTTTCCAAAATCTAAGTGAGTGTCTACCAACCCGATTAGCTAGTCCTGCTTCCAAGCTTCACAGCTAATCAATCTACACTCTTCTTTGCCCCGATCAAACGATACCAAGTAATAATAAAAAAAACCAAGATAAAAGAAAATAGACTTGGTTATTATGCTTGTCAATCAAATATGTGAACTGTTATCATACTGTATGCTAGTTCGTTCATAACTGTTCTATAAATCGTGCTGAGTATGGAACACCTTGTATGTGCTAAACTGTTCAATGAGGCTATGTTAAATGAATCATGCAATACCGACTGTCCCGTACTACTGTTTGCCTCAACTGCATGAACTGTTAACTTAGCAACGTACTGTTCGATCACGGACAACTTGTGCACAAGGTAACTGGTTTCTGCGGACGGTCGCTGGGGCACTGGCACCGATCCGGTCCGGACGGAACCCTACTGTATAGTCAACTGTACTAGACGGAATGGCTTGTAGCACCCACCGTACTTTCGCTGCAACCTATTCTCGTCTATGACTAGTGTCCTTTATGGCAACGCCAGTGATCCATTGTATATTTAAACCTGTTGCATACTAACTTGTGTCTTCGTTTCAGGGAAGGCATGGTAAGTATGGTGCAGGTAATTCAGACGGTCAGGTAAAATCCACCTAACGGTGGCACGTTCATTTCAGTAAATTCAATATGCTGCTTACTTGTAAATGAACTAAGGCAAGATAGAAACCCACAAAATATGCATGCTTCACTAAACAACGTGTTGATTGGTATAGTCAGGCTAGCTCGCCTTCACCAGCATGTTTCGATATGCTGACCCTCGTTGAAACAGGTTCTCCGCACCAAGGCGAACCGAGCGAGGAGCCGAAGTCGTCTACCCGATCCAGTCCAACTGTTGGCGCATCTTCACCGCGCCCCCTGAAGCATTTGAAGACAGGAGCTGCAACTCTTCATACACAAATGCAGCTCCGTGGCAAAGCTATCCTCCAGCCAGGAGGTCTTTATCATTTTGAGTTTATAAAGGGATGTAATGTACAGGACTGCTATCTCATTTTGAGTCATCTCTTTTGTAAGTCGTTCGGCATATTAGCTAACTCGTTCAAGAGTTTGTAATAGATGTTCATTATCAATAAAGAGAACTTTTCCATGTTTCAAATCTGTGTTTCAATTTATCTGCGTACTCTGAATATGTGCTTGCTATGTAAATCATTAAAGCCTTGTGCGGGCGCAACTCCAGGCCCGCACGGCGGTCACGATTCGGGGGATGCCTCAAGTGATTCTACGGAATTGGGTCGTGACATAGTGGTATCAGAGCACAGATTCAAAGTTCCTTAGACTTCGTGCTGGAAAAGTTTCTTTAATGATCAAATTCCTGTGCGAACTCTTGAACTCGCTAGGCCAAAATGAGATACGTTCATGCAATAAGTCCATAATACATTATGATCCTATTGTAATTTACCTTCTTTTGAAGGAATGGCTCCAGCGCAATCTGCAGCACAAACTCCGGACGAAAAGCAAGGCCAAGAAAGTAGTTCGGATACTTCGGGAAGTTCAAAGAGCCAGCGAGCCGTGCCAAGCATCGATCCCGTCCAACGAATGTTGCAGATGTTGGAGGCAAACCAACAAAGGGACGAGGCTCGCTATGAACGGGCCGAGAAGCGGGCGAAAGAGAGTCAGCTCAAGTTTCAAGACAATATAGAAGCACGATTCTCAGTCCAACAGAAGCAGGTAGATACCCTGCAGCAAATCGTTCAGACTTTGGCATCCAACCAGTCCGCGGCAACGCCAGCGACTCCGGTGGAACAGTCCGTGCTTGAAGTAGAGACGCCGCAAATACCAAGGACGAGGGACGTGACTGCCTTCGACTTTGGCCACTTCAAGAAAGTCTGCAACACCCCATTCAACGGGACTGAGGACCCAGTCGTAGCTCTAGATTGGTTGGCCGAACTTGAAGATCACTTCGCTCTGCTAGAGGTCCCCGAAGATAAGCGCGTTTCCTGCGCGCAACTACAGCTCCGCCTCAACGCACACGATTGGTGGGACGTGCATCGACGATCTCTCTAATTTGATCACGGAGAGGAGGCGATCTCGTGGACGACTTTTCGTGCCACGTTCGAAGAGGAGTTTGTACCCCCTCCAGTACAACGTCAAATGGAAAACGAGTTCGTGCAGCTGCGGCAAGGCAGCATGACAGTTAAGGAGTACTCCGCCGAATTCAACCGACTCTCCAAATTCGCTAGGGCCTATTTACCTGATGCAGCGAGTCGAGATAGAAGGTTTGAAGGTGGTCTCTGTCCTGCCATCCATTCGCACGTAGCCATTCCTCAGTATCGTACGATGCGTGAAGTAATGAATCACGCCCTATCTCTCGAACCACTCTATCCTCACGTTCCTGCCGGCGCTGTGCATACCTACAATCACAAACGCCAAGGCAACGATAGAGGAAACAACGCTGCAAAGCGTCCGAACAACGGTGGCAAGCATGGAGAAAAGTTAGACAAAGTATGCCATTTCTGTAGACGGCCGGGGCACACAATAGATAAGTGCCGCCTGAAACTTGGGTTATGTTTAGTTTACGGTGAAGCAAACCATACCGTTCGTGACTGTCCACTGAGCCGCCTTAACCGTCGTCCTGAACGAAATGCTCCCTAACGGTAGGTCCTATTCTTAAGTTTCGGGACGAAACTTCCAATTAGTTGGGTAGGATGTAGCGCCCCGTTCTCCCGGTGCGGAGATCGCGGCTAAGAAACACAAGACGGTATCGTTCGATCGGGATAGATTGAATTAAGAACTCGTCCTCGTTATGGATTTGTTTCTTCGGAATCGATTCCCATATTCAGTGGACTGCGCCCCAAGGATCGACTTAGCGGCAGAGTCAGGAGGGACCTCTCCGCTGCTATCTTCTATTGCCTCGGTTTTCGATGTCGCTTGTTGCTTTCGTGCTTTGAGTTGGTTTTGGGATTTGCTTGTTTTCCTTGAACGGTTTCGATGGTTTTCATTGTTTTCGTTCATTGACTTGCACTTCTATTCCGAGATTGGAAAGAGAGGAAGAAGTATTAATCGAGCAGTTCGTGTGCAGGTGAACGAGCAGTAGGTGGCTTGCGAGCGGAGTCGTGAAGCGCCTCTTTCCTTCTTCTTTCCAAAATCTAAGTGAGTGGCTACCAACCCGATTAGCTAGTCCTACTTCCAAGCTTCACAGCTAATCAATCTACACTCTTCTTTGCCCCGATCAAACGATACCAAGTAATAATAAAAGAAACCAAGATAAAAGAAAATAGACTTGGTTCTTATGCTTGTCAATCAAATATGTGAACTGTTATCATACTGTATGCTAGTTTGTTCATAACTGTTCTATAAATCGTGCTGAGTATGGAACACCTTGTATGCGCTAAACTGTTCAATGAGGCTATGTTAAATGAATCATGCAATATCGACTGTCCCGTACTACTGTTTGCCTCAACTGCATGAACTGTTAACTTAGCAACGTACTGTTCGATCACGGACAACTTGTGCACAAGGTAACTGGTTTCTGCGGACGGTCGCTGGGGCACTGGCACCGATCCGGTCCGGACGGAATCCTACTGTATAGTCAACTGTACTAGACGGAATGGCTTGCAGCACCCACCGTACTTTCGCTGCAACCTATTCTCGTCTATGACTAGTGTCCTTTATGGCAACGCCAGTGATCCATTGTATATTTAAACCTGTTGCATACTAACTTGTGTCTTCGTTTCAGGGAAGGCATGGTAAGTATGGTGCAGGTAATTCAGACGGTCAGGTAAAATCCACCTAACGGTGGCACGTTCATTTCAGTAAATTCAATATGCTGCTTACTTGTAAATGAACTAAGGCAAGATAGAAACCCACAAAATATGCATGCTTCACTAAACAACGTGTTGATTGGTATAGTCAGGCTAGCTCGCCTTCACCAGCATGTTTCGATATGCTGACCCTCGTTGAAACAGGTTCTCCGCACCAAGGCGAACCGAGCGAGGAGCCGAAGTCGTCTACCCGATCCAGTCCAACTGTTGGCGCATCTTCACCGCGCCCCCTGAAGCATTTGAAGACAGGAGCTGCAACTCTTCATACACAAATGCAGCTCCGTGGTAAAGCTATCCTCCAGCCAGGAGGTCTTTATCATTTTGAGTTTATAAAGGGATGTAATGTACAGGACTGCTATCTCATTTTGAGTCATCTCTTTTGTAAGCCGTTCGGCATATTAGCTAACTCGTTCAAGAGTTTGTAATAGATGTTCATTATCAATAAAGAGAACTTTTCCATGTTTCAAATCTGTGTTTCAATTTATCTGCGTACTCTGAATATGTGCTTGCTATGCAAATCATTAAAGCCTTGTGCGGGCGCAACTCCAGGCCCGCACGGCGGTCACGATTCGGGGGACGCCTCAAGTGATTCTACGGAATTGGGTCGTGACATAGTGGTATCAGAGCACAGATTCAAAGTTCCTTAGACTTCGTGCTGGAAAAGTTCCTTTAATGATCAAATTCCTGTGCGAACTCTTGAACTCGCTAGGCCAAAATGAGATACGTTCATGCAATAAGTCCATAATACATTATGATCCTATTGTAATTTACCTTCTTTTGAAGGAATGGCTCCAGCGCAATCTGCAGCGCAAACTCCGGACGAAAAGCAAGGCCAAGAAAGTAGTTCAGATACTTCGGGAAGTTCAAAGAGCCAGCGAGCCGTGCCAAGCATCGATCCCGTCCAACGAATGTTGCAGATGTTGGAGGCAAACCAACAAAGGGACGAGGCTCGCTATGAACGGGCCGAGAAGCGGGCGAAAGAGAGTCAGCTCAAGTTTCAAGACAATATAGAAGCACGATTCTCAGTCCAACAGAAGCAGGTAGATACCCTGCAGCAGATCGTTCAGACTTTGGCATCCAACCAGTCCGCGGCAACGCCAGCGACTCCGGTGGAACAGCCCGTGCTTGAAGTAGAGATGCCGCAAATACCAAGGACGAGGGACGTGACTGCCTTCGACTTTGGCCACTTCAAGAAAGTCTGCAACATCCCATTCAACGGGACTGAGGACCCAGTCGTAGCTCTAGATTGGTTGGCCGAACTTGAAGATCACTTCGCTCTGCTAGAGGTCCCCGAAGATAAGCGCGTTTCCTGCGCGCAACTACAGCTCTGCCTCAACGCACACGATTGGTGGGACGTGCATCGACGATCTCTCCAATTTGATCACGGAGAGGAGGCGATCTCGTGGACGACTTTTCGTGCCGCGTTCGAAGAGGAGTTTGTACCCCCTCCAGTACAACGTCAAATGGAAAATGAGTTCGTGCAGCTGCGGCAAGACAGCATGACAGTTAAGGAGTACTCCGCCGAATTCAACCGACTCTCCAAATTCGCTAGGGCCTATTTACCTGATGCAGCGAGTCGAGATAGAAGGTTTGAAGGTGGTCTCTGTCCTGCCATCCATTCGCACGTAGCCATTCCTCAGTATCGTACGATGCGTGAAGTCACGAATCACGTCCTATCTCTCGAACCACTCTATCCTCACGTTCCTGCCGGTGCTGTGCATACCTACAATCACAAACGCCAAGGCAACGATAGAGGAAACAACGTTGTAAAACGTCCGAACAACGGTGGCAAGCATGGAGAAAAGTTAGACAAAGTATGCCATTTCTGTAGACGGCCGGGGCACACAATAGATAAGTGCCGCCTGAAACTTGGGTTATGTTTAGTTTGCGGTGAAGCAAACCATACCGTTCGTGACTGTCCACTGAGCCGCCTTAACCGTCGTCCTGAACGAAATGCTCCCTAACGGTAGGTCCTATTCTTAAGTTTCGGGACGAAACTTCCAATTAGTTGGGTAGGATGTAGCGCCCCGTTCTCCCGGTGCGAAGATCGCGGCTAAGAAACACAAGACGGTATCGTTCGATCGGGATAGATTGAATTAAGAACTCGTCCTCGTTATGAATTTGTTTCTTCGGAATCGATTCCCATATTCAGTGGACTGCGCCCCAAGGATCGACTTAGCGGCAGAGTCAGGAGGGACCTCTCCGCTGCTATCTTCTATTGCCTCGGTTTTCGATGTCGCTTGTTGCTTTCGTGCTTTGAGTTGGTTTTGGGATTTGCTTGTTTTCCTTGAACGGTTTCGATGGTTTTCATTGTTTTCGTTCATTGACTTGCACTTCTATTCCGAGATTGGAAAGAGAGGAAGAAGTATTAATCGAGCTGTTCGTGTGCAGGTGAACGAGCAGTAGGTGGCTTGCGAGCGGAGTCGTAAAGCGCCTCTTTCCTTCTTCTTTCCAAAATCTAAGTGAGTGGCTACCAACCCGATTAGCTAGTCCTACTTCCAAGCTTCACAGCTAATCAATCTACACTCTTCTTTGCCCCGATCAAACGATACCAAGTAATAATAAAAGAAACCAAGATAAAAGAAAATAGACTTGGTTCTTATGCTTGTCAATCAAATATGTGAACTGTTATCATACTGTATGCTAGTTCGTTCATAACTGTTCTATAAATTGTGCTGAGTATGGAACACCTTGTATGCGCTAAACTGTTCAATGAGGCTATGTTAAATGAATCATGCAATATCGACTGTCCCGTACTACTGTTTGCCTCAACTGCATGAACTGTTAACTTAGCAACGTACTGTTCGATCACGGACAACTTGTGCACAAGGTAACTGGTTTCTGCGGACGGTCGCTGGGGCACTGGCACCGATCCGGTCCGGACGGAACCCTACTGTATAGTCAACTGTACTAGACGGAATGGCTTGTAGCACCCACCGTACTTTCGCTGCAACCTATTCTCGTCTATGACTAGTGTCCTTTATGGCAACGCCAGTGATCCATTGTATATTTAAACCTGTTGCATACTAACTTGTGTCTTCGTTTCAGGGAAGGCATGGTAAGTATGGTGCAGGTAATTCAGACGGTCAGGTAAAATCCACCTAACGGTGGCACGTTCATTTCAGTAAATTCAATATGCTGCTTACTTGTAAATGAACTAAGGCAAGATAGAAACCCACAAAATATGCATGCTTCACTAAACAACGTGTTGATTGGTATAGTCAGGCTAGCTCGCCTTCACCAGCATGTTTCGATATGCTGACCCTCGTTGAAACAGGTTCTCCGCACCAAGGCGAACCGAGCGAGGAGCCGAAGTCGTCTACCCGATCCAGTCCAACTGTTGGCGCATCTTCACCGCGCCCCCTGAAGCATTTGAAGACAGGAGCTGCAACTCTTCATACACAAATGCAGCTCCGTGGTAAAGCTATCCTCCAGCCAGGAGGTCTTTATCATTTTGAGTTTATAAAGGGATGTAATGTACAGGACTGCTATCTCATTTTGAGTCATCTCTTTTGTAAGCCGTTCGGCATATTAGCTAACTCGTTCAAGAGTTTGTAATAGATGTTCATTATCAATAAAGAAAATTTTTCCATGTTTCAAATCTGTGTTTCAATTTATCTGCGTACTCTGAATATGTGCTTGCTATGCAAATCATTAAAGCCTTGTGCGGGCGCAACTCCAGGCCCGCACGGCGGTCACGATTCGGGGGACGCCTCAAGTGATTCTACGAAATTGGGTCGTGACACCATCCCCCTCCGCCTCCCTCCTCCAGTTCGTCCCTCCTCACCCTCCCTCCTCCGCCGCCTCCCTCCAACTCCTCCCCTGCGCCTCCCCCTTCCTCCTCCTCCCCCTCCTCATCCCTCCCCCGCCGCCCCAAGCCACCTCCCCCGTACCTCTCCCTCCTCCCCCCCCCTCCTCCAGCTCCTCCCTCCTCCCCTTCTTCTCCTCCTCACCCTCCCTCCTCCTCCCTCCAACTCCTCCCCTACGCCTACCCCTCCCTCCTCTGATTAGGATTAGGACTTTGATTAGGATTAGGAGGGTTGCTGACCGAAGAGAGGGGGGGAGGGAGGGTTAGGGTTAGGACTTTGATTAGGATTATGATTATGGAGGGGTATATTAGTCATTTCACGTCTAAATAAATGTTTGTTAACGAAAAAAATCCAAAATGGATGTACACCGAACAAAAATAAAAAAGTGGAGTTTTTTAAAACATGGAGCCTTTAAATGCACAAATTGTAAATGTAAGAAAAATTTATTTGCACTTTGCCCATATATATATATATATATATATATATATATATATATATATATATATATATATATATATATATATATATATAGAGCCTATGTGGCCCTTCTCCATTGGTTCCCTTCCCCTCCCTCCCCCCCCCCCAATGGAGGGCTGTCATGTGGCGCTTGTAACCCAATCTGTTGTAACATGGTTGTAGGCATAGTAAATTCCTTATTTTTAATAGAAAAACTATAGCAATTCCAAACAAGACTTTCATTAGGGATTGTTGCATTTTTTCTATTAAAAATGAATAGACAGCAAACCTCTCATCGTACTTTCCAAAGCTTTCCACATTTAAACTATGGGCTATTTGATTTTACCCTATTTTAGATTACGTATATTGATATTACCTTTCTGTTAGATCAAAGTTGAATTTACCTCCCTGAAAGTGTCGTTAAAAGTTTTGAAAGTGTCGTTAATAAGATTTTAACGACACTTTCAGGAGGGTAAATTCAACTTTTGATCTAGTAGGAGGATATTATCAATATACCTAATCTAACATGGGGTAAAATAAAATAGCCCTTTAAACTATTTTTTCAAATATTTTTTGATACACTATTATTATAACTATATATTTTAGAAAAAAAATAAGAAGAAATATTCATGATAAACAATTCCAAACCCAGTCTAAGTCCCTTTTGGCACAGACTAATTTGATATTGTTGTTATTTTTCAAAAAAAAAATTCCAAAAGCAGTTTATTTTGTTTTTTTAAAAGTTTACGAAATAATATATGAAAACTAAAGTAAAAATTGTATTATCTAATATAGCTTTTTCTGTTATTTTAATAAAAAAAAAAATCAGAAACAATGCCTTTTTTTCTTTTTCTTTTTGAAAATCCGACTTAACGTATGGAATCCGATGTAACGTTCAGAACTTTTGAGACACTGCATTGCATGTCTTTTGGGCCCACTGCCCTCCAACTTTCATTATTTATAAATGGAAAAAATAATACGTCACCGTGGCTCGATCCAGAATCAGAAACAATGTTGTTAGGCTGTACCAGACCTTTGCCTAAATAAACTTTCGAAAAATTACAGTCAGAGCATTAAATCTTAAGTTTATTACGTAAAAAGTATAAAGTTTGAGAGAAATATACAAATAGCATAAAATTGTCAAAAATTAGGGCGTAAGTTATACTTATGCCCTAAAGAAGGACGTAAGTACCCTCAAATATGCCAATTTTAATTACCCCCTAACTTTACCTCCTAATCTGGTTAGTTAAATAAAAAATTATTATTTAATACATTCATGCCTTAAAGAAGGATGTAACTTGAGGACTTACACCCTAATATAGGGCATAAATTGATTTTTATTTTTTATTTAATATATATATATATATATATATATATATATATATATATATATATATATATATATATATATATATATATATTCCTATATATGTAATTATTTACTAACAATTATTTATATATATGAAATTTTAGGTTCTATTTTTTTATTTTATAAAAAAATGATATATATATTTTAATTTTATTTATTTATTAACAATATATATAATTTATGTTTTTTCTATCTATCTATCTATATATATATATATACTCCTAAGCAGCTACTCCCCCCCCCCCCCCCGGCAAGAGCACAACCGCTTCCCCTCCCCCCGGGATTCGACTTGTGCCCGCCCCCCTAATATATATATATATATATATATATATATATATATATATATATATATATATATACCCGGTGGTGTGGCCTGGTGGTTAGGTCACGGGTTTATGGGTGCAGCGGTCGGGGGATCAAGGCATCCGGGAGATGTGTGAGGGATAAAGCCTTTAGACATTATGCGGCGGGGATTAACGAAAATGTTTTAGTAACTTACATCCTTTTTTAGGACGTAAGTTGGTAAGTTACGCCATTTTTTAGGACGTAATATTTTTGTATAATATTTTTAATACCTTACGTCCTAATTTAGGGCGATCATATGCTGTATATACAAATAACCTAAACTTTTTGCGTTTATGAAATAAACTTAAACTAGGATGCCTTTGATGCAATTTTCTCATAAACTTTGGCAAGTTCTATAGGCACTACAATAGTTACTTAGGACATTCCATTACTTCAGGGCAATCTAGATTTTTGTAACTTCTACTTAGAACATCCCAAAATTTACTCGGGACAGTCCAACCCTCCAAACCTTCCTAAAATCCTTCATTCTAAAATTTTACTCTCTCTCTTCAAATTTTCAAACCCTAATTCCAACTCCAACCGCCAGAGGAGGAGGAGGCGGCGGTGGCGGCGGCAGGAGGCGGCGGTTGCGGGAGGCGGAGGCACGCTCGCGGGGGGCTGCGCGCGACGGAGGTCGGCATCTCGACGACGTAGAAGCTAATTCTCTAGTGGGACCCCACCGCGCGCGCTTCCGCCCCTCGCCGTAGCCCCCGCCCAGCGCTGCCAGCGCCCGCCTGCGTCCGCCTCCGCTCGCCGCAGCCCAATCTTCAAGGCAGCAGCAAGAGCAGCCCCCACGTGCGCGCCTCCGTCCCGCGCCGCCTCCGCTCACCTCCGTCCCGCACCGCCGCCCCCGCCAACGTCCGCCTCGCATCTCCGCCCCCCTCTCGCCGCAGCACCGTGCCGCCTCCTGCCACCGCACCTGATGATGCTTCTTCTTCTTCTTCTTTTCTTTGTTATGACTGTAAACAAAATTGACAGTCCATCCAATAGGAAGGACTGTTAATTTTTTTTTACAGTACTAATTATTTAGGACCGTCACAAAGTTGACAGTCCTTCTAATTGAAATAATTGTCACAATGTTGACAGTCCTTCCAATTGGAGGGATTGTCAATATTGTGATATTCCTGAAAAAAAAATAGACTGAAAATTAGAAGTCATTGACTTTTATATGAAAATTTGGACTGCGCTTAAGTAAATAAATTGGATGACAATGTATAAATAAACTGAATTTTTTTTTGGACTGTGCTAATAAATTTATGTAGTGCGGATACAATTTGTCTAAACTTTCGGGACCCTGATATGATGATAGCAATAGTCACAACAATAAAATAATTAGCTAGCCTCTCCATCTAATTTCAATCTCTTTCTTCTCATTAGCCAACCTCCATTCTTGAATCGAACACATTCTCTCTCCTCTCCCTCTCCCTCTCCCCTCCCTCTCCTTCTCTCTATTTGATCTTTCTCAATCCCAATATCATCACTCTGTGGTGATCCATACAAAAGGCAGCAACTTTGCCAAGCGATTTTGCATCAAGCTGTGAGTTTTCTTATCAAAATATCATGTTTCAATGTCAATCATGATTTGTTTTGGAAAGCCCATGTTGGCATTTGCGTCAAAATGAGATTTTTAATGGGTTCTCTCTCTTTCATATCCATGCGTTGTTATGAACATGTGTTTTTCGTTGTTGTACTGGGATGGGTCCTCGTCTGAAGATTTTATCAAAATTTCATCTTTTTCGCTCCATTTGATCTCAATCAGGATTTATTTGGAAAAACCATGTTGGTATTTGCATCAAAATGAGATCTTTCTAATGGGTTTTCTTTCTTTTTTGACTAAGATTCATGGTTTGTCTACGACCATGTGTTCGTTTGATGCTAGACTCAGTTCTTTTATGATTTATTTTTATTTTCATTCAAATCTCTTCTTTTTTCACTCCCTTTAATCTCAATCAGGATTTATTTTCATGAAAATGAGATCTTTCTAGTGTTTTTTCCCCTCTCCCTAAGATTATTTATTTAAATGACCATGTGTTTAATTCTGATGCTATATCAATGATGGGTGGTAAATATGTGCTTTTATTATTGATTGGGTGACGAGTCTGATGTTATTCCTCTTCTTGATATGTGGAAACTTGTGATATACTGGTATATTTGATTTTTGTCCTGCCTGTTTGAAATTAACTTTTGCTTGGATTATTCATTCGCATGGACTAAGGAATTATTGTTGTTGCTCTTTGTCTTTTTCTATTTTCTTATAAAAAATAGTTTTGAGGAATATGGTGTTTTGAATTGTCTACAAGATTGTTCTATAAATAAGTATGTTCATGTGTAAGTGTGATCCAAATCCCATGGAAGAAGAAAAATGGATAGTTTGGAGAGGAAGAATAGGCAGTTGAGTGTATATAGCGGACATTTTTGATACTTTGGGATAGCAAGTTGCAACTCGAAAATACTTGAGGCCTTGAGGGTATTAAAGAGCAAATTAGCATGCACTATTTTACATGTATCCAGACTAATAAATGGTGTCTTCATAAGCTTTAGATCTGGACAGCAACTTGATTTACTAGGCGTAAAGGGTTGATATAGAATGGTACCACGGTTAGAAAATTTTGGGCTAAATTTCTAATTTTAGGGTCAAAGAAGCCACCAATATCCAAAACATTAGTAAGAGTGCTTGTATAGTAGAAATTATGTCAACAATAGCCTCGTCTCAATTGCTTATCTGAAAGTCATCTAGATCAACTATCAAGCATTTTCATAGAAAATGATAAATTCTAGCAGTATCATGTGTAAGTAAAAGATGTAAGGAAGTGGCAAAAATGGTTGTTAGAAATGGCATAGAAAGTCATAGTCAATCTCAGTATGAACTATCCCTTAAAGGAAGGAGTGAGGTAGCTTTACTTATAGACAGAAAAATAGACATTAACAAACTGCCTACCATAGTGGTAGACTAATGCCACGGTTATTTACTGACTTTGACTCAATCAAAGTACTTCCTGAATACTAGTTCAAAGTAATTCAAACCTAAACAAGTGACCCATAAACTAAGTCTAACACCCTCCCTTAAACTAGTTGTTTCTAACACTAGTTTATGAAACATAACAGACTCCCAGTAGGCAGCTCAGCTTCTCAAATACTGGAAACTTGAGAGGCTTTGTGAATATGTCTGCAATCTGATCCTCGCTGCGGCAGTGAAGAAGGACAACAGTTCCATCGTCAACGAGGTTTCGGAGAAAATGGTATCGTACATCAATGTGCTTGCTTCTCCCATGCAGAACTAGATTCTTCGATAACTTGATGGCTGAGCTGTTGTCGCAGTATATAGGATTGCTCACCTGTTGATGAAAAAGTACCTCAAGTAAACGCCTCAACTATATAGCCTGACAAGCGCAAGATGCTGCTGCAATGTACTCGGCTTCGGTGGTGGACAACGAGACAATTTCCTATTTCTTTGAAGACCATGAGATTACTCCTGACCCCAACATGAATGCATAACCAGATGTGCTTTTTCTGTCATCTGGATCACCACCATAATCACTATCACTGAAACCGATCAAATCAGACATAATGCCATTTTTGTAAAAGATGCCCAGGTCAGTAGTACCACGCAAGTATCGAAGAATTTTCTTAGCAGCATGAAGATGTATCTCTGTGGGGTGCTCCATATAACGACTGATAAGGTTGACAATATACATAATATCGGGTCTTGTTGTTGTCAAGTACATCAGACTCCCTACTATTTGTTTATACACGGTGCTATCAACCCGCTTTCCTAGTTGATCCTTCATTAGCTTTTCTCTAGCAGCAATCGATGTTCGGACATGATTGCAATCTTGCATCTCGAATCGTTCCAAAATTTCATGGCAATATTTTTTTTGTGATATGAATACACCATCAACAGATTGTGCCACTTCAATACCAAGGAAATAATGCATCATCCCAAGATCAGACATCTCAAATTCTGCCATCATCAAATCTTTGAAGGTGTTGAACATCGAAGGGTTGTTGCTTGTATAGATTAAGTCATCCACGTACAAGCATACAATTTCCTTCTACAACAGATTTTATAAAGAGTGTTGGCTCATAGGGACACTTTTCAAAACCTGATTTGATGAAGTATGTCTCTATACGACTGTACCAAGCCCTCAGTGCTTGTTTCAGTCCGTATAAGGCCTTTTGGAGTCGGTACACTTTCTTCTCATTGCCATGTTTCACATAACCAGGAGGTTGAGCTACGTACACTGTTTCTTGCAGATCGTCATGTAAGAAGGCTGATTTTACGTCGAGTTGAAAGATAGGCCAAGAGTGTTGCGCAGCCAATGCAATCACCATCCTGATAGTATCTTGTCTAGCAACTGGAGCAAACACCTCTGTATAGTCGATTCCAGGTGGTTGATTATATCCTTTGACGACCAACCGAGCTTTATATCTCTCCACTTGTCCTTGAGCATTCAACTTTGATTTGAACACCCATTTGACACCAATGGACTTATGTTCTTTAGGAAGATGAGTCAGTTCCCAAGTTTTGTTCTTCTCAATGGAACAAAACTCCTCGTCCATGGCTTTCTTCCATTTTGGATCCTGAACGGCCTCTTCAAATTCAAGCGGATCATGTCCTGAAAACAAAGCAAATTGAGTGATAGGATCATCAATTCCAGATACTTCATACTCACTCATCCATGTTGGTCGTCTTCGATTACGTTGAGGCCGTGTTGGGGTTGATATGGAAGATGGTTCTTCCTCAACCGATGAGGGTGGCAGTTGTGAAGAAGAGGATGGTGAAGCCTGCTCTGGAGTAGCTTGGACTGGTTGAGAACTTGGTAAGAGCTGTTGGTCAGTAGATGAACTTGGAGGAGGAAGTGTAATAGCATTATCTTCAGCAAGTGGAATTTGCTCTCCTGAATCAGCACTCATCCACAGCCATGTTTAGTCTTCGGCAAAGACCACATCACGACTAACAATGTTTCTTGTGTGTGATGGGATTGTACAACTTGTAAGCTTTGGAATGCTCACTAATGCCAAGGAAAACGCATTTCAATTCCTTGTCATCGAGCTTTGTCTGCTTCTCATCAGGAACACGTGCATTTGCACTGGCACCCAAAAACCCGAAAGTGAGCAACATCTGGTTTTTTACCACTCCAAGCTTCGACATGAGTCATATCTCGAACAACTTTGGTTGGACTCTGGTTTAAGACATGAACGCTCCACATCATAGTTTCAGGCCAGAAACGCTTTGGAATCAATGAGGTCCTCAACATACTTCGCACCATATTTAGTATAGTGCGATTCTTTCGCTCTGCTACACCATTTTGTTGCGGTGTGTAAGATGTTGTAAGTTGTCTACGGATGCCATGAGCCTTACAAAACGAGCTGAATTCCACAGAGTTATTTTCTCCCCCACGACCCGTTCGAAGAATTTTGATAGGCAACCAATTTCCTTTTCAACACGGGCTTTGAAGTTTTTGAAAACTAAAAAAGCCTCTGATTTAGCCTGCAGGAAATGCACCCATGTCTTGCGACTAAAATCGTCAATGAATGTAATTAAATATTGTTTGTTACCATGGGATGGAGGATTTATCGGCCCACAGATGTCAGAATGAACCAACTCCAATGGTTGCATAGCTCGTGTTGCATGCCCTTTTGGAAATGTTTCACGATGTTACCGATAGTACACCCTTCAGAGACTTGCGAAAGATAATCTATTTGCGGAAGGCCTGCCACCATACTTTTCTGATGAAGAAGCTTCAAACCACTGAAGTTCAAATGGCCATAACGGAGGTGCCATAGTCAGGACTTGTCGCTTATCATAGTAGCAAAGCATGGAAAAACATTATTGTGAAAGTAGAGATGGAACATACGATTATGCGTAATGACAATGCGAGCAACATCGCCTTGCTGTGGATGACGAATACAACATGTACCTTTCATGATTGTCATCTGATAACCATCTTCTTGAAGCTGCCCAACACTTAACAGATTGTTCATTAAAGCCGGAACATAAAAAAAAACATGTGTAATTGAGAGAGGACTCAGAGGAGAACTGTTGAAGTTCTGGAAGGTAATGCTCCTTTTGCCCATAACAGCAGTCTGGAGTTGTCACCAAGTTTAATAGTGGAGCGGAAAAGATCATCAAATTCTGAAAATAAAGACATGTTTCCACACGTGGTTACTTACTCCTGTGTCCAAGTACCACATGTTGTTTGGTTCTTCCTTGGTGTTGCACACCAGAAGAAGATTAACTTCATCGTCCTCCTCGACTAAATTGGATGTATTTTCATGGTCATTGATAATTAATTTTGAATTGCATTCATTGCTTTAATGACCATACATGTTGCAGTTGAAACATCTGATGTGAGATTTGTCGATGGAGTATTATTCATAATTGCCTCCTTGATAACTCCTGCGTCCACGGCCTCGGGCCCTTGGATTCACGATCTTCAAACCTTCCACTTCTGCCTCGTCCACGACCTGATCGACCGGCTCCTCTACCTTTTGCATATGAGTGATTGATGGACAGTTGTAGCTGCAAGGCTTGCTCTGCTTGCTCAACTTCTACATGTCGGTTTATTCTTTGCTCATGAACCAACAAGGAACTCTGCAACTCATCAATTGAGAGTTTGTTCAGATCATTTGATTCCTAAATTGAGCACACCACAGAGTCTAACTTGCAGTCATGAAGCGAAGAATCTTTTCTATTATAGTGATGTCTTCCATCTTTTCTCCATTAATTCGCATCTTATTTGCGATTCCCATCGCCCGTGAGAAATAATCTGAGACCGACTCTCCTGGCTGCATGCGAAGAGTCTCAAACTCAGCTCGTAATGCTTGGAGCTGTGCACGATTCACCCTCAACGTGCCTTTATATTTTTTCTTCATCGAGTCCCAGATCTGCTTGGAAGTGTCCTTGACAATAATTGTTTCCCGAATTGATCGGTCGATTGACTGGAATAAGTAATTCTGTAACTCCAACTCGGATTTCTGGGAATTTGTCAAACTCTTTGCTCTGCTTCATTTGCTGGTTCAGAAATGCCCATCTCGACGACGTTCCAATATTCCTTTGACCGCAGGAAATTCTCCGTAAGCATGCTCCAATGGTCATAATGACCATCGAAGCGTGGGATTGCTGGTTGCGCGAAGTAATCTTTCTCAGCCATTTCAAGGTTTCTACCTTTTCACGTTTCAGTGGAACTGGCTCTGATACCAGATGAAGGAAAATAGATTCTTATTGAACTGGATACCTTTTAACTGATACATCTGAAGCTTTACTTATAGACAGAAAAATAGACATTAACAAACTGCCTACCATAGTGGCAGACTAATGCCACGGTTATTTATTGACTTTGACTCTATCAAAGTACTTCCTGAATACTATTTCAAAGTAATTCAAACCCAAACAAGTGACCCATAAACTAAGTCTAACAGAGCGAAGTGAGGTAAACCCAGAAAATCATGATCATTTTCTATCCCTTAAATGGCAGAGAAAATGATAGTCAATAACATAATCATTTTACTCCCATCAGTATCATCACAGTAGAGAAGTAACCAACAACGAGGCACTGTAGCAACTAAATATTTGTTATTACAATGTAAATCACTTAGACACAAACTGGATGAAGTCCTTGGGAAGTTGGAAGGAGTATCTTGATTTTTAATATTCCAAAGATGAATTATTACCATGGAAGTTGTGAAAGTCTATAGTAAGAATGTCAATCAATAGGAAATCAACCTAATCAATGTCAGCGTAAGTCCGGGTGTTCCTAACATGGAGCTGTGGATCTCATCTTGCTGGACAACGTGATTAGGAGATACAATGCCTAGCGTCAATAAGGGTGGGATTCATTAGAGTCTAATATTTCCTCTCGAGGAGTTGTTGTTGTAATATTTCTCTTGGTTTGGTGGATTAAACTAAAATAAATAGGAAAGAAAACTAAATTGTGAAGTATTTGCTTGGCTTCTTTACTTTCGAAATTTAATCCTCATGCATGCTCTATCCAGTAATATAAGCGCCCTTGTAAAAAGATGATCACTATGGTAAATTATCATTTGTATATATGTTCAAGCAAGTGCATTCTTTACATGTAAAGATGATTTTATTATTGCTTTATACCTGGCTGTGCAGGTTATAGTTATGTCTTTTTGTATCCACCTGGATCCTCATGTGTTTCTGCTGAAGCTTTATTTCAACCACCATGTTGTATTTTGACCGTGCCCTTCACTGCATTAGAACAATAGCCTGGATTCTCATGTCTTTCTGTTTTCTTTCCTTTCACTCACCAAATAACCCAAAAAATCTCTTTCTCTATAATATCTTAAGAATAATTGCATACTGAGGCTAATAGGGTCATGACAGCATGCATGTTGCTTGAAACTGTGTTTGGGTCTAGGATATAGTGGCCACGACTCCGCTCAAATGATTTACTTGACGAGGTCAAGTCTATACTAAGGTTCACAATAACGGCATCGGGAATTGGTATCGGACCATTCCTCTGAGTATTGGGATCAATGGTATCGGCCGTTTAGATCGGAGTATTGGATTTTTGGTATCAGAATGTAAATAATTATTAATAAATTAATAACATTTTAGAAAATATATTTTATACATTTAGGCATAATTTTAAGTATTTCTATTATTGTTTCTTAGTAGTTTTGAAATTGAATGAATAGTAGTCAGCCTTGCCGATCGGTTTACTTGCAATATATAAGTTTTCTTTTTTTTACATGCTCTTACAACCTTATTATGCTTTTACACTCTTGCTGATTGGTCTAGAGACCTCTAGTGTCGGTATTGGTCAGTATCGATATCGGTCGGTATCGGATCGAGATATACCAAACTGTAACGATATCGGCCGATACTGCAAACTATGGTCTATACCTGAAGTTCATGATCCATATGCATCATATAGCGACTAAACTATATATCTGAGGCTTATATGTACTTACTCAGCAGCACTCAAATTTCTGAAACTTCATACCTTTTTTCGGGCCGGGGGGGGTGGGGTGGGGGGGGGGGGGGTGGGGTGTGTGTGTGTGTGTGTGGATTTGGGGGGTGGGGCTGGAATCTTGTCCGCTGTTGGGACTACATTTATACGGCTAGATCAAGCTATCCAAACTGACGACCATTCATCATGATCTAAAACAACATCACAGCCTTTGTACCAATTTGTTGGGTTTGGCTATCCATTCGTTACTATGTACAGTTAACGTATTTTCAGATCAATAATCATATAGTTTGAAGAATATTTGACCATGGATCAGGTTGTCCCAAATGGAAGGCCTTCAAGCTGTTTTAGAAATTCTTAGCTCTTCAACAAATTGATGCATGTAGTGGTGTACAAAGCATCTAATTGTTGCTCTGCATAGGTTTTGTGGTGTGCATGCATATCATGAAGAGTGAGGCGTTTCATCTGTTTGCATGACCAATTGGCCCATATGTTTTATGGTTTAATTATGGATAATATTTCCTATCTAGACTCGAAGAGCCCATTTGCCTTACTATTTCCTTTTCCTGCCTTCAGATTGAGAAAGAAAGAACAGAAGTACGAAGGATGGCTATTGAAGTGAAGGAGGTCATACTGTACATAAGTAAGGGCCTGCTGTTCTCCATTAAAACCAGCTACAGGACTGCTCGTGGTCATCCTTTAATTGCAGGCGTGGGTTTTCTCTTGCTTATACTATATAAAATGTTTCCTTCTCTATTTGCTTTTCTTGTTACTTCCTCCCCTGTGATTGTCTGCACTGCCGTTCTTCTTGGAACTCTTCTAAGTTATGGCGGAACAAATATCCCTAAGATTGAAGAAGAGAATAGGAAGCCACAGGAAATATCCTCCCTGCAAGTTGGGAGTTCCGTGGGAAATCTTGTTAGGAAACAAGAGAGTTTCACTGCTGAAATTATTACAGAGGTGGAGGAGAGGACAGTAGAAGAGGGAGCTCTGGGTCAAGCAAGTAGTAGTGCTTGCATTGAGGTTGTGAGGGATGTACCTTCCACCATAATGCATAATGTGGATAATCATAAGGATTACACTTTGTTGCCTGCGAGTTCTGCTGACGAAGACATGAAAGAAAGAAACAGCGATAAGAGATTGTCTGAAGAAAGAGAAGTTTGTGACCCTGGGCTTGTTGTGAAGGGAGAAATTCCTGTAGAAAAGCAACTTGAAGGTGCACCGGGACCGGGTGAAGACGTTGGTCATGTTAGCCTTCGGGTGCAGATTGCTAAACCTGAACCTGAGAATCATTATGATTCTTCATTGGGTTCTCCTTGGCAGCCGATTGATAGCCATGATGCTTCTTCAGGTTCTGATTCTGACAGTTCGGGGAGTTCTTCTCCTGATGCTTCTATGGCTGATATAATTCCAATGCTTGATGAACTTCACCCGCTGTTGGACTCTGAACATCCTCAAGCTATTATGAGATCCACTGGCTACTCAGATGCTGCTTCTAGTGGATCCTCTAGTGACGATGAGTCGGATGATGGCAATGCAGAGGAAAAAATTGAGAACAAGGAAGAAAGAGGCAAAGAAGTAGTGCAGGAGGAGAAACATGGCGGTAATGAAGATGCTGTAACATGGAATGCAGATGATCAGAAAAATGTCATGGATCTTGGCATTTCTGAACTGGAAAGGAATCGGAGGTTGGAGAGCTTGATTGCAAAGCGAAGAGCCAGGAAACTTATGAGGTTTGAAACTGAGAAGAACCTTTTAGATATCAATAGCTACTACCCTAGTCCAATTCCATCCATATCTGCGCCACGACGTAATCCATTTGATTTTACCTACGACCCAGTTCCTGGATCGGCTCCTTCTACTCTGCAACCAAGAGAAAACCCTTTCGATCTTCCTTATGATCAAGTAGAAAAAATTAGTAGCTTCTCGAAGGAGTATTTGAGACATCACGATTTTGTCTCACCTCCAGAAAGGGATATGTTTTCTGGAATACATGAGAGCTCCACTTTCGGACCATCATTTTCAGTTGATCTCCATGAAGAGGAGGACGATTTTAAGTTGCAGTCATATTATAACATGGAGAGGTTGGATTCACAGGAATCAGAACATACTGCCTTTCATAGATTAAGCGAAGAAAGTGATTTGAAGTCAAGTTCTGTTTCTGAGTCCAACAAGGTTTCATCTGTTACAGGCATGGAGGATCACGTTGAAGTGCTGCCTAAACCAAAAGTGCATCAGGAGAGTAATTTGTTACCTCTTCTCAACCTTGATGGTGGACATGTTGAACAAGATAGTAACTTCTTTACGGAACTTGATTCAATTAACGTGGGAAACAAAGAGATCAAGGAGGATGCCGGTGATGATCCTGCCACTAACATGAATACTTCAATAGTTGCCGAAGAAGCTCATCAACCTACTGATTCTTCTGGTGCAATGGAAGAAGAAATTAGAGAAGCTGCAGTTAATTTGCCTCTTTCAGATGTTGAGAAACTTGACATCATTGAAGAAAAGTATGAGTCTGACTCCTCGACATCGGAAGAAAATGAGAAGTGTCCAGGAATGGACATTCATGAAGAATCAGCTAATATGGAGAAGATGAGAAATGATATTTTGCAATCAGATAGGGACATTGATATGCCAGCTGCACAACCTGTCTATGATTCTTACCCATCTTCTGTTGGAAACTCTCTCTCTAACACTTCACTGCTGGATGAAGCTTTGCTTTATGAAGGTAAGAAGACAAGTTTTATATTTACATCTTCGTCATCAGAATTGAGTATATTCTATCAATTTGACACTTAGGAGTATCTTTTTCTTTTTTTGGTGCAGGTAAAGAGGACTTCATCTCTAGTTCTTTACCATCTGATGTGCAAGCAGATTTCTCCGAAGTGGTGTCACCTCCAAATCCACTTCAGGTGGATCCATCCTTCGAAGACAGAGATTACGTAGAGGTCAAGGAAAGTGTGGGAAATGAGTTGGCATATGGCATTGGAGGACCTAGTAAAGCATCTTCAAGTGCATCTTCTCTAGATGAAACTGAATCAAGATCCATGGAAATTACAGAAACCAAAGAACATGATGATATCCATGTTCCAGAGTTGGCTGTCGGGGAAATCATGCCTATCTCAAGCTTTTCTTCGGTAGTTTCTGAGTCAGGAGAGGTTAGTACACACGTGGATAAGAGCACTCCATCAAGGGAGGAATCTGTTGTTCATCCATCTCGTGAAGCTGATCTTGAAGAATCTCAAGTCAGCATTTTGGACTTGCCTTTAATTCCCGAGAATAACATTGCTGATTTTAAATTTGAAGAGCACGAAAACACGACTGAGCCTACTGTCATTTGTGGCATTACTGGTTTGCAAGTGATTGAAGACACCGATCTTCATTTATACGAGGCCAAACAACAATCATCTTCTGATCCAAATGATCCAAAGGCTACTGAGTTCATTAGTGATGATGGTGATAGAAATGAGCTAGTTCCGGTGGCAGAGAATATTGATTCTTTCGTGGCATCTTCCGAAATTCCAACTCATGATGGTGTTGCAAGTGGAGAACACTTTCTCGAGTCAAGAAAGAGCATGGAATCCTCGACTCTATCGAAGACAACATCTGACCTGGAGATGGAATCCAATAATGATTTAAGTCATTCAGAAGGAAACATTACTGATGAAGTCGGAAAAGAAAGAGCATGTTTGGAGAATTATGAGGAATCTGATGGTGAAGTTCATGCTGGGGAAACAGAAATCAAAGAGATCGATGAAGGTTTACTATCAGAACTGGATGCAGTTGGTAACTTCCAGGTAGGTAGAGATCTTAAATTGGATCAAGGAGGTTCTGCTGTGGAATCACAATTAAAATATCAGTTTGACAATCTTGATGTTTCCTCTGCTGCAATGCAACAAGCTTCTGAAGCCAGGCCTATAGATGATACCACTACAAAGCTTGGCACACACTCGGAAGGTACTTTGAGCACCTCCAAGGAGGTGAACCCACTCATGAACCAGCCAGCATTGCCCGAAACTGAACTCGAGTATAGTCCTAAGCTGCATGTTCTTGAAGCATGCTCCCTTGAAGAGCTTGACTCAGTTTTCAAGCAACACCACGAAAAAGCTGCTGAGCCTTCTTCTTCTTCAAGCGTAATGATTGCAAGTTCTGGAGCATCAAACTCAGAAGTTGGGGGAAGTGAGCTGGTTATTTCTGATAGAGATCCGGAGGTAGAGGAGACAGATCCACAGCTTCAAGTTCTAGAAGCAAAGTCTGTCGAGGATATCAGTTTGGCACTAAAGCTACTCAGTGAAGGCGATCGTGGCGCCTCTGAATTTGGACCATCTGATGAGAGCCTACCAGCAGGAACTAATGGAGGGCCAATAGAGACCAATGCAGATGTGGAGTTTCTCGAAGCAAAGTCTCTAGACGACATTGAGTCGGCTTTCAAACAACTCTCTCAAGGTGTCTCCAAGAGCCTGAATCCTCAAGAAGCTGAGGCAAGCCAAAGGGACCTTGAGAGTGCTGATGGCCTCGAAGTTCAATCTACAGCAGCAGCAAGTAAAAGAGGCCTAGAACCAGAACTTAGTGAAGGACAACATGCTGCAGTGATGGATTCCAAGGGAGCTGCTAATGATGAGAATTCCTAGGAGGCTAAAGCTGTTAATGCTGCTTCCAGTTCAACTGCTTCAGTCTCGAAGAAGATCCAGAAGAAAGTCAAGTCTGTTAAATCTGGTTCAGGTTCAAGCTCAAGCTCGAGCGATTCAGAATGATAGGCTTTCCTATTGTGGTGTGGTTGGTACTTCTTGTTGACGGGAATGCGAGCTTTCTTGTTTTGTATCACTAACTAGTTTGAATGTGTGTCTGATTTTGATTTTTTGTTACTATTTATTATTATTTTTGTGGGGGGTGAGATTTTAGTTTTCGAGAATGATTTGAGGGTAATACTGTATTTATTTTTTGGATGATGATAACATTAGTATCTCCTTGTTTTGTATATCTCCTCATTTTTTATGATTTATTGTTTGAACACAACTTTGTTATTGAATGTAAAAACTAGATATATTGTAATGCTTCTCCGATATTCCATATTTAAAAGGTGAAATAAAGTTGTTTGTGAACTCTATTATCTTGTAATTCCGATATTCAATTTTCTTTGTTGAATTGATTGGAAAATAGACTCCCAATATCGGTATCGGATCGGAATATGTCAAATTGTATCTGTATCGATCGTGTCGGATCTGCAAACTATGTTAAAAAGGTGTTGTTTCAAGTACCACACTCTGCATTCTGTATTTTCTTCCTTGTATAAGTGGCTTCCTCCCAATTCTTGCTCATGAAGTGCAGAAGAATACCATAATCAATAAAAAGATCTCTCGGATTTGAGTATAATATGAAAGAATGATAAGTGAACTATATGACAGAATGATTATTGCCATGCTTATTGTATTTTTTCTCTACTACAGTGTAATTTGTCAGACAAACTGTGAAATTGGCTGTAAAGTTTGAGATTTTCTTTATTTCCTATTTATTACGACCTTTTTTTCTTTGTAAATTCAGGAAAAAGAAATAGCAATTGGTCCTTTTCTATGCATGTTTGGTTACTTATAAGTGTGTGCTTAGTGCTCATACGGTTGCTTACTCAACCGACGCACGTCTTTCCTGCAACGAAACACAAGTATGTTTATCATCTGCACAAGACAATAATTAGCATGTGTTCTTTTCTATGTGGTCACTGGTGTGATCAACACCTTACGGACTTATTCCAAGCATTAGCGACGCGTCCTATTAGCCCGGGTAGCAAGTCCTGCTGGAGGTCCCGCAATGCATCGTGACTAGCACGAGGACTCATTCCGAGCATTTACGGCGCGCCCTATGAGCCCGGGTAGCAAGCCCTGCTGGAGGCCCCGCAAATGCATCGCAACTAGCACGAATCAATATTTCCCTCCGGATCGATACTGTTCCAGTGCCCCGGAATGTCGTTTCGAGGAAATGCCAAACCTTGTATACAAGTTGTCCCAGACCATGCGAATGCATGAACAATTCATATATCATACAATGCATCAAAATAAACCAAAGAAGTAAAGCAGCAACATATATCTTTTGCAACCGTTCATATTTTCTCAAACGGTGTTCCGATTTTGGTATCCCATAGGTCCAAACTCTACCCAAGGCACCAGGCTGCAACCAACAACCAATTTCCTTTACAAACAACTCAATTTCATAAAGTGTGCAAGCATATAGTAAAAATAGTCTACAATTCCCATGTTCCTTTCTTAGTGGCTGGCATGCATTGTGGCTAAGGATTTCCTAGGCGTCCAACCGGCATCATCGAGTGAACGTTTGAAACATTATAGATGTGGGCGTGAAGAAGTAGGAAAGAAGGGTCCAAACCACTCACAATGTTTGATTCCGTTAAGCATCATGTCCTGCCGATATGGCCGATTCCTTGAACCCGTGGTCCGATGCAAAGCGCGATCTACTCAACTGGTATGACCGTGCGAGCAAGCCGTGCTCTCCGAATCATCCGACCGATCGGGCTAAGGAATACGACATTATCGCTCCAATCCAGCAATCTCAGTACTGCTCTGAACGAACACCTGATTTTTATCGAACTCCGCTAGCCATCTGCACATAAAACCAACTCAATCAAAATTTCTTCCCAAAATCCAATAAATCAAATGTAACCAGCATTTGTTTTATTCAATCCGACTCAGCGTAACGCACCGTGCGGTTGCGGGCGTTACACTTACCCAACTAACCAAATTGGCACAATATTCAGGTGAGGCAAACAAATTATTAATGTGGATTTTCTATCTTGCCTTAGTTCAAGTTACAGCATACAATGTATATATAAATGACTGAATACTTGTGCCATCGTTCGGTGATTTTTTACCTGCGGCGTTGCACCCACCTGCACAAGACTTACCATGTTCTTCCTTGTCAAGAAGACATCATTAGCTTGAATAGATAATGCAGTAATATGATGGGTCATGGCACACATTGCCACCATGGACAATAGCTACAGTAAGACGGTGATCCTTGCAGCTCGAGTAGCAAGTCCCGGTACAAGATCCCGCGTTACCCGTGCTAGTCATGCTAGCGTAGCTATCCGAGTTCCGCCCGGAACGAATCGGTCCCAGTGCCCCGAAGACCGTTCCCAAGAACCAAACCTTATGCACAAGTTGTTCGACCAAACGACGTCTCAATACTAAGTTAATAAATGAAGCATTTTAAGCCATTAGAATGAACATAACTACTTTAGCACAGTTCGATTGGCATAGTCTACCTGATCAAGTGATCATATTTCAAATATTTTGTACTACTCATTTGCACAGTTATAATAATAAGTTCTAACTATAACAGAATCATAAATAGATAGATGTATAGCGGACAAGAACGCATACAATATGATCGTATAAAAATTTATATGAAAAGCATCAGTGTTCCAAGTAACTTCTTATTATCTTGACTCACTTATTATTATTCTTATGGTATCGTTGATCGGAACGCACAAACGAGTCAGATTGTTAAGAATGAAGACTTGGAAGAATAAAGCTAATCGAAAGTAAGGCCACTCACAAGTTTGAGAATCGGGGAAGGGAAAGGAGATCTTCAAGACTCCACTCGCGTGGCCTACACGATCACGTGTATGCACCAACAGATGATCAATATCTCCTGCCTCGGTCTCCCAGATTTTGATACAAAATACGAAGTTCAAGGAACGAAGACAATAAAATTCATCGAAACTGTTCAAGAAAATACAAGTCACAAAACCAACAAAAAAGCAACCAAGCGGCATCAAAAATATGCAAAGAAACAAACGCAACGTAAAGGCCCCTCATGACTCTGTCCCTGAGTCCTTCCTCGAGGCACGATACGCTGAATGTGGAAATTAATTCCGAATAAACCAATCCATAACAAGGAAAGAATCTTGATTCAATATGTCTCGATCGAACGATATCAAGTATTTCTTAGCCGTGCTCCCCGAATAGGGAGAACGGGACACTACATCATCCCACGGTAGCATGGAGTACTATGCTCCTTTATAGTACTTACGATCAGCTGGCACTTGAGGCCTATTAAGAACGGATCTGCCAGATTCACCTGAATCCAATCTTTTAGTCACTGTAATGATCCACGCTAGCTGCGCTCATTCAGTGTCCTGTGTTTTATCTACACAGTTATCTTCAGACCTCTGAAGAGATGAATAGATGCCACTGCTGCAGCTTCCTGGTTTTCACAGTATGTCGGTATCACCCGAATCTATATACTAACCATAGAAAGATCATCTGAGAGCTTCCAGAGCCATTCTGTTTTATATGTTGCAGTTGATAGTGCAAAGAACTCTAAGAGTAAAGACTGCTTCTTCGACTTCCACGATATAGCAGCAGCACTTTTGGAGAAGTCACGTCCTCCTGTGGATCTTTCACTCTTCTTTCTTGAGTACCAACTGGAATCACTGAAGCCTTCTATCATATCTGGATAACTGCTGTAGTGCAGGATATACTACTGAGTCCACTTGAGAATTCTGACGACTCTCTTCACAGCTTTCAGTGTTCAACAACACACATACTACTTGTGAACTGACTCAGCATCCCTATAGCGAGAGCTATATCAGGCCTGGTGGTACTCGCAGCTTGAATCATGCACTTGATGATGTTCAAGTACACCAATTGTCTGATATTTTTTCTTGGATTAGGCTTCTTCATCTTCATGTTATACCTGAGAAGTATCGACCCTGATACCCAAAGTGTGTGACCAATCTTCTTCTGCAGAGAACTTGTAACAGAGCAAGCCTACCTGGCATCCGGATTATCTTATATCCTTAGGATGATATCCACAATGCCATGTCCTGAGTCTGGAAAAGGACATCTTTGTTCTGGTGACACTTCTATATCCACAGCTGAGATTTAGCAAGTCGTCAAAATAGATACAAAAGATGACTTATTTCTTATCAGTGAACTTTGTGTACACACACTTATTTGTCTTGCTGATCCTGCGACAACTTTAACTATATGACTTGTCAAACTTTTGCTGCCATATCCTGGGATTTGCTTCAGTCCGTATTTGAGATATCACCAACCCGCAGACTGTCTTCAAACCTGAATGATAATAATTCTGACAGTTATCCGTGAATCTCTCATAACTGTCTTCCTTCAAGACTTGTTGTCTTTCCTTCATCTGATAAACAATCAGCTTATGAATAACAGCTACAACAATCATCATCCTGATATATGATACTTCAATGATGTGCCACAAAACTCAGTCCCCTGTATCTGAGAAAATCCCTAGGCTACAAGCCTGGTCTTGAACTCATATGTTCTGTCTGCTTCCATTTTCTTCTACTGAAGATATATAAGCATCAGATAAGTTTAGCTCATTCAGGCAGAGTTATCAACAACCAAGTACGTTTATGGGGTCAATCTCTTCATGGACTGTCTCCTCCCAGCAGAGTGAGTCCCTGGTCTCCATCGCCTCATCATTGGTAAGTGGTACGACCTCCATATGATAGGTGATAAGATCATCTTTGGTCCTTCGACCTCCTGACTCTTCTAGCTGATTACTCTTCGAGTTCTGGTTCAAATGTTGTCTCTTAAAAGACAACTCCTTCTTGGTATATGTCTTCTTCTACAGAAGTGCCAACAACTCTGGCTGATACGGTCCTCCGAAAAACTCCCACAATCGAACGATATTCATGTGGATCTGACTTTGAACTAGAGTTACATCAGAAGTGACGAACGGTACTAAGGACATGACCGTAAGTGCAAACTTCTCCCACAGACTATCTGCAAGGCCATTTGTACAACAATATAGAAATCATTATTACTGTCAACTGCTGGTCCTTCCTATCTGCACCTTCAATGGACTGGGAGAGTACGATGATGTCGTTCCATAGTCAATTCCATGTTCTAGGCTGAACGATGCTGTCACTACCCCATTTCTAGAGCCGGGTATTTTTTTTATTTGGTTAATTGTGTATTATTTATAATTAATTATATTTATATTTAATTGATGGTTGTATTATTTTTCTATTGATTGTTTTAGGATTTTGGCTAGCTTGGACCCATGTCAGACCCTAGTGGACCCATGTCCGACCCAACCAACACCCTTGGGAGACCTATTTTTGGGTTTAGAATATTTATTATATTTTATTTTAGTTAGTTGGAGAGATTGGGAGTTAGTTTGAGTGATTTTGGAACCCAAAACCCAAGACCCAAGACCCAAGTGAGGAGAGGGCATTTTGGTCATTTGGACTTTGTGAAACCCTTCTTTAATGCTTGTGGCTGGTTCCCCCAACCCTTTCCCGACCAAAACAGCAGCCCCTCCCCATTCTCTCTTCATTCATTCACTTCTTCTTCTTCTTCTTCTTCTTCTTCTTCTTCTCCATTCTCCACTCTTTCTTCTTTCCTTCTTCCAACTTCAAGTAAGTTCTCCATTTCTTCTCTTTCTTCTTCTATTCTTCATGGATGTGAACCTTAACCATTTGATTTTCCCTAACTTAGGTGGGTAGAGCTTAGATTTGGTGTTGAAGCTTGGATTGGAAGCTTGGAAGCTTGGTGTGGTGGATTTGGAGCTCTTTGGAGACTTTGGCTTGGGATTCCAACTCCCAAGAGGTAAACCATGATTTCTCCCCTTGTAATTACTCTTATATAGTGTAATTAGTGGTTTAGAATCTTTCTAGACCCTAAGACTACCCGTGGGAGGAAGTTGGAATAAGTTTGGTTGTGTTTGGAGACTTTGACATTAGGTTTTGTGTCAATTTCGGGTAAAATTCGAGATTGGCCCAATTTTGGGTGATGCCCTAGGTTAGACGGACCTAGGTAGACATTTTTGGGTGTCTTGAGGGTTAGTACGTGTCTCCGTTCGGACACGTGAAGTCGTATCGCGGAGAAATGGGCGTTTTGGGGGTTTTCGTCGTCGTCGGTTCTATGTGCGTGCGCATTTTTGCCACGGACCTAGAATCGACGAGTTATCATTTTTTTCTAGGATCTAGACATCGTTTAGAACCCGTGGGTAAATTTTGGGCCGATTCCGAGTAGGTTTGGTATGCGTTTCAGGAGGTTTTGCGAACCGCACACCACGTGTTCGTCGAAATGACCGAACGGCCATTTCGACTTAGTTTCTTGGTTTCGGGCTTGTGCACGCGTTGGGTTAGCTTCGGAAAGTGTGTGCTAGAGTTCTCGGGTTATATTTTATATATATATATATATATATATATATATATATATATATATATATATATGTGTGTGTGTGTGTGTGTGTGTTTGTGCGTGTAGGGGTCGTTGGGCGTGCGTTGGTGGGGTGTTGTGTGTTGTGTGTGTTGTGTTTATATATGTATATGTATGTGTATAGATATATATGTGTGTGTGTTTCTATATATATATTTGTGTGTGTGTATATATATGTTTATGTGTGTGTAGTTGTGTGTGTGTTAGTGTGTGTGAGAGTGTGTGTGTGAGGGTGTGTGAGAGTGTGTGTGTGTTTGTGAGCGTGTGTGTGAGTGTGTGGTTATATATATATATATATATATATATATATATATATATATATATATATATGTGTGTGTGTGTGTGTGTGTGTGTGTGTGTGTGTGTGTGTGTTTCTATGAGTGTATATATATATATATATATATATATATATATATTTGTGTGTGTGAGTGTGAGTGAGTGTTTGTGTATAGGTGTGAGTGTGTAGTGTAGTGTAGTGTGAGTGTTTGTGTGTGTTTGAGAGGTGTGTGAGTGTGTTTGTGTGTATATATATATATATATATATATATATATATATATATATATATGAGTATGTGTATATAAATATGTGTGTTTATATATATACATATGTGTGTTTGCATATACATGTGTGTGTGATTATAGATATGTATGTGTGTGTGTACCTATACATATATATATATGTGTTTGTTTGTTTGTATATATATATATATATATATATATATATATATATATATATATATATATATATGTGTGTGTGTGTGTGTGTGTGTAGATATATATATATGTGTGCTTGTGTGTTATTGTGTGTGGTGTGTCGAGGGGAGAGTTGAGAGCGAGAGGAGCTGCAGGCGCCGCAGCAGCGTAGAGCGAGCGAGCGCAGCAGCAGCGTAGAGCGAGCGAGCGCAGCAGTAGCAGGCGCTCGTGGCGCCGCGGAGCGAAGCAGCAGCGCCGCGGCAGCAGCAGCAACAGCTGCGCTCAGGCGCAGCAGCGCCACGACAGCATCTCCAGCAGCAGCAGCAGGGCAGCGGCAGTGCGCGCGCTCGATCCAGTTTTTCCCCTCCCCCTTCTTTTATATATGCATATATGTATAGATGTATATATATATATATATGCATATAGATAGAGATATATGTATATATATAGATAGATACATAGATAGATATAGAGATAGATAGATACTAGCATATATAGTTAGAGATATATATTAGTATATATATATATATATATATATATATATATATATATATATATATATATATATATATATGTATATGTGTTACATATATATATTTGCTTAGTTATATAGCTATATATATATGTATATGTGTTACATATATATATATGTAACACATATACATATATATATATATATATATATATATATATATATATATATATATATATATATATATATATATATATATATATATATATATATATATATGTGCATAGATAGTTATCTAGTAGTTAGTGTTAGAGGGGTGGTAGGTTAGGTATCTCAATACCTTGAGATACCAAGGTATTGAGGTATTAGGGGTAAGGTATTGAGGTAGCCTATGTACTAGATTATATATATATATATAGATATATATTGATGTTATGTATATAGATAAGTATATATTATAGATAGCTAGCTAGTTACCTAGAATTAGAGGGTAATGTATCTTAATACCTTGAGATACCAAGGTATTGAGATAAGTTGAGTATCGGGAAAGAGGTAATTGTCTATGCACTAGGTTATATGTATATATGTATCTATATAGTTAGATATATGTTATATATATATATTAGTATATGGTAATATATATAGATAGTTAGTTAGCTAGCTAGTGTTAGTGAGGGGTAAGGCTTGAGTATCTCGATACCTTGAGATACTCAAGGTATTGAGCGTCGGGGCAAGGTATTGAGTTTTAGCCTATGATTGAGGTTAGACTTGCTTTATATATATAGTTATATATAATTATACGTGCTAGTATATATTATATGGGGTATAGACGGGGCGTATAGCTTAGGTCGAGGTATCGGATACCGAGGGTATTCCGGTATCTCAAGGAGGCGAGTTTGAGGGTTTATTAGCTTAATGACCTAGTTTTGACCTAAAATTTTAGGGGCACCCTAGTTTGACCTAGAGTTGACCGTAGTTGACCCGGTTGACCGCCAAAGTCAACTTTTGACCTAGATTTGACCCAGAGTTGACTTTTTGACCCAGATTTTACCGGTTTGACCCGTTTGACCTAGAATGACCCTAAAAGCTTATTCTTAGTTATTTTATATCTGTTTAACTCACTAGAAATCTGTTTAACCTTGCTTTTCGTAATAGGTTCTTGCAACACCAGTTCGGATCGCCAGTTGCTCAGGACGTCAGGCGAGTACATTCTCTGATAGTTTTCATTACCTGATGATTATTATGATCCAGCTTATAGTATAGTATCATCTAATTTTCTGGCATGACAAGGACTGGTATTTCTGGATTCATTTACTTGCGACACGTATATTTTATGTTTCTGGCCTCTATTCTGGAATCACCTACTGACATCACCCACAGACATCACTACAGGCATCACTACAGGCATCACTCATGTTTCTGGCTGGACTCATACTTGATTTACGTGTCGAGTCTTGGATTCACTTGTACTAGTCGGGGCGGGAAAATACTCGAGTAGACATGTAAATATTCCCAACTGGAATCACTGGAATCACCCCCTCTGGTCTAATCTGGAATGATAGCAGTCGCACACCCAGTGCGCGGTGAGCCGTACTTACCCCTAGCCGTTTACATGTCGAAACAGGTATTTCAAAGACACGAGTTCATTCTTTCTAGTCTGGACTCACTTGCATTTCTTGCTGGTCTCACTTACATATTTCTGGACTTGACTCATTACATGTATTTCATGCTGGACTCACTACACGTTCTTGTGCACAGACTTGATCTTAGTTTAGATTTCTTGTATCTTGTAGTTATTACTCTCTTGCTTCTGATATTCATGCATCTTTACTTTTATGCACCAGTGATATGTATATATTTCTTGTTTATACTTTATTTCATTCTCCTTGCTACTTGCTACAACTGTTTTATAGTTTTTATCATTTAACTGGAACTGCTGTTAGAGGTGTACTTGCTCCAGTCCTGACTGGACATATTTTTTCCAGAGTATCCGGAGGATTGGTGTCCGACGTTTTATGGACCTTAGCTTGTCGATGGTGCAGACAGGGACCCCCTAGTTTAGGAGTGATTTTCGGGTTGGTAGCCGGGATCACTAGGACCTGTTGTTGTTTTTATTAGCTTTTGGTACCGGATTTGTCTCCGGTTTTGGATTGAGACCTTGTATTGTATATGATTTTGGATATTGATGTATTATTATTATTGATGTTGTGGTTGTTTTAGTAGCAGTTGTTTAGACTTTGTAGTTGTTAGATTTCTGTGTTATCTTATCGTGCTTAGATTCGTGATTGAGTACTTGAGATTATCATTATGATATTGCTCCTCCGTTTGGAGTTGAGATCTTGACAGGTTTATATATTGATTGTGTGAGATTGTTAGTAGACCTAGACAGCGTTCTACCGCCGATGCTGCGGCGTAGGCTGGACGTACCCACGACTCATGCCCGATTTTTCGGGTGCGGGTCATGACAGATGCGAATCCAAAGAACGATACATGTTCCATAGTCAATTCCATATTCTGAGCTGAACGATGGAAATCCAAAGAACTATGCATGTTTCATAGTCAATTCCATTTTCTGAGCTGAACCATGCGAATCCAAATAATGATGCATGTTCCATAGTCAATTCCATGTTCTAGGCTGAATGATGCGAATCCAAAAAATGATGCATATTCCATAGTCAATTCCATGTTCTGAGCGAAACGATGTGAATCCAACGAACGATGCATGTTCCATAGTCAATTCTATATTTTGAGCTGAACAATACGAATCCAAATAACGATGCATGTTCCATAGTCAATTTCATGTTCTGAGCTGAACCATGCAAATCCAAAGAACATGCCCTTCGTCTTGATAACTTATGAGTCTATTGAGTTGTGGACCTATATGATGCTCAGCTCCAAACTTGAAGTCCCTGAGATTCTTGAACGCTTCATCCTTCGATTATGAGAAGATACGCGAACGCGTTTTCCGAGAAATCGTCGAAGAAAGAAGTGATAAACTTCATCCCGGTCCTTTTTGGAGAATAGAAGTCACAGATATCTGAGCGCACCAGCTCCATAGGATCTGTACTTGTAGTCATCCATCTAAACGGCTTCCTAACTACCTAAGTCTGAACATAGCCATCACGTCTCTCCACCTCCTTACCCCCACATCTTGGAGATATCCCTGAAATAGACATCTTTGTTAAAAAAGACATGTCTTAGTCAGATGCGTCACAACTCAATAAGATCAATCTCTTCCTCAAGCCGGAAGTCCAGAATCATAATCCTGATCCCTAGATCTTCTGCTTGACACTTGTTCTCCATAGAGACATTCTTCTTAGATAGTGCTCTTCCTTGGTGAACAGCTCTTTCACAGAGCATGTGTGGCCGAATGCACCAGTATCTACCCACCAATCAGTAACCACGCTTGATAACTCAACATGTGCAATCATAGCAACCAAGTTAAGTAATCATGGGAGCCAAGTTTAGCTATACCTTGCTATATTGGTTTGAATTGGTTCTGATTCCAAGCTCCAATTCTAGCTATGCGCCAAGTCCTGTCTAGTGCAGTGACTTTTATGCACCTAAGCCAGCATACGCCAATCTTGCCATGCGCAGAGACGTCCATGCGCATAAGATACTATACGGTCAGCTCTGCCATACGCCAAGACCTTCAATGCGCTTCCATGCGGCAAGGGTCATTATGTGGCAAGAGTCTTCATGCGGCAAGAAATTGCCAAGCGGCAAGAGACTGCCATGCGGCCAAGTCTTGCCAACCGCCAAGATCTATCTTGCGCTAAGTCATGTCATGCGCAAACTCTGCAATACTTGGTCATCTTATAATCTTTCTTCCAACGGGAATGCGTGTCCTGCAAACGCTAACTCCTCCATACTGGAAAATCGAAGGTTCCGATAACTCACTTTCAACATTTGACAAATGACTCATTTCCTCATCCAAATATTTGAAGTGTATCCCGTCAATCTTCTCAAGTTTGTGAAAACTTGTTGCCGAGATAATTTGATTGGATGTTCTACATCTTTCTTCGGATCTTGCTTTGAGATTGTTGGTCCCGAGACGGATCAAAGATGGTAGAACGCATGCCATAGCAGAGCTACTAGCGAGATCCGAAGGTTCGCTCTCTACTGGAACCTAAGTTGTCGGCTAGATCAGAGATTCACACAAGAGTTCATCATCTGATATTTCTCGATTCCAAGAAGCACGAACCAAGAACAGGTTACAAACATACTTCGAGAAAAATAAAGATTACAACAAGGAACAAGTAAAATATTCTTCTATTTACGTACGTAGACGCTACAATGAGAAAGACCGAAGCAAAAAAAATTCTGAAGGAAAACTCCTGGCTGGGGAGGTCAAAACCACCGTTACTCAAAGCAAGATTCGTCGTACAGACGATTTGGTCCCAGGAACCAGCAAGTTCACAAATGAACTTCTGGAACGCCCAATGTCACCTACGAAAAATAATCGGAAAACACCATGTGAGAGGGAGACACTCTAGGCCGCATATGATCTGGTGTTCTCGATTTTTTCATCTTTTTTCTCTCTCCTCAGATGAAATAGGACGTCCTCTATAGATAGAGGAAAATAGCATCTATGCGGCCTGAGGAAACTCCAGGCCGCATATATGATGATCGACCAGATCCCCCAATATCTGGGTGTCAGAGCCGCATGCGCCGCCCGCGGCGTATGCACCGTATCTGTCGCCTGACACGCTGTACTGCACGAGGCAGACAACGCTACCAAACGCAAAAACAAGCAGCTCATGCCGCATGCGCCGCATATTCTGGAAGGCACAAAATATCATGCGCCGCCTAAAGCAGACCATGTCCCCCTCCACATGTGACTCGCTCATCCAAATCAGGCCGCATAGTGTCAGGCCACATAGCCCCAGGTCGCATAGCGCCTGGACACAAAGACCCTGGATGCATAGCAACGGGCCGCATATCCCCTGGCCGTATAACGCCAGACCGCATAACCCCTGCCCACATAACGCCTGGACGCATAGTGCCTTGGCCACATAGCGCCAGGACGTATAGCGCAGGCCGCATAGCGTCAGGCCGCATAGCCCTAAGCCACAAGGACCCTGGCTGCATAGCGCCTGGCCGCATAGCGCCCGGCCGCATAACCCCTGGCCGCATTATGCCTTGGACGCATAACGCCAAGACGTATAGCGCTTTGGTCGCATGCAACTCTCGCATAAAGGAGCGCACGAGCGCCATGCGATGATGCTGATGTGCTAAGTGCGCCAACAAATTGCAACTTTGCGCCATTGAACCCGTGCCCGAGTCCGAGTCGCTAAATCCCTTCAGGGCTTTGCTCTTAAGGAAAATTTCACAAAGGTAGTGACAAAACAAAGATTGTCATAATGGAGTTCACACTTAATCCCTCTAGGAAAGTCAACCCATATGGACTTCCACCCCATGTGCATAAACCAATACTAAGCATAGGTATATATTGAGATATACGCATTAGTTATTTTTCAATGTGGGACTAAAACTCCCAAAGTTAAGTGAAAAACACCAACATATATGTATCGATCAATTAAATTTATTGATTTATAATGACATTTTTTTAAATGACATATTTATGTATACAAAATACTTTGTTTTAATTATAACACTTCATATTAAGTCACAACAAATATTTCTATATAGTTGTGGTTATATAGGATTAGAATTTAGTTAAACAACTAATTAAAATTTAATTAAAAATATATTTAGTTGTTTAATTTAATTACTAATTTAATTAAAAAACTAATTTAATCAAGTAACTAGATATCATAATTAATTAAACAACTAAATAAACTATTTACTTACTGCAAATATTGTTGTTGCTACTCTTTTCTTGTTGGTGCTTTTCTTTCTTCTTTCTTCTCCTCCTCTGCGGACATACGACCCCCTCTATATATGATGGATGGAGAATGAGAGAAGTCAACCATTAGCTAATGATCGACTAAAATTTCGTCAGACGGTCTAGCAAAAGTTTTATTTTGTGAAAAGTTTACCAATTACGGGACTGTTGGGCGGAGTCCTCTCCAAATAATTTTTTTCAAATTCTTTCTCTATAGATAATAAAACTAAAATATGTTATTCCATGTATAAAATTTTCTGTTATCTTATTATTTGTTGTCGCTAATTCCAAGACTATTTTGCTATATAGATTGTGTATGAATTTGTTTATAGACTGCTCTTTGACCAGACTAGCTTGATTAGGCCCAGCCTGTCTCAGAATAGGTAGGCCCAAGAATCCCAGAAGCCTAGTCCAAGACCTCGGTTTTAGTTTTAAGTTTTCAGTCTATTTCAATGGGTAATAAGTTAGAACTATTCGTTCGCGGTGTCGTGGCATGTTGGTTACGATGGAGGTTTCTGTAGGGATGGACACGGTTCAAATTTTCTTTTGAAAACTTAGTTTCTAATCCGATAGAAATGACATAAAAAAGAGTTAGAACTATCCAAATCCTGAAAACTTGTCGAGGACAATGATTTATATATTTAGTCCTTAGCGGCTGCGGCAAAGCATAAGAATATTTTGACCCAAATTTATATCTCAGAAATTTAATAATGAATCTCCAAGTTATAAAATCGATAAAATAGAAACTGAGACTCCAAATTGAACCTACAAAATGAATTTCTACATTCTAAATTTTGTGACGGAACTGAGACCATCATCGAACTCCGAGTCTTATTATTCTACAAAATAAGCTGCTACACTCTAAATCTAAAATTTAGAAATTAAAATGAACCTTACATGATCCTAGTTTGAAGACCAAAGCTAGCCGCACTCTATTGATGGGACGTGGTCTAGGTTTTAAGGACCAATTCTCACCTGCCCTGTCCAAGCAATTTGAATCCAAATCAAAGAGGGTCCAAAGTCTAAAATTTTTTATATATAAATGATTTGTAGGACTTTACCCTTGATTAGAGGGAGTCCTTCCAGAAATTCTCTAGGACCCAAATAAATGAATCGAAGAGGGGGTTTGGAAATAGTTTTCAACCAGCAATTGACGCGCCTCGGTTATAACCTCACAAGCTGCGTCATTGCCCCAAGCGCAAAGATGAGTTGTTATTCTGCAACTGGGTCTCATTTTATTTTGCTCTCACTCTCTCCCTCCCACTGCATGGCTTCTTCCGATGTGGGACTAATAATGCTTCCCGAAACATTATACATGACAACTTCCTTCCATTAGAGCCTCCTTCATTAATGTTGTGGCAGAAAACAAGTTTTTTTTCTTTTTTCTTTCCTTACCTACGCTTTGCTGCAACCACCAAGGATTAAACTCAAGGATGACAAACAAATTTAATCAGAGCTCTCCTATAATTTGTATCATTAAATCTCCGAGATATAAATCAGTGTCCTAAAAGTCGCGAACTAGTGATATAAGGGGTTATTGATAAATTAACATTCATTTTTATTTATTTTACATCCTTCTTAAATATATTTAGTATCTAAAAAGAAATAAAAAAATAAAAAAAATTTAGCATTATTCATTCAAAAAATTTACTGTAGCAAAATAAATTTATATTAAATTTATTCAAGCGAAACAAGTTTGTAAAATTTTGATACAGAGACAGAGTCTGCCAACAGTATTGACGAAAAACACAACAGACGTACACGTAGGCAAAAAAAAAAAAAAAAAAAGTGGACCCCACAAGTAAATTTTCGCCAAATTGGTGGGGGGCCAATTTCAGCCAATTTTGTTGGCGGAAATTGGGTGTGGGGGTCCACGGGTTGGGTTGGGTTGGGTTGGGTTGGGTTGGTTTGATTGGTTTTGTTTGGTTTGTTTTATTAGTTTATTTTAATTAGTTATGTTTTGATTTTATTTATTTAGTTTTGTTTTGTTTTGTAATTAGATTTAAGAAATTTTATTTTAACGAAATAAAATCAAAATAAATTAATTGTAAAAAAAATTTAGAAATATTTTTTTCGAAAATTTGCATCCAAAGTATCAAAATTTGTATAAATTTCATCTAAAGCATCAAAGTTTAAAAACTTACAAAAAAAAAATCAAAACGTCCTTTGGACGTTTATATTTTTTAATATTATATTTCTATCGTTAATTTTCTTGTCGTTAATAGACGTTAAAAATAATAATAATAATAAAAATATGTGAGCAGACTACGAGCGGCCATAACTATTTGTTTTGAAATTGTTTTTCTTTAAACAGTAAGTCGATTTGTATGTTTTCGACGAGAGTAACACAAATCGTGTAGAAAAAAAAAATTATCAGAAACAAGACGCACATGTTACTGGCAAAAATATAAAATTTAAAACTTTAAAGTATCATAACTTTTGACTGAGAGATCGAAACAAGGTCCAGTTTGTGCCAAAATGACCATATCGAAAAGTACTACGGGATAAACCGTTTCACCGTTTGACGGACTTCTAAAAATTTTAGAATCGCAAAAAAACCATGTTTCGACCTCCAAATTTTATTCGGTAATTTTATTTTCTAATATTTAAAATTTACTGTAGCGAAATTAATTTATATTGGGTTGGGGGCCCACGGATTTAAAACGATGTTTCGACCTCCAAAAAAAAATTATGAAAATATTTAAAAAGAAAAAAAATAAATTAATTGTTTTAAATTCGTGAGGCAAAAATAGTGGACATGTGCGAAAAAAATATTTTTTAATATTTTTTTACAATTAATTTATTTTAATTTTAATTTGTTAAAATATATTTTCTTAAATCAAATTCTAAAACTAAACTAAATAAAAAAAACATAACTAATTAAAACAAACTAATAAAATAAAACAAACCAACCAAACCAAATCAACCAAACCAAACAAAATACAACCGCCCAAACCAACCCACGGGCCCCACAAGCCCAAATTCTGCCAACACTGCACAAATTCAGCAAACAGTGTTGGCAAAATTTGGACTTGTGGGGTCCACTTTTGACTTTTTTGCCTACGTGTTCGTTTTTTTTGTGTTTTTCGCCAACACTGTTGACGGACTCTGTCTCTATTTCAAAATTATCCAAACTTGTTTCGTCTGTATTAATTTAATATAAATTTATTTTGCTACAGTAAATTTCTTGTTATTTATTTATTGAAAAATGAACACATTTGAACTACAAGTATCTAATAATTTTTCTAATAATAAATATATGTGTGAACTATACGTACATATACGCTAGTATAACTAACATCGACAATGGTACAATGAGTTACAAGAATGTTTTTACTCAAATTTGAGGGAGCGCATCGTACCTCTACACCACTGGTCGAGGGACGGGTCTGTTTGGTTATACTTTATAACTCATATTTTTTAGTTTTACGTTATGCACTGTTTCGTAGCCACCCCCGTCCCCGTTCGTTCTCTCTCTCTCTCTCTCTCTCTCTCTCTCTCTCTCCATGACGAACTCGACCTCGACATTTCCAACCCAGAGCCCTGAATCGGACATGAACTCGACCTCGACGTTTCCAACCCAGATCCGGACACGAACGCTATCGTCATCGTCACTGCAGCAGAGCCAGACACGAACGTCGTCGTCGTTGCGCGGATTAGAGTTAGGTTTTCGATTTGGGATCTTGTGGGGAGGGGTCGAAGGCATCGATATTGGATCGCTTCGACAAAGCTCAACGCCGCCGAGAGCTCTACGACCGGGGCTCGGCTCGCGGGTTGCTCGTGGAGAGATCCATGCGGAGGCATGTTTGTGAAGGAGACGTGAGGGGGACGACGGACAGAGGACAGGAGTTTGGTCGAGCACCGGAGCTAGTCAGCGAAGAACGTCGACTGTGGCAGTGGACGATGGAGGGACACGGTAGGACATGAAGAACTGGACATAGTTAAAAAAATTATTTTCATTAAATATTTTACCAAACATAATTTTTATTTTTTGTTTCAGAAAATTATTTTTCATATGAAAGTAATCAAACGCAAACTCATGATTTCTATACTAAGAAAATAATTTTATTACTTATTTTGAGAAAATTATTTTCAGAAAAATAAATCAGAAAATATATCCAAACGGATCCTAACTATTCTGTGAATCACCTATTAAGTTGGCAAATCGAAGACAAAAAAAAAGAGAAGAAAAAAGATAGTAGATAGATATCTAAAGCAAGTTGCGAGCTAGAAATATAAGGGGTTAATGATGATTTAACATTTTATTTTTACGTCTATATCAAATTCTAATTAATCTTGACAATGGTACAATGAGTTACAAGAATGTTTCGACCCAAATTTTAGGAGTGTCATTTCAACAATCCAAGATTAATTACTCCAATTCTTTTAGGACTTGTTTGGTAAACTGTAAGTGTGAAAAGATTTGGATTTGAACTTTTAAGAATAAAAAATAGATAGGAATCTATGCACTTTCTTGTCCCCTAGTAGGGGACAAAGGTGTTTGGTTAGGATAAGAAAGTGAGAAGTGAAAAATGAGTAAGTATGTTATAATATAAATAATTTAGTACCAAAAAATAAGATTAGTTCTCGTTAATTAATATAATTATGGGCTATTTGATATTATCTCTCTCTTGGATTAGGTATATTGATATTAACCCCATGTTAGATTAAAAGTTGAGAATACTTCCCTGAAAGTGTCTTAAGAAAAAAACTAACGACACTTTCAAAACTAATTAACGACACTTTCAGGTTTTTAACGACAGTTTCAGGGGGATATTCTCTACTTTTAATCTAACATGGGATAATATCAATATACCTAATATAAGAGGGGGTAATATCAAATAGTCCTATAATTAATATAAATAATTTTATGACTATTTAACTAATTATTTACTATTAATTATATTAATTTGAGAATAGAGGCTTAAAAATTCATTAGTTATATTATATTTATCATCCGACTTAAAACTCCTCTTTTGGAGGAGAGAGCGTTTATCTCTCCAAACCATTTTACCCAACCCATTGGAGATGAAGCGATCCATCTTGCCCCCGATTGGCTCAGCACCTCCGCGAAAGCTCGGCTGGACCGCTATCGCGTCCTCCTTCTCCCTCTACCGGCTTGACATCACGAGGGATCCGATTGACACCGACAAATCTGTCGCTGGATCCGAACCCATACGCGCAACCGACGACGACGCGAGCACGTCCGCTCCTCCTCCGGCGCCTCCACCTCCGGACGATGACAAAGGCCAAGAGGAAGACGTCCTTCGCTGCTCATCTCGTTGAGCATATCTACCATCAATCGCCTAAAAAAAAATTTGCAAGAAAAAGTTGAATACTAATTAATTAATTTAGGAAAAGGGGAAGGGATTTCAGCCACATCCAGCCCTCAAATCTGGATGTGGAAGTCAGATTTTTGGCTCTACTTTCCTGTAGACAGGAACTGGAGCTGTCATTCAAGCTCTTCCATGTTCCCTTTCCTCAACTCTTACTGAACAGTGGAAGCGTGCTCCCAAGCTTAAATTCTAGTATTTTACTATTTTCCACTGCCACTTACCTGTTATCAAACAGGCCCTTAAGAGAAGTTGTAAATAGGAAAGGAAAATTCTTGAGGAAACGTACTTATTGCTCAAGTGACAAATGGAGCTAGGTAGCCTGGTGTAGATATTTGAGTAGCCACTGGTGCATTTTAGCTTTTCCAGTAGATTCTAAATCTGATATTTAACCATGAAAAACTACTCCACATGCATAGGCTACCCATAGGAATTGGTTTTAGGTTCATAGGAGACCTATGGTAGAAGTTATGTGTGTTTTGGTACCAATTTTGGAGGAATTTCGAGATTGGCACATGTGGTGTTTGTCATTTGGTTAAATAGATTAATATGTGTAAACCCCCTGATTTTTCAAAATTTTAAAAACTGGATTTTTCACAATTTTCTGGAATTTTCTGGGAATTTTCTGTAATTTAAAAACAGGGTTTTAATTATTCAATAATTTTTAAATGATAATAAATGATATTAAAATATTATGAAAATAATATTTTTGGGTGTAAAATGAAAAACTGGACTTAGGACAATTTTTCTGGAATTTATTGGGCCTCAGACCTATTTTTAAATGCCTAAAAAGTATTTTAATTATTTATTTATTTATTAATTATTATTATTACTATTATTATTATTTTTTTAATATAATACCCAGCCCGGCCCATTCCCGCGGCCCGGCCCGGCCCAGTGGGCCGAGCCCAGCAGCCCAGCCTCTGCTATCGGGTCAGGCGGGTCCGCCCAACTCGGATCCGCCGCCCGACCCGCTACCCGCCCGCACCCCCAGTCGACCGAGTCCCCCCTCTTCCCGCGTCCACCGGCGCGTCCGGCGTCGTGCCGCCCGCCGCGTCCTCCGGCCACCTCGCCCACGACCTCCGCCCGCTGCGCCTGACCCCACCGGCCCCTCCGCCTTGCCCGGCGCCACCCCTCCCTCGCTCCTCTCTATAAAAATCCCCCTCAGCCACCGCTTCCCTCCCCGTCGTCGCCACCGGACCGCCACCGCAGCGCCGCCAGCCCCGCCGTGCAGACCCCCAGCTCCGCCGCCTCCTTCTCCTTCCCCCTCCGGCGGCCTCCCCGGCAGCACCCAGCCGCAGCAACAGCAGCAGCAGCGGCCACGGCAGCGCCTCCGGTCGCCCCCGCGCCGCCGCCTCCGCCCGAGCGCCGCGCAGCCCTCCGACGCGCCGCCTCCGGCTGCTCAGCCCTGCGCCGTGCTCCGCCGACGTCCCCGCCCCTCGCCTGAGCCGCCTCAACCCAGCCGCCCTCCGCCGGAGCTCTGCCCGCGTACCCAAGCCCTAACCCTAACCCTAGCGCAGTATCCCCTGTGTCAGACACGGACACGGGACTCAGTGTCGTGTCGAACACGATTTTGTCCGGTTTTTGGGTCCCGTTCAGGTGCGTGTATCTTCTTGCTCGTAGCTCGGATTTCGATTCCGCAAATTGCGTTGCGAAGCTTGTATGATCCTCTCGGTGTCCGGACAAACCGTTCGAGGCATCGCGTCCTGTGGTGATCGTACACCGCGATCCAAAAACAGAAAAAACCAGACCCTGTTTCACCCCGGAACTGAGTACGCCCCGCCAAACGGGACGACTTGGTCGCTCGCGGTCTTCACAGATACGTGCGCATCGTCGATACGGACGTGTGGGATTTCGCAGAAGTCGATTCGGGTGTGCGTGCACACCGGGATCAACGCGTATCCGCGAACATCGTCCCGTATCTGTACTTTCTGGAACGTGCCCTAACTTTGTGTACACACGTCGGATCGAGACGAAACTTGCGCCATCGGACTCGTAGCAATACGCTGGTCCTGTGAGCCAAGTTTGGTTCGATTCTGAGAACGTTGACAAAATCGCGTGTCGTGGGCCCCACAGGCCCCGCTCGACGGGCGATTTTGTGATCGGCTCATCGGAATCCAATTCTGGAAGTTCCGTTGGATTCGTATCGTCGTTCCTGACCTGTTGACACTAAGTTTGGTGAATTTGGAGACCATTGACCCTGACACATTTTTCGGTGCAAAGCGGGCCCACCGGTGGACCCCGTTTTGGCCCAAAATTATCGTTTTTGTCCTTGTCTCCAAATTGGACCCAAGGAATGGCATTTCTAGCTGATTGATATTTTCTGGATCTGATGGTGATATTTATTTCAGCAACCGGAGTACCGCCTGCAAATCCAGCTGAAGTCAGAACTGCAAACAGAGCCGGAACCACAGGCAAGTGTACCTTGCCAAACCCTGCAGCTTGCTACTTATTTTCCTTGACTTGTTTATACATCAGTGGGCAAGTAAAGCTTGCCAAATTGTAGTAATTCTTGTTATAGAACTTGCCTGAATTCTTGTTTAAATGCATATAAACCTGTTTAACTGTTAAAACCCAAGACCGAGTGGCTTACTTAGCGTCCGATTACCAGTCGGGTGCCAACTCCGTACGCGGAGTTGTGTAACGTCACATAGAGATGGATATCAAGACCCGATAATTCTTGTACTTGTCCTATCAAGTACAACAGAACCCAGGACACTTGACACTATTCATGAGACAGAGTCTTCCTGAGACATTCATGGTGATTCTGTATAGGATACAGGACTTGACATTGACATATGTTCCTAGATACTTTATGACTTGTTGCATTAGCTATAATCCCGTTGACATGGACATGAGACGTTATGGTCATGAAATGCGTGATTACATGGGGTGGGGAGAGACACACGGGCTACAGGTTGATTTTATATTATGCCGGCGTCGTAGTCTTCCATTGAGCTAGACAACTACATGATATCACTGCTACCGGCTCTCCGACACAGAGCTTGTAGCGGTCTCAGCCTGAATTCTAGTGATGCTCTCAACTTGCATTTATCACTTAGCTGGTTACATAGTTTACCCTGCTGTTTCATTTAATTCTGCTGCACTGTTTATATTTTGGCTTGTATTATCTGTACCTTGTTATGTCCCCTGAGGACCTGGAATGGACTATGTCCCCAGGTATAGCTGAAGAGATCCATCCAGAGATATCCCGTACCAGAGCACTTCCAGGAGCTGTACCAGGACCTGAAGACGAGCTCGCACCAGAGGACTTCTCCTGAGCATTGGCTGTATGTAGTCATTTATTTCTATTTCCAGTTGATTATTTCCTGTCCATTTGCATCTGTTGTACCAGACATATTCTCGGATTATTTCCCGAGATATTTATTGAGATTTGCTTATTTATTCTATTGCATTATTTCTGGCAGTTACTCTGTGTTTATCTGTTGTGGATGAGAATAGAATAACCCGTGACTTGTAACAATTGCCCTAATTTCTGTTAGACTACAGCTTAAGCATGCCCTGATGGATCCATTAAATTGGGTTGTCCATCGGTGCGTGCTGCTGGCCATTGCGCACGTGCTCAGTTCCTCGTCATTTTGGGACTGGGGCGTGACAATATGACATATGATTGTTTGTTTGTGGCTAGTGTCGTGTCCACAATTGGATACATATAGGCCATATCTCGTCAATTTGGCGATACAGATTGATTTTGGGGATTTTCCTCCGACACGGAACTTGTGCATATTACAGCTTGACACGGACACGTAGTTGATCTAATTATTATATGTGTTATTCATATTTAGTGTATTAGACTTGCTCGTATCCTTCGGGATATATTTGGTTGTGTGGTGGAGCCGTGTCGCAAGCGTATCATAGAGTTAGTGTGATACGGGTACGGTGCACTCCACGTGTTTGGTTTATTGTCTTTATTTCTATATGTACTTGTGTATATATACTTTTATATTAGATTATATGATCTATAGATATATATGAGTATATATTATATGTTATAGTATAGCTAAGTATACATATAGCTATGTATAACTATATGTATCTAATTATATATATATATATATATATATATATATATATATATATGTGTGTGTGTGTGTGTGTGTGTGTGTGTGTGTGTGTGATTGTATATATATATGTGTGTATGTGTTCATATATCTATGTGTGAGTGTGTGTGTATATATATATATATATATATATATATATATATATATATATATATATATATATATATATATATATATATATATATGAGGGGTTGATATATATGTGTAGATTGGGATATTTATTGATATATAAATACATAGATGTATATAGGTGTGGATATATATATATATATATATATATATATATATATATATATATATATATATATATATATATATATATATATATAGCAGTTATATGGATTTGTGTGTTTGAGTTGTATGGTTGTGTGGCTGTGGGTGTGTGTCAGTGAGTGAGGAGAGGCTCATCAGTTCAATAACAAGGGGGGGGGGGAGGAGTAGCTCGAGGCAATCCAGCAGGGAGTTCCTGCAGCAACTGAGGATAGGAAGCACAGAGCAAGAGCAGTAGCAGTCAACTGCAGGAGCATACAAGCTCGTGCAACTCTGTGCTAGCACAGCAAGAGACTCGGGCAAACTCAGCAGAGCTCATGCAGAGGCTACAGCTGAAGGGGGGAGCTGCTCGAGCACAGTGGACAACAGCTCAGGCAAGTGCACACTGCAGACGAGCCACTACAGGCAATAAGCACTACAATTTTAGCAAGCTGGGGGCATGTGTAATTCAGTCAAGGCATTGTGCAGCATGCTCTGCACAGAGGGATGCAGAGCAGTCCTTAGCATAGCAGCATAAGGAGCACATCTTCACTGTGCACAATATCAGTGTCTATGTTCAGTTTCAGTCTGCAGGTATCAGTATCTGCGGTGTCTTTGGGTAATTAGTTATTTAGATGTATCGGTGTATCAGCAAGTTTCAGTCAGTGAGATGGTTTAAGTTATCAGGTATGGGTAGTAGTTAAGTATATTAGTTAGTCTAGTGATATACTTGTTAGCTAGTATATCAGTTAGATGGTTAGTAGATTAGTTGATTAGTTATATTGGTTAGAATGTTTAGTATATAATTAGTTATGTATGTATTTATGTATATAAGTTATTGATTAAGTTAGATAGTTATGTATACTATTTGTATATATGTTAGTAATTAGTTTATGGATAGTTAGTAGTTAATACCAAGGTATTGGATTTGAGTATCGGGATAGGTGTGAGGTAGTGCGATACGCATTGGTGCAACGCCAAGGTATCCTAATTTCATTATTTTGATATAGATACTATGTATATTGACTTGTATATATATCTAAAAATACTATTTTCATATATGAAACTTGTGTATCTTGGGATACAACATTTTGGTGTGTTTTATAGTATCATAAATTAGCTAGTATAGCGTAGTTTTGTAGTGTATTGACCGAGTATCCTAGTGTTAGACTCTTGCAACCTAGAATTAGTCGGTTTGACTTAGAAATGGCTTATTGACTTAGAATTACATCATTTAACTTATTTTCATTTCTAGAACATTGTATTAATGCAACATACCATATATAGGTTTGTGTGATACCAGCTTGGGCATCGAGAGACACACCTTGCTCAGGACTTCAAGCGAGTACATTTATCTGATAGTTTTTAATTCATAATAGTGTATATATGCATGTTCTAGAATTGTATACTTAATTTCGATATAGTAATTTCACGAACTTGTACTACATGGATCCCGTCAGGAGATGTTATCCCCTACCGTGTTCAGCGGGTACTCGTGTACATGTATTTCATTATATATATTGGGTATTGATTTATATTTCGTGTTCACATATTGCTCGTGTTCAGTGTGCTTATTTGTGTAGACCCACTGCTCGTGTTCAATGGTTATTATATTCGTGTACACCCACTGCTCGTGTTCAGTGGTCATATTTGTGTTCGTAGCGTGTCGTGATTGGATCCATTGATATTAGTTGGGGATGGGAGGGTAGGAGTTGATTATGTGATCAAAGCCCATTATTCATCGTGTACATTCTGATTACATATCTCACTTGTAATCGTCTTACCTTATTGATTATGTTCACCCAAATCGATCACATAATGAACATGTATTCTGAGGCACATTAGCTAGATTGCAGTTACTTTATCATATTGCAGATATTCATATTATTGTTCTATATTCTCGTACATTACATATATACCTATTGTTCATTCATTCATATGTTTAGTGATCTTGTGTTTTATTTCTATTATCTGTTTTATATGCTCGATTATTTTATTGGAACTGCTTTCAAAGGTATGTACTTCGCTCCAATCCTGACTGGATATATTTTTCCAGATGATTGGCTTATAGAGCAGTGTCCCACATTCTACGAGCCGCATGACGGTATACCTTTAGAGGATACTCCTATAGACTATGAGGACTTAGTTGCAGAGCCCGAGGAGGTCGAGTTATTTGTGTTGACTTGTATCAGACTATTATATTATTGAGATTCACAGTTTGTATATTATTTTATATTGTGGATTGTATTTGTATCTTTCCTTCGCTATTCCATTCTTGCTTTATCTTTCTTAGTTTATTTTGTGATTGAGATTAGTTATACTTGTGAGATACCATATTGTTCTTCCGTTTAGAGTTGAATTGATTGACATTTACCATATTATATTATTGAGATGTTAGATAGTTAAAAATGACCCAGACAACGTTCTACCTCCGATGCTGCGACGTAGGCTGGACATACCCACGTACTCGTGCCCGAATATTCGGGTGCGGGTCGTGACAATTATATCTCTCCTCTATTAAAGTTATGTACAATTTTTTATTGTGACTCTACTATTGTAGCCTAGTATTTATAGGCCTATATTATTCTCTTGGTCTATTCGAACGACTGTATTATTGGGCAGCAGACTAATGATGCGTACCGTTCCATTTTATGATTTTTTTACCATAGATTGAGATGTAGTTTAGTTATTGCATGTTAGAATTAGATATTTAGCTTGATCACTTGACCGTGGACAGTGTTAGTGCACTTTATCGGGTCCATTAAATTAGAAAGCCCTACAGAGTCGTACCAGCTGGACATTGCCATGTGTCTGGTCCCACGTATTTTGGGACTGGGGCGTGACATAGTTTTAGTGGTGGCCCATGCTGTAACGTCCCAGTCCCAAAATACGTAGGACTAGGAATACATAACATGCCATCTACGCATTCGGTCAGACTCTGATCCGACTCAAATATGTATAAGCTGTATAATAAGGGTGTCACGACCCGCACCCGATGTAGGGATGCAAGTCGTAAACAACGCTCAGCCTACGCCGTAGAATCGGTGGTAGAACGCTGTCTTGGTCTACTATACTATCTAAAACCTCACAATAATATGAAGTCTGCTAATAAAATCTCAACACAAAACTCAATCACATTCTAAAGCACGATAAGATATCAAGGAAGTCTAACATAACTATACATTCAATATATATAAACAATAATAGAAACAATATCCAATCTCATACTCTATGCCGAAAATAAATCTGGTACCAAAATGCTAAAGAGACTAACTATGAAAACTAATGATCCGAATAAACCTCCCAGCAATCACTCCAGAACTAGTGGATCCAAGTCTGCACCATCTATAAGTCGAAGTCCATAGTATGTCGGACACCAATCTCTCAGATCCTCTGAAAAATATTTTTCAGTCAGGAATGGAGCGAAGTACATACCTCTAAAAGCAGTTTCAAATACATAATCGAGCATATATAACAAGCAATAGAAAAAGGATACAAGATGCACAAGTAGAAAGAATATACAATACAAGGTGAACAGGCAATAAGCACAATAACAATTGGAAGTAAATACGAGAAATAACTGCAAGTAGAGAACAAGAATACTAACTATGTGTTTTAGAGTGTAAGTTCGTTATGTGGTCGGCTTAGGTTGTACATGAGGTATAAAGGTAAATCCATTATACGTGAGGTGTATAATCGACATGCACATGAGATCAAGAGGGTTTTGATCACATAACCAACTCCTACTCCCCCTCCCAACCAATACTCATGGATCCAATCACGATACGTTACGTACATGATCACGATAGTCACACTAGCACACGAAATAGTGGATGCACAAGAAGCACATGAAAGTCAATACCCGGTAGACATGATAAAATATATGTGACTGGGTACCCGTTGCACACGGTAGGGGATAACACCTCATGGCGGGATCCATATAGCACCAGTCCGTGAAATCACTGTGTCGGAAATCAATGTATACAATTCTAGAACATGCATATATACAATATTATGAATTGAAAATATCAGAGAAATATACTCGTCTGCGGTCCAGAGCAATGAATGTCAAACTGTCCGAACTGGTGTCACACAAACCTATATATGGAATATTGCATTAATATAAGGTTCTGAAAAGAAAATAAGTTAAACTAGTCAACATCTAGGTCAACAAGTCATTTCTAAGTCAAAAGTTAAACTAGGTCAATCTAAGTCAAACCGGTCAAACTATAGTCAAACTATGGTCAACTACCTATTTCTAGGTTGCATAAGTCTAACTCAAAGATATTGGGCTCACACACTATGAATCTAGGTCATACAAGCTACAACTTAGGATACTAAGATACCGTATCTCAGGATACGCAAACAATAGGTAAATATCACATATCTATAATAAAGTAATATTAAATATATAAATCATAATTACAAATGCTAAAAGATTATCATGGTTTTGAACTAACTTGGTATCGCAATAGTAAACCTCTATCTTGATACCCAAATCCAATACCTTGGATATCCTTAACACCTTGGCATTTACCTTGGTATCTCAAGGTAATGTCACTCTAGTATATATATATATTAACTATCCAACTATAACTATAAACTACCATGTATTTAGTATTTATACCATACTATATACCTTATTTTAGTCACCTTAATACCAACCCATAATTAGTTTACAACTATCATATTACTATGCCAATACCTACTACTCATACCTTGGTATATCTTGATACTTACCTTGGTATCTCAAGGTAATTGTCAAAACTTCATATATGTACTAACTACCCAACAATAATTACATATATCAATCCAATATAACTCTAGTATGTACTAATAGAATAAATACTAACTACCAACTACACACTAACTATTAATACATATATACGTAAATACATACCTAAAAATATATAATATATAAAAGATACTCATAACCATTGATAACTAAAATATACTAACTTACTCAATAATATTATGTGCTACAACTAAATATATACATATATAGTATAATACAAATAGCAATTAGGAACATATATATATATATATATATATATATATATATATATATATATATATATATATATATATATATATATATATATATATATATATATATATATATATTAATTACCATATATATATTTAAATACATATATATAACCCACAATATATATTTATACAATATATATATATATATATATATATATATATATATATATATATATATATATATATATATATATATAAAACTATATATATAACTATACATACACTTATACATAGTAAATTGTATAAAATATAACATAGTAACATACACACACATACATATTAATATGTATATATAATACATATATGCATACGTATATAAAATCATACACTATATAAATACATAACAATATATAATATAACTATATATATAACCACATATAAATATATCTACTATATTATATATACATATACTCCACTTATAAATATATATCTACATGTAGAAAAATAGCTACATAATAAATATACACATATAATATATGCATAGGTACATAGATCTAAGACACAACATTACATAAATATATATACACAATATTATATATATATATATATATATATATATATATATATATATATATATATATATATACATACATATATATAATTACACTTCTCCATGAAATAAGAACACAAAAGACTTAGATTTACAATTAAATTGCACATGCATGGACCGTATCACCCCGTATCCCACTAGATTTAGGATACGCATGCGACACGAGTCCACAACACATCCAAACGTACCCCGAAGGACATGAACAAGTCATATATATTATTTATGAACAATACGAAGAGTCAAATATAAATCTACGTGTCCGTGTCAAAATATGACATGCTCAAAGTCCCGTGTCGGAGGAAAAATCTCCAAATTAACACGTATAACCAAATTGATGGGATACGACCTATACGTACCTAATTGTGGATAAGACACTAGCCCCAAATACACAAGCACATGCCAAATTGATCTATAGGACCAATTGACACACACAACAAATATTAATTTCAGAATTTTCCAAAAATTGACACAAAAAATACTATAACTTTCTCAATAGGCCTCCTATGAACACAAAACCAAAACCTATGGGTAGCCTATGCATATGGGTTGATTTTTTATGGTTAAATCTCAGATTTATAACCTAAATTAAGGGGGAAAAACTAAATTATACCTATTGGAAGATGGATTCCCAATGAAACCTCCAAAATTGGTGAAATTGGCCTCCAACTTGTAGATCATTGCTCCTCTTTGTAGATCCATACTTTCTCCTTGTAGATCCTTACTCTAATAGCCTCCAATGATAATTTGGAAAATAATTGGGTGGAAATTTGGTAGGGATTTGGTTGAGAAAATTTTCTAGATCTAGATTTGGAATGAAAAATGAAGAGAGAGAAAGTTTTTATCCCATTTATATATGTCTCACTTGCCCCCTCCCTCAAGCTACTATATAAAGTCTAAAATACCCCTTGGGGCCTCTCATGAAGAAATTAATTAAGGAGGAAAGCTTCTAGTCTAATGGGTTTAACATAATTAATCATCCTCCTAATAATTGGGCTTCTAATTATTGGGCTCAATTCTAACTAGAATTAAATGTTGGTCCATGAGTCTAAACTAAACTAGTTGGTCCACTAACATAAGTCCAAAAATAAATCTAACATGCTAATAATAAATAAATATTACAATAAATAAAAATTTAACATGCACAATATTTAATTAATTACCAAATGACAAAAATATCCTTTCCTAGAAAATGTGGTAGTGACAAATGGTAACTATCTAAGAATACTGAAAATATCTATATCACAATCCACATAAAGAACAAAATATCAAGAATGAACTACATGTGCTAAAGTCGGCCGCCCAGTAACACATAAGCTCGAATAGACTCGAGAAAGAAATATGAGTCTATAAAAACTAGACTACATCAGCAGAAGAGTAAACAATATGAATAAATAATCATAACTCTGATAGAAATGATATAAGTACCTGGCACCAATGCCCGTATGACAAACAACCTACAACAGCAACTCCAAAGGCTCCATAATCGTCTTTGCTACAAAAACTGGCAGGGGGCCATGTCACGACCCGCACCCGAAAATCGGGCATGAGCCGTGGGTACGTCCAGCCTACGCCGCAGAATCGGCGGTAGAACGCTGTAAAGGTCCGTTCTAGGTCAACCATATCTATCTATATCTCACTGAAAAATCCGGCATGACCTCTCCAAAAGGAGGGCAAAACCACGCAATATATATATATAATTCTCTCCCAAAGGAGGCAACCACGCAATATATATATATGAACTCTCAATCACAAAATCTAGGGAAAGAAATAAAGCACGATATGATATAAACAAAAAAACAGAACCAAGAGAGCAAGTCAATCCAAAATAATACAGTCCAAGTCTACAAATAGCTACAACATCACACAACATCAAAAGAATAAGTACAGTCATCCAAAATATAAACCACTGGAAACAACCCAGGAAACCCACCTAGCTAACTAGGGTGCTATCGGCGTCTCCTCGGCACACTCCTCCTCGATCACGGGGTCACAACAGTCGTCAACACCAGGCCCGTAGAACGTAGGGCAATAGTCCTCAGGATCCTCTGGAAAAAATATGCCCAGTCAGGACTGGAGCGAAGTACATAACTCTGAAAGCAACTCCAAATGCATGGTAAGGTGTATATGACGAGCAATAGAAAAGTAATCAAGATGCACAGGAAATAAATATATGCTGGAGCACAATAAGTAGCTGTAATGTAAACTGAAGAACAATACAAGTAGTGGAAAAGTAACTGCAGGTGAGAAACATGAATACTAGCTAAGTGCCTTGAGCACAAGTTCGTTATGTGATCGGCTTAGGTTGTACATGAAAAACACTAAGATAACTCCGTTATGCGTGAGTTGCATAACCGACATACACATGAATACTGTTTGGCTTTGATCACATAACCAACTCACTACTCCCCTCCCCCACTAATACCATTGGATCCAACCACAACACGCTACGTACATGATAATAGCTCGCACACACGAAGACGAGAGCACAATAAGCACATGATAGCATATGAGAATCAATACCCGAAGCACATGATGAAATACACGTGATAGAGTACCCGCTGAACACGGTAAGGGGGATAGCATCTCATAACGGGATCCACTAGTACCAGCTCGTGTAATAATGTGTCAGAATCAAGTATTACAGTTCTAGAACAGGTGATATAAACGCTATCATGAAATGGGAACTATCAGAGGTAGGTACTCGCCTGATGTCCTGAGCAACTGATGATGATCGAGATCCGGACCGGTGTCGCAGGGACCTAATGCGAAAAGAAAGAATTAAACAGGGTTCTAAGCATTTAAACTGATATAAATTAATTAAAAACAGGCTTCTAGGGCTATTCTAGGTCGAACGGGTCAAACCGGTGAAAATGGGTCAAAAAGTCAACCCGGGGTCCAAAAAGTCAACTCTAGGTCAAAACTAGGTCAAACGTTGACTTTTATGGTCAACGGGGACAATTATGGTCAAAGCTAGGTCAAACTAGGGTGCCCCTGAAATTCTAGGTCAAACCGAGCTCATTAAGCTACTAAACTCATAAACTCGCATAATCGAGATACCGGGATACTCTCGGTATCCGATACCTCGTCCTAGGCCACGCACCCCGCCTAAACCCGCTAAAACCTATGCTAGCACGCGTAATTATATATATATAAACATATAAAAATCGCTCCAAGACATTTCCTAGGCTAATGCTCAAATACCCCGCTCGAAACTCAATACCTTGAATATCTCAAGGTATTGAGGTTTCGCTCTAAAACCCCTCTAGCTAACTATCTAGCTACTGATTATGCACCTAGTTATTAATCTAGTCTAGGTAATATAGATATCTATCATATATATATATATATCTAAGTAGGTATCTACCTATATACATATACATATATCCACACACACATATACACTTATACCCATTACCTTACCTAATCATAACATATATATATATATATATATATATTACCTATCAAGATATCTATATATATATATATAACTATAGGTATATAGATATCTATATCTTAGGTAGATATATCTAAGTATCTAGCTATCTACCTATCTATAATCTATAAATCTAACTATCTACCTATTATCTACTTATCTAAGTAACTACCTATCTATCTAAGTAACTATTTAATCTAACTAGCTATCTATCTATCAACTAATCTATCTAACAATATATATATATAGCTAACTATAGATATATATATCTATATATATATCACTCTTTCTCTCCCTCACTAGCTACTGCGAATGCTGCTGCTGCTCGCCTAAGACGCTGCTGCTGCTGCTATGCCTTTGCTGCTGCTGCTGCTGCATAATGTTGATGTTGCTGCTGGCTTTGCTGCTGCTGTGCTGCTTCTGCAGTGCAGCAGCAGCTGCTGTTGCTGCAGATGGTTCAGCCCCCCCTTCCTCTCACATACACACACACACACTCCCATATATATACCTATATATATATCATCCTATATATATATATATATATATACATACATATATATCTATCTATATATAACTAGATATCTATATATATATTCACACTCATCTACACACTCTAACACACACACTAACACACTCACACACTAATACACACACACACTCACAACACTAACAACACACACACACATAAATATATACATAGCTATATATATATATATATATATATATATATATATAAACTTAATATATATATATATTTACACACACTCTCAACTATATATATATATATATATATATATACATACACCCAAAATATATATATACATATACACACACACAAGCACACTTACACATATACATATATATATATATATATATATACACATAGACATATACACACACAAGCACATAGATATAAATACACACATATATATATAAATATATATACATAAACACACATACATATATATATAAATATATATATATATAGATACCTATACACTAACACAAAACAACACACAACAACACCCAAACCACACGCCCCACTCACGCCCAACGACCCCGACACTCACCAATACCCTAAAATATATAAAATATAATTCAAAAACTCTAGCACACACTCCCCGATACTAACCCAACGCGCGCACAAAGCCGAAACGAGAAAACCAAGTCGAAATGGCCGTTCGGTCATTTCGACGAACACGTGGTGCGCGGCTCGGAAAACCTCCTGAAACGCACACCAAACGAACTCGGAATAGGCCCAAAATTTATCCACACGCTCTACACGATGTCTAGATCCTAGAAAATGTGCTCCCGCGTCGATTTTAGGCCCATGGCGGAAACGCGCATGCACTTAGAATCGGCGACGACGAAAAGCCCTAATTTTGCCCGAAATGCCCGTTTCTCCGCGACACGACTTCCCGTGTCCAAACGGAGACACGCACTCACCCTCTAGACATCCGACAATGTCTACCTAGGTCCACCTAACCTAGGGCATCACCCAAAATTGGGCCAAATTCGGATTCCACCCGAATTCGACACAAAACCTAATGTCAAAGTCTCTAAACTCACCCAAACTAGTTCCAACTTTCTCCTACAGGTAGGGTTAGGGTCTAGGAGGGTTCTACAACACTAATTATACTACACAAAAATAATTAGGAAGAGAAAAATTAAGTTTTACCTCTTGGGAGTTGGAATCCCAATGCCAAAGTCTCACAACCCCTAGAAATCACCTCCCTCAAGCTCCAAGCCACCAAAACTAGCCTCCACACAAAGTCTAGGCTCCACACATCTAGGTTAGAGAAAATGTAAGGTTAGGGTTAGCTTAAGGAAGAAGGAATGAAAGAAGAAAGAAGAAAAATTGAAGAAGAGACTTACTTTGGAGAAGAAGGAAGAAGGAACAAGAAGTGGAGAAGAAGAAATGAAGAAGAAGAAGTAGAATGAAGAGAGAGGGGGCTGAGCTGCTGGATTTCTCACGGGTGGGTTAGGTAGGGGCCGGCCAAAGCAAATATAAAAGGGTTTACACAAGTCCAAATGACCAAAATGCCCTCCCGAAACTCGGTTTTGGGTTTCGGGTTCCAAAAACACTCAAACTAACTCTAAATCTCTCCAACTAACCTCCTAAAAATAAAATAAATATTTCTAAGCCCCAAAATAATTCTCACAAGGGTGTGGGCTGGGTCGGACATGGGTCCACTAGGGTCGGACATGGGTCCAGGCTAGCCAAAACCCTAAAACAATCATTAAAAATAATACAAGAAACATGTTCCCCGTACTAAGGCGAACCGAACAAGGAGCCGAAGTCGTCTTTTCCGATCCAGTCCAGCTGTAGGCGCATCCTGATCGTGCCACTTTTGAAGTACTCGAAGAAAGGAGCTAGAACCCAAGCAAAGATGCAGCTCCGTGGCAAAGCCGTCCTCCAGCCCAGAGGTCTTTATCATTTTGAAGTTTAGTAAAGGGATGTAATGTACATGACTGCTATCTCATTTTGAGTCAACACTTTTGTAAGCCCGTGCGGCAAATTAGATAACTCGTTCAAGAGTTTGTAATAGATGTTCATTATCAATAAAGAAAACTTTTCCATGTTTCAAATATGTGTTTCAATTTATCTGCGTACTCTGAATATGTGCTCGTTATGGAAAATATTAATGCCTTGTGCGCGGGCAACCCCAGGCCCGCACGGCGGTCACGATTCCACGGAATCGGGTCGTGACATATTGTAGTAAAAAAATTGGTGTGTGGTATTTTGTATGAGCCTTGAGGGTGTGAGTGTGGGTTTGGATTAGTGTTGGGTCTAGTTTTGGATAGGTTGAGTCGGTTGCTTCAAATTAAATAAAATTTGTGTCATAGGTGTTCTTTAATAAATTGGAAGTACATAAGATCTCAATCGGAGATGGCACAAGTGTCATGGACGTAGTAAACTCAGAGTAGATTATTAATATATATTGGGTTGCAAGGAACAGGTCGAGGTTGTGTCTCCAATTTCGATTGGAACGGACATAGGTGCCAAGTTTGGGTTTAAAATTAGAAAATATGCACGAATATTGTAAAATTAAAATGGAGAACGAGAGAGTGCATTTACGAGTGACACAAAGGTCAGGATTGAAGATTGGCTTGACTAGGTCAATAATGTAAAATTTGTTGGAAGGCAAAAGCTAGTATAATGCTCTAGATATTTAAACAACGATAATGTGCAACGATCAAATAAAAAATCAAAGAGGTGATTTAAATAACTCCAATAATTATTCCAGAATCATTTTAAATAAATTCCTAAACCTAGATTTTGGGTCAGAGGGTTTACAATCTATCTATCTTAGAAAATTTTGTCCTCGAAATTCAAAATTCCATCTCCCCAACAACGAACTCAATATTTCTTTATATATAAAAATATATCTTGGTACTTAGTCCTACTCCACTCTCTTGACCTTAAACTTTTACATACGTACAGTCTAATCATCTAAGGCATTTGGTTCTCAAAATATCTTCTCACCATCTTGAATTGTCTCGTCATTATTATTATGCTAATCATCATCTACAAAATCACCACCTATATGCTTAGGTTTCTCATGCGTGCCACAACAAAATCTCAGTTGAATCTTCCGCTCTCTATAAAGAAGATAAGGTCATGCATTCACTCCCAAAGGGGTGCATGAGTTAGGCACTAAAATCCAACAAGCAAAATTTTTCAAGGCCACTTATGTATTATCAAAATCCCTTATTCTGTAGCTACGACGGTTACTATCTCATCCTACTTTCCTTGGTACAATATCATCAGCCTATGGTATCCACAATGAAATCATCCAGCCTAACTTTTTATAATTCGCTCTTAATAACAAATAGTCTAATCTAGCCAGTCAGTCGTACCTAGTCTAGAAGCTCAACTCAATTTAATTCCTAGAAGAACTACATGTAGTGAAGTACAAAATAAGCCTTTATTCAAATACATAATAATGAATATGTAATAATTATCATTCAAACATTCTAAATATCCTAGATAAAAATATAACCAATAATAATAAGAATACTATTCCCCTAATATGAAAATCCATCGGCTAGGGTAAATGGGAAATAGGTTCCCATAACACCACATACTACTAAGGATTAGGCTCAACAAGCTCATGTCCTATTAGTCAAAAATCTAAATCTCTATTCCTAAGCGATTTATGTGTAAATTTCAATATTCAGCTATCATTCCTATCAGACTTCTATCTTTCATTTATACCCCATACTCATGTGTCAATATATAATCTAAGAGTCTAGTGGTAATCCTCTACCGATTGGCCAATGAGTCAGCGTGTGATCTAAACCTGTAATTTGTTCCTTGAAATTCGTAGCACTTCGGCTGATCAACAATTTCTACCCGCGCTAAATTCTTAAAATTCCAAAAGCATTACAATTCATAAATACTATAATTAGTATCCCTCAAGTCCATATCAAATTTTTTTTCTCCTTGGATTACGTGACCCTAATATATTTCCCTTATCATTTGTTTTCTACATACCTTCATATCTTTCTAGTACGTTGACCTTGTTTTCAACTCTAAACTCTGTCAATCATGGCCCAGTACCTTCTGCTTCGTAGTATCGATCTTTGAGGCAACTATCGAGTGATAATATTTTTAATTCTTCCTAAATCCTTCTCTTAATTTAAAATGCTCAAGGTCAGGTACCTCTCGCGAATCTCATCTTGTTGCCATTCTACCTTTTTACCTCAAACCTGAGATTTCTTCTAGCTTACTCCATGCATACCCTTCATCCACTCCATGCATACCCTTCATCCAAACTACATAGCTACCATCTTATTTATAACTTGCTATCCATTATAGGTAGTTCACGATATCTAACTCAAGGCTATAACATTTGTCAATACTCTCATCCTTCAATATAATCGCTCTATTTCATATACTAGCTCAACTACTCAAGTTATCAAAGGTGAAAACCACAAGCCCAATAGACACTGGCAACCCAAACAAATCAAGTATATCTAATCTAATTCCAGAAGTTATACCCTAGTACCTAAGTTATCAAGTCAATCAACAACAAATCTAGTAATTCACGTATCTATTTTAGCCTAGTAATATAATCATCTTTATCTAAAGGATAAAAAAAATTTAGGTCTGGTACTGAAAGTCACAAGGCAACTAGAGATTAATCACTATGGCTTGCTACATAAAGTGCTAGTTCATACCCTATTTTTATTAGTATCCGATAATCTTCTTCTAGATGCGAGTCTAAAATTTTGTCTTCTCAAGTTCATAATTTTGTTCCTTGTATCACTATCATGAGGCTGTAATTAATTTCTTGTATCACTATACAACTAATTCCTAGCATCTAGCTATGTATTCCCCAAATTATTCTAGAGCCTTAGAATCAAACAATCTTTCTAGCTTCTAATACTTACAAATCACTACTACCTTAAGGAAGGTAGGGTTTTATCAGTTCCAAACGTCTACTACTAGGTTCAATTCTCATGCTAACAATCTATACCAGCTCTAACATCTAGAAAGAACCTATCAAACTATCCTACTAAGGGTAACCATCTTCTCATAAAATATCACATCAATCATACCTTCTTCCATCTTGACTAGCTGCTTCTGGAGGAAATCACCGTGTGCGAGCATCCATCTCTCCGAAATAAGAAAGATGAGAAACAATAATAACGATATTGATGATAAATGAACGAATACAATAATGAAGTCCAAGGGCGATAATCGAATACAAGAGGAGTTTTAAAATCAGTTATGGATTGAGATCTTATTCAACATTAATCCTAAGTTGCATGCTAGTTCGGTATAGTAACGTAACCAAAATGTTATGCTCTGACCTGCATGTGTAAGCCCCCTCATTTTAGAATAGGGATAATTTGGTAATTTGTAATTATTTTTATTATTTTATTTAATTAGATAGATTTAAAGAATTAATTTCTAAATTTTTTTAATATATATGACACTTTGCCATGGCTTCAATATTTTGAGTAATGCACGACCTTTTTTCTTTCAACAAAATCTATAATAATAATTTTAATTGAGTCTAATATAGTTGGAATATGGATATTGTATTTATTTGATCTCTTCCATGCTCCAAAAATATTAAAGAACGTCAAGAATTACGGTTACCGTAAAATTGTCTCATTTTTACTAGAACTTGACTCAAACCCAACCCAAACACATGAAGGCATATAGTGCACCCCAATATCCTCATATAAATATTATATATATATATATATATATATATATATATATATATATATGATATTTAAATTAATTTATTTCTATTTGTAGGAGTTCTATCTATAGAAAGTGGTATATGTGGCATCCTAGTTGGCAAATAACTACCTAACCAACTCCTTAACCAATCCAAAAACCAAACTTTATCCAATCCTAACCATAACAACCAACCCCACCCTCTCATTTTTGGCCAAGAGCAGCCCCCCTTTGGCCGAACCTTATTAGCATTAGGATAACCCCCTCCTATATTTAAATTTATTTAAAAAGCCCTATATATATATATATATATATATATATATATATATATATATATATATATATATATATATATATATATCAACTTATCACCAAACTCTAACCCTAACATCTACTTCCCTCTTTGTGGCCGCCCCTATATCCTCCCTCCTCTCTTCCATGACCCCTTCAGCCTCTCTCTCTCTCTCTCTCTCTCTCTCTCTCTCTCTCTCTCTCTCTCTCTCTCTCTCCTTCTATACTTCCTTTTTACTCCTTTCCAACCTCTACTTTATCCCCCATAAGCTGATAAGCCCTAGAGCAAGAGATTAGCCACCCCTAGAGGCCGACTGCTTGCTGCTGGTTGCAGCTGCTGTCCGCCCCTATCACAGCCCTAAAAACTACCTCTAAACTGAATATTTATCTCCTATACAAATCCTCCAATCACTCCCTCAAATTTTGTGGAGTTTGGAGTCCGTTTGGTGCTCCGAAGGGTCCGTGTCGTGAGAAAGGACCACGCCGTAATCACATACGGGTAAGTCTTCCAACTTAGATTCTTTTTCCTATTCTCCATGAACCAAAGATTGTGTAACTCATGATAATATTAGATGATGAGTAGGATTAACTCCATACATTATAAACCCATATTTCTATGTAGAAACTATTCCAAGGAAATCAAACAATCATGACACGGACACACGCACCAATGGTAGACAAGGTTCAATGAGTATTTTTATGATAAATATATATAAAATAATTCCAGAAAATTATATATTATTAATTCAGAATATAAATATTATAATTATATAATTAATCATGTTTTATGCTGACGAAAATATTGGATGCAAAGACTACTTGGCCAAGTTGCAAGAATAGCTAGATAACGTAGTTGAGATGGTTGCATGAATGATGTGATGTAATTATTTATATATATAATTATTATTAAATTCCAAAAAAATAAATAATATAATTTTAAATTAAAAATACTTTATTACTCAAGTAGGTAATGTTGCATGTACAAACTAGCATCAAGTTGCCAAAATATCTAGTCGACGCACAACATAACTTTGTGATACGATTCTTGGAGTGTTTGATCTTAATTCCTAAAACTGAATTTATGTGTTTTAATTCTAAAAATAAAGTATTTCAAATTTCCATTTATGGTATTTGCATGTCAAACCTGAACCCTAAAAATAAGGGTCACTAGCCTATATTTCGGTTAACTTTATGACATTATTTTGCTAGTAAATAGAGGTTATTTTGGAAGGAATAAATGGGTGAATATTTTTTGAGATTAAATCAGAATATAATATGAGATAAAATAATTTTTCATAAATATAAACCATCCTAATGGACTAGAAATATCTCGAACAAGTTTCGGACAAAACTAGTCAACCTAAAGTAGCCATAATCTTGAAATATATTATTTTGACAAATCTGGAAATTAATTATTAAAATAAATATAAATTATATTTAAATCAATATTATATGATTTATTATAATTTATTTTTATGTCTTTTAATTGGGGACTTAAACTTAAATTTTAGAAGTCAAAAACCAAGAAACTAGGTCCCGATATCCTGTAAAAGTAAGCAAAGTTGTTAGAAATAATAATGGACTTGATTTTGTATGGCATCAAAGAAATTATAGAATTAAGTTCTAATTACAAGAATTCATGATTGGACCCTTAAGTATTTAACTGGTGTTTAGGTCAATTGAATTCCAAAGGAGTGGATGCGGGATCATCTTTACCACCACTGACTGCAGAACCGGACAAGTGTACCTTGCCAAGATATTTACAGTTATACATTATTTATTTGATATTATGTATGCATTAGATATTATAATTGTGTGACTTGGTTATTGTACTTGTGAGCCTAGGGCCGTTATACGATACTTTGTGTCCGGACAAGATTCGGGTACCGACATCCTCTGCGGAGTCGAGTATCGTAGTTAGAGAGTCATTCTTCCGAACCCATATTTTGTGCATATGTTATTTGCACATCCGACCGTAGGACACTTGACATGATATTCATGTGGCAGAGTCTTTCTCGACTTGATCGTGGTACTTGGACTCTGGATAGGACTATAGGATGCATGCTATAGTGGTAATTATAATTGTACATATTGACTATGACGTATATTGATAGTTAGAGGTCATGATCTTGCGTGTATTGATTGAGACGTGAGGTTACATTGGGTGGAGAGAGTCTTCATCGTGCTCTGGGCATATTTTACTATTACTATTTATGTGTATTAGGATTTAGGTTCCCTATGCGGAATCTAAAGTATTATATTTATATATATATATACATCTTCCTCCTGGTTTTCCCATACGGAGCCTTGAGTATACTGCTAGATTACGGAAGTGTCCATTGAGATCTTTCGTGAGTACCAGCCCGGGATACGATACCATACTTGCATGTCACATAGTTGGTTACAGTAGTTTATCCTGGATTATGGTTTTATTACACTGTTTACTTCTGGCTTGTTGTTTTCTTGTACCTTGTTACGTTCCTCTGAGGACCTGGCCTGTCACTACCCAATTCTAGAAAATAGGGTTTTTTATTTTATTTTTTTATTTGATAAATAGTGGATTGTATTTAATTAATTATATTTATATTTAAATAGTCAGTATGTCAAAACATACTTGTGAAGGAGAGCTAACCCAACTATACCAATCAACACGTTATTTTAATGAAGCATGCATATTATTGTGGGTTTCTATCTTGCCTTAGTTCATTTACGAGTAAGCAGCATATAGAATTTACTGAAATAAACTTGCCACCGTTCGGTAGATTTTACCTGTCCGTCTGAACGACCTGCACAATACTTACCATGCCTTCCCTGCCACGAAGACACAAGTTAGTTTATAATAGGTTTAAATATACAGGGGATCACTGGCGGGATGCCATAATGGACGGGGCATAGTACATGAATGAAATAACAAGTAACGCAATGAACAAGGGCGTCACAAGTCATTTCATCCGATACAGGCGACTATTCAGGAGTTCCGTCCGGATCGGATCGGTGCCAGTGCCCCAGCGACCGTCCGCAGGAACTAAGACCTTGTGCACAAGTTGTACGTGATCAACGTAATACACTAAGTTAGCAGTCGAGGCAATTCAGGGCAATATCAGGCACATGACAGTAACATGGCGAGATCTACTTTTGCATAGTCTCCATGTTCAGATTATTGCATTCAGGATGAGTTCTGTTCATAGCATAATTTAAGGAAGAGTATTCTAACTTGTATTTATGCATATGATGAACATTCCAAACGAATAAGCATGCAAGTAAGTAACCGTTCACAAGTTTGATTGACAAGCAATATTATCCAAGTTTATTCTCTTTTTATCTTGGTATCTTTTATTATTACTTGGTATCGTCTGATCGGAACTACAAGAATGTAAGAGTTTTTGGTGTGAAGACTTGGAAGCAGGGCTAGTTAATCGGGATGGTAGCTACTCACTTAGATGGTTGGAAGGGAGAAGGAAAGAGGCGCTTCACGACTCCGCTCGCAAGCCTCCTACTGTTCGTTCACCTGCATCACGAACAGCTTGATCAATACTTCTTCCACTCTTTCCAATCTCAAAATTTGAAGTGCAATTCAATGAACGAAAATAATAAAATCTATCGAAACCGTTCAAGAAAAATAAGCAAATCTGAAAACCAACTCAAAGCACAAAAGCAACAAGCGACATCGAAATCTGAGGCAACAAAGATAACAACGGAGAGGTTCCTCCTGACTCTGCCGCTAAGTCGATCACGGGGGCACAGTCCACTGAATATGGGAATCGATTCCGAAGAAACAAATTTATAACAAGGACGAGTTCTTGTTTCAATCTATCCCGATCGAACGATACCATCTTGTGTTTCTTAGCCGCGCTCCCAGCACCGGGGGAACGGGGTGCTACACAACACAGCAAATATGGCTTCTACCCTCATCAAATCCTCATTTATCCTTATTTGTAAACACCCAAATAATTATGGACCTAAGTGCAAATGTAATGCTAGGTGGTAATCTCCTATAAGAACAAACCAAATGAAGAAAATTCCTTAGTCATGCTTGACCGCTCATACACCTCACCCTTTCCTCCTTTGTTTGCATGTGACTATTCAATATAAACCTACAATCCATCTAAACCCTCCATTCAAATCCTAACCCATCACCTCCACTCATTCTTCATTACAACCAACACACACTTTCCTAGAAATAGGAAGAGTAGCAGACCATAATCCCCAAGCTCCCTCTTCTCTCTCTCCTTCATTAATACACACTCTCTCTCTCTCTCTTCCTCAAATTTTAACCGAACACACCTCTCCCTCCCATCAAAAACTGAAACCATCACCTCCACCACCTCCTTCTTCCTCTTCTCCTCAACCACCACCATCAGCTTCACTGTCCATTACCACCATTATTACCCCTCATATCCGCTGCTACTGCTGTTGTTGTAGATGCTGTTGTTGTTGCCGCAATTGCTCTGGCCTCCCTGGTCGGAGCAGGCTGCAGGAGCACCCCCCCACTGGCCGGAGCATACCCCCGCAGGAACCAAGCTACCACCACCATCGACACCAAGCCACCACTACACCACCACCACCCTCACTACTGAACCCGACCATACCACCATCTCCTTTCTCCCATCAACAACCCGACCACCACCCCCACCTTGTTGTGCTGCTGTTCTTGCAGCTGCTGCTGTTGCAGTTTTGTTGCTGTTGTACTGCCTTCTCTGAGACACCCCTTCAGTCGAGCACCACCCCAGCACCCCACCAAGTCCAGGCGAGCCTCCCCTACCACCTACAACCGCCGTAGATGGCCGGATCGCCGCTCAACGAGCCCCCATTCCCGAGCTTCCAGTTTCAGTCCAGACTCGAGTGCCTCCTTTGCGATTCAATTTCTCCCTCTTCGCTCAATAAAATTTTGATCCAATTTCTCTGGTATAAACTCTATCTAACCCTCTTCCATCGCCTTTAAATAGTTGTTTAATCTTGTATTAAATTAGTAGTTATTTAAGTTCCAAAATTAAAGAAAAATGGTTTTTAAAATATTAAAAAATTTCGATACGGAGTTGGTTCCGTCAAACGGGGCAACCACGTCGTGTACCAATTGCACCGAAAGGCGCGTGCGGTATTTCTCGATGTGTGGGCTTTCGCGGGACTCGATTCGGATGTGTGTGTGCGCCGGAATCAACCCGTATCTGTCGAAAGTCCCTCATATCGGTGTTTTATAAATTATCCTTTGTGCACGCTTGTCGTATCATGACAAAACTGGCACCAGTGGACTCGTGGCGTTCGACTTGTTCTGTGACCAAAGTTTAGCCTGATTCGGAGACAGTCGAGAAATTGCCACCTTTGTGGGTCCCACAATTCGACTTGATAAGCAAATTTATGATCGGCTCACCAGAATCAAAAACTGGATATACCGTTGAGTTCGTATCATTGTTTAGAACTTGTTTGACCTATAATATGCTAAGTTTAAAGACCTTTGTTCCTGACACATTTTTTGGTACAAGACAGGCCCACTTGTGGACCCTGTGTTGACCAAAAAGTGCATTTTTGTTTCTGTATCCAAATTGGACGTCTGAATATGCTTTTCTGAGTATCTCACTCATTCTAGGACTGTTGGTGATATTTATGACATCATCCGGGGATATCTGCTCCAGTTTCCATCTTGCGCTGCTACTTCCTTGGCGAGTTCGTGTTCGAATATTCGCCTGGCTTTCAAGCAAGTATACCTTGCCTTGTTGTACTGTTTAAATTCAATATATAGTTTGTATATTTTTTTTTAAATATTACATAACTATGCACGTTAGAGATTGACTCGGGTGCAGTGGACAAAGGCGTTGACGTTAGGACTTGTGTTTGACCTAGTGTCTAGTGGACACACCTAAAGTTATGGAGTTATCATTATGACTCTCTAGGCCTTGACACGTATCATTACACATCACAGAATGAGTTCATGTAGGGACGCGTGCTTCATACTTGACTGGCCATTGGTGTGAGCAGCACGTGTGATGGTATTTAACATAGTTGTATAGTTCTTTAGTGACTTGTATTATAGTATGAGATGTCCATGTCGTATTCACGACTTATATATTGGCATTGGACGGGGACAATTAGTAGACGTATGGGACAGACATTTGGCTACCGTAGTTTCGGAGTAAACTACGGGGTCGTGAGCCTCAGTATTACCCGGTTATGGGCTATGTGTTACCCAGTTATGGGCGTATATGCTTGTCGATACATCCGGCAGAGGTTACTAGCTGTCCGCTATCATGATCGGTGATGTAGCCAGCATATACTTCTGGCATCCAGTTTACAGCTAATGTCAGGTACTTAGCCTCTGGCTTGACGCTACGCTTTATACCTTTTACCTACCCATACGTACCAAGGTTGTCTTCAAGTGTATTTCACTTAGCTGGTTAGTTTACCCTCGAGTTTACACAGTATTTACTTTATGGCATATACTTTTTGTATCTTGTTACGTCCCTCTAAGAACCTGGCTCCCTTCCAGATTATTTGAGCAGTTTGGATGAGGCTTGATCTGGTGGTGTATTGGACATCCTTGCATGTATCATTATATCTCTCCTCTATTACAATTATGTACTATTTTTCATTGTGACTCTGCTATTGTAGCCTAGTATTTATAGGCCTCTTGGTCTATTCGAACGACTGTATTATTGGACTGCAAACTAATGATGCGTACCGTTCCCTCTTGTGATTTATTTACCATGGATTGAGATATAGTTTAGTTTTTGCATGTTAGAATTAGATATTTATCTTGATCACTTGACCGTGGACAGCGTAACTGTACTTTGTTGGGTACATTAAATTGAAAAGCCCTACGGAGTTGTACCAGCTGGCCATTGACACGTGTCTGGTTCTACGTATTTTGGGACTGGGGCGTGACAGGGACACTAGGACCGCTTCGGCCTGGATAGAGTATTTGCTAGATGAAGTCCTAACACGGGATGAATAGGGACGTCCGCTAAGGGCTAGCTACCCAAGGCGGAAAGACAGTCGACCATCCCTAGCCTGACCAGTGACATGCATGTTATGTATATTTAAACTGTGCAAACTAACTATGTCTTGTGGCAGGGATGGTCATGGTAAGATTTGTACAAGTGATTCAGATGGCGCAGGTAAAAGTCACCGAACGGTGACACATTTTGTTATGTCATTTACTTCTATGAATTACTTGTAACTTGATCTATGGCAAGATAAAAAGACCACATAATGATAATGTTGCATGTTCACATGAATACTGTGTCGATTTGGTGTGTTGGGTTAGCTCGCCCTCACAAGTACTTTTCGAAGTACTGATCCTCGTTACAGCAGGTTCCCCGAGCCAAGACGACGCGGCGAGGAGCTTAAACTTCCCACCCCAACCTTTCACTGGTCTGACGTGTTCGTGACTTTTGGAGCGCAAGTAAATATTCTCAAGGAGCTCGCACATATCCTTTTGAAGCTCCTAAGCGATGGTGCAAACATGCACCCAAGGTGGTTTGCCTTTTAAATTTTTGTAAGGGATGTAATATATGAATCAGCTATCTCATTTTGCGTCCATCTTGTAAGTCCGGGCGATACCTCTTTACTTTTAAAGTCAAGAGTTTGTAACAAAGATGTTCATTATCAATAAAGAAAACTTTTTTCATTTCAATGTGTGATATTCCATTTGCGAACTCTGTTGCATATATTTCTAAAGTATATCATTATGCCTAGTCCTTGTGCGGACGCGCCTTACGCTCGCATAGCATCACGTGTCACGATCCGCACCCGGAAAATCGGGCATGAGTCGTGGGTACGTCCAGCCTACGCCGCAGCATCGACGGTAGAACGCTGTCTAGGTCAACTATCTAGATAATAATCTCACACAAAATCGGGCATGACCTCTCCAAAAGGAGGGCAACCACACAAACAATATATATAAATCTGCCAAGATCTCAACTCCAAACGGAGGAGCAATATCAAATGATAATCTCAAGTACTCAATCACGAATCTAAGCACGATAGATAACAAAGAAGACTAACAACTATAAAGTCTAACCAACAACAACTACTACAACAACCACAACATCAAATAATAATACAATAATATCCAAAATAATATACAAACAAGGTCTCAATCCAAAACCGGAGACAAATCCGGTGCTAAAAGCTAATAAAAACAACAACAAAGTCTCAGTGATCCCGGCTACCAACCCGGAAATCACCCCTAAGCTAGAGGGTCCCTGTCTGCACCATCGACAGGCTCAGGTCCATAAAACGTCGGACACCAATCCTCCGGATATTCTGAAAAATATGTCCAGTCAGGACTGGAGCAAGTACATCTCTAACAGTAGTTCCATTTAAATGATAAAAACTATAAAACAGTTATAGCAAGTAGCAAGAAAAATGGAGCAAGTATGAACAAGATAATATGTAAGTCACTGGTGCATAAAGGTAAAGATGCATGGATATCAGAGCAAGATAGTAATAACTACAAGATACAGAAAATCTAAGCTAAGATCAAGTCCGTGCACATGAACGTGTAGTGAGTCCAGCATGAAAAATATGTAGTGAGTCAAGTCCAGAAACATGTAAGTGAGACAAGTCAAGAAATGCATGAGAGTCCAGACTATAAAGAATGAACTCGGTGTCTTTGAAATACTTGTTTCGACATGTAAACGGCTAGGGGTAAGTACGGCTCACCGCGCACTGGGTGCGCGGCTGCTATCATTCCAGATTAGACCAGAGGGAGTGATTCCTGATGATGCCAGATAGGAATGTTTACATGTCTACTCGAGTATTTCCCCGCCCCGACTAATACAAGTGGATCCAAGACCCGACACGCAAATCAAGATGAGTCCAGCTTGAACATGAGTGATGCCTGTAGGTGATGCCAGTAGTGATTCCAGAATAGAGGCCAGAAACATGAAATGTACGTGTCGCAAGTAAATGAATCCAGAAATACCAGTCAGTGTCCCATGTTGTGCCAGAATAATCAGATGATACTATACTAGAAGCTGAATCATAATAATCATCAGATAATGAAAACTATCAGAGAATGTACTCGCCTGACGTCCTGAGCAACTGGCGATTCGAACTGGTGTCGCAAGGACCTAATGCGAAAAGCAAGGTTAAACATGGTTCTAATGAGTTAAACAGATATAAAATAATTAAAAATAGGCTTCTAGGGTCGTTCTAGGTCAAACGGGTCAAACCGGTAAAATCTGGGTCAAAAAGTCAACTCTGGGTCTAAAAAGTCAACTCTAGGTCAAAACTAGGTCAAAAGTTGACTTTGGCGGTCAACCGAGTCAACTACGGTCAAGTCTGGGTCAAACTAGGGTGCTCCTGAAATTCTAGGTCAAACCGAGGTCATTAAGCTAGAAAACTCACAAACTCGCCTCCTTGAGATACCGGGATACCCTCGGTATCCGATACCTCAACCTAGGCTATATACCCCGCCTAAACCCGCTAAAACCTATGCTAGCACGCGTAAATATATACACATATACATATAAAAATCACTCCAATACTATTCCTAGGCTATTGCTCAAAAACCCCGCTCGAAACCCAATACCTTGGTTATCTTAAGGTATTGAGATACCTCGGTATCTCAAGGTATTGAGGTTTCGCTCTAAACTCAACCGACTACCCCTCTAGCTAACTAACTATGCATAAACATATATATCTAGCTATAATCTAGGCTAATATATAGATATCTAATACATATAGGCATATACCTATGTATCTATACCCAATACCTTACCTTATCTTACACATACCTTACCTTACCCTCCTCATAAATATATAAATATATCTATATCTAGATATCTAAACTATCTACCTAGCTATATATAGATATCTATATATAAATCTATCTATCTCTCTCTCTAGATATCTATAGATATATTTATATAGCTATAGGTATATATATATCTATACCTAGGTATTTACCTATCTAACTATATAACTATCTATATAGATATCCATCTATCTACCTATTTATGTATCTATCTATCTAGCTAGCTATATAACTATATATCTATCTATCTTTCTATTACCTATCTATCTATCTATGTGTCTATCTATCAATCTAGTTACATATATCTAGCTATCTAACTATTTATCTAAATCTATCCAATACCTATCTATCTATTTAAACAACTAGGTAATTATCTATCTAACTATCTATGTCTATCTATCTATTTATCTACTATCTACATATATATCTATTTATCAATCTAGCTATCCATGTATCTATCTATCCATATATCTATCTATCTATTTATATCTATGTATCTATCTATTTACCTATTTATCTAACTAGCTATCTACCTATCTAATTATCTATCCATTTACCTATCCAACTATCAATCCATTAATCTACCTATCTAACAATCTATCTATCTATATATATATACATACCCCTCTCTCTCGCACACTGCTCTTGCTAGCTGCTGCTGCTGCTCCCTGTTTCAGCTGGGCACCCACCCCCTCTCATCTCACATATACACACACACACCCCCATATATATATACATATATATACACATCTATATATATATATAACTAGATATCTATATATATATATATACCTCTCTACACACTCTAACACACACACTAGCACACACACGCACTAATACACACACACACTCACAACACTATCAACACACACACATAAGCACACACACATATATCTATACATATATAAACACACATCTATATATATATACACACACACATATAAACATATATATATCTATCCTCACTCACACACACTCACTCTCACACACCCTCACACACACACTCTCACACACACTAGCACACTCTCTCACAAACACACAACCTCACACACAAACCCTCATACATATATATACAAATATATATACATATATACACACAACTCAAACTCATATATATATATATAGGCACTCACTCACACTCACACACACTCACCTACGCACTAGCACACACTCACACAAGCACTCACTAACACACATACACTAGCACTCACTAACACACTCACAAACACATAACCACACACATATATATAAATATATATACATAAACACACATACAAATATATATAAATATATATACATAGACACACATAAATACAAACACAACCACGCACACAACACTCGAACCACACGCCCACAACGCCCACCAACGCACGCCCAACGACCCCGACACTCACCAACACCCTAAAATATATAAAATATAGCCCAAAAACTCTAGCACACACTCCCCGATACTAACCCAACGCGCGCACAAGCCCAAAACGAGGAAACCAAGTCGAAATGGCCGTTCGGTCATTTCGACGAACATGTGGTGCGCGGCCCGGAAAACCTCCTGAAACGCACACCAAACGAACTCGGAATCGGCCCAAAATTTACCCACGCGCTCTACACGATGTCTAGATCCTAGAAAATGTGCTCCCGTGTCGATTCTAGGCCCGTGGCGGAAACGCACACGCACTTAGAATCGGCGACGACGAAAAGCCCCAAATTCGCCCGAAACGCCCGTTTCTCCGCGACGCGGCTTCCCGTGTCCGAACGGAGACACGCTCTCACCCTCACGACATCCGACAACGTCTACCTAGGTCCGTCTAACCTAGGGCATCACCCAAAATTGGGCCAAATTCGGATTCCACCCGAATTCGACACAAAATCTAATGTCAAAGTCTCTAAACCCAACCAAACTAGTTCCAACTTCCTCCCACGGGTAGCCTAAGGGTCTAGGAAGGTTCTAAACTATTAATTACACTATATAAAAGTAATTAGCAAGGGAAAAGTTAGGGTTTTACCTCTTGGGAGTTGGAATCCCAAGCCAAAGTCTCCAAATCTCTCCAAATTCACCTCCTACAAGCTCCAAGCCTCAAATCCAAGCTCCAACACCAAATCTAGGCTCTACCCACCTAGGTTGGGGAAGAATGTAGGGTTAGGGTTAGCTTAAAGAAGAAGGAATGGAAGAAAGAAAGAAGAAAAGTGGAAGAAAACTTACTTTGGAGGAAGAAGGAAGAAGAAAGGAGAAGTGGAGAAGAAGAAATGAAGAAGAAGAAGTGGAAGAAGTGGAATGAAGAGGAAGAGGAAGTGGGGAGCTGCTCCTGCTGGAATGCAAGATCTGGGAAGGGTTTGGGGCCGGTGTCACGACCCGCACCCGAAAATCGGGCATGAGTCGTGGGTACGTCCAGCCTACGCCGCAGCATCGGCGGTAGAACGCTGTCTAGGTCAACTATCTAGATAATAATCTCACACAAAAAAATCGGGCATGACCTCTCCAAAAGGAGGGCAACCACACAATCAAAATATAAACCTGTCAAGATCTCAACTCCAAACGGAGGAGCAATATCAAATAATAATCACAATATACTCAATCACGAATCTAAGCACGATAAGATAACAAAGAAGACTAACAGCTATAAAGTCTAACCAACAACAACTACTACAACAACCACAACATCAAATAATAATACAACAATATCCAAAATAATATACAAAGAAGGTCTCAATCCAAAACCGGAGACAAATCCGGTGCTAAAAGCTAATAAAAACAACAAGGTCTCAGTGATCCCGGCTACCAACCCGGAAATCACCCCTAAGCTAGAGGGTCCCTGTCTGCACCATCGATAGGCTCAGGTCCATAAAACGTCGGACACCAATCCTCCGGATACTCTGAAAAATATGTCCAGTCAGGACTGGAGCAAGTACATCTCTAACAGCAGTTCCATTTAAATGATAAAAACTATAAAACAGTTATAGCAAGTAGCAAGAAAAATAGAGCAAGTATGAACAAGAAAATATGTAAGTCACTGGTGCATAAAGATAAAGATGCATGGATATCAGAGCAAGATAGTAATAACTACAAGATACAGAAAATCTAAGCTAAGATCAAGTCCGTGCACATGAACGTGTAGTGAGTCCAGCATGAAAAACATGTAGTGAGTCAAGTCCAGAAACATGTAAGTGAGACCAACAAGAATGCATGAGAGTCCAGACTATAAAGAATGAACTCGGTGTCTTTGAAATACTTGTTTCGACATGTAAACGGCTAGGGGTAAGTACGGCTCACCGCGCACTGGGTGCACGGCTGCTATCATTCCAGATTAGACCAGAGGGAGTGATTCCTGATGATGCCAGATAGGAATGTTTACATGTCTACTCGAGTATTTTCCCGCCCCGACTAATACAAGTGGATCCAAGACCCGACACGCAAATCAAGATGAGTCCAGCCTGTACATGAATGATGCCTGTAGGTGATGCCTGTAGGTGATGCCAGTAGTGATTCCAGAATAGAGGCCAGAAACATGAAATGTACGTGTCGCAAGTAAATGAATCCAGAAATACCAGTCAGTGTTCCGTGTGGTGCCAGAATAATCAGATGATACTATACTAGAAGCTGAATCATAATAAATATCAGATAATGAAAACTATCAGAGAATGTACTCGCCTGACGTCCTGAGCAACTGGCGATCCGAACCGGTGTCGCAAGGACCTAATACGAAAAGCAAGGTTAAACAGGGTTCTAATGAGTTAAACAGATATAAAATAACTAAAAATAGGTTTCTAGGGTCGTTCTAGGTCAAACGGGTCAAACCGGTGAAATCTGGGTAAAAAAGTCAACTCTAGGTCCAAAAAGTCAACTCTGGGTCAAAACTAGGTCAACAGTTGACTTTGGCGGTCAACCGAGTCAACTACGGTCAAGTCTGGGTCAAACTAGGGTGCTCCTGAAATTCTAGGTCAAACCGAGGTAATTAAGCTAGAAAACTCACAAACTCGCCTCCTTGAGATACCGGGATACCCTCAGTATCCGATACCTCAACCTAGGCTACGCACCCCGCCTAAACCCGCTAAAACCTATGCTAGCACGCGTAAATATATACACATAAGCATATAAAAATCATTCCCAAGCATTTCCTAGGCTAATGCTCAAATACCCCGCTCGAAACTCAATACCTTGAATATCTCAAGGTATCGAGATACCTCGGTATCTCAAGGTATTGAGATACCGCTCTAAACTCCTCTAACTAGCTATCTAGCTACTAATTATGCACCTAGTTATTAATCTAGGCTAGGTAATATAGATATCTACTATATTTATATATATCTAAGTATGTATATACCTATGTATATAGATATCCACACACATTTACCCGATTACCCATTATCTTACCTATACACCTATATATGTATATAACTTAGGCATATAGATATTTATATCTCTTAGATAGGTATATCTAAGAATCTAGTTATCTACCTATCTAGTATCTATCTACCTATCTAAATACCTAGATATCTATCTATCAATATCTATCTATCTAATTATCCATAACTTATCTTACCTATTTATCCAACTACCTATCTATCTCTCTAATCTATTTAACTACTTAGCTATCTATCTAATAAACTAACTATCTATCTATTAATTCTAACTATCTATCAATCCATAGATATATCTAACTATATATGTATATAATCTATAATACTAACTAGCTATCTACTTATCTAACTATCTAACTAATTACCTAACCATCTATCTATTATATTATCTATCTAACTATCAACCTATTGATAGATACATCTATCTAGCACTCTACCTATTCCTAACCCTCACTAGTACTCTACTGCTACTGCTCCCTGCTCAAAATGCTGCTGCTGCACGCTGTTATTGCTGCGCTGCTGCTGCTCCTCTTGGCACTGCTGCTGCTGCAGGTGCTCCTACATGTGCTGCTGCTGCTGCTCCTTCTGGAGCTGCTGCTGCTGCTCTCCTAGCAGCAGCTAGCTGCTGCTGTTGCAGCTGAACTGCTGCTGCTGCAGTTCAGTTTCCCCCCGCTGCGCTGCGCTGCACTGGCCACCCCCCTCGCTGCCTATACACCACACACCTATATACATAATATAACTCTATATATCTATATATCTATACCACTAGATATATATATACACAAACTAATATCTATATCCTAACACACACACACACTTAAACACACACTAATACACACACCTACACACTCACAAACACACTAATACACACACTCACACACTAATACACACACACACATAAATATATATATACATAGCTACATATATATACACTTAATATATATATATCTACACACACTCTCAACTATATATATATATATATCTACACACACTCTCAACTATATATACATACATACACCTATATACATATATACACATATACACACACAAGCACACTTACACATATACATATATATATATATACACATAGACATATACATATACAAGTACATAAATATAAATACACACACATACATATATATAAATATATATATATATAGACACATATCAAAACAAACACAACCACGCACACAACACTCAAACCACACGCCCTACTCACGCCCAACGACCCCGACACTCACCAATACCCTAAAATATATATAATATAGCCCGAAAACTCTAGCACACACTCTCCGATACTAACCCAACGCGCGCACAAAGCCGAAACGAGGAAACCTAGTCGAAATGGCCGTTCGGTTATTTCGACGAACACGTGGTGCGCGGCTCGGAAAATCTCCTGAAACGCACACCAAACGAACTCGGAATCGGCCCAAAATTTACCCACGCGCTCTACACGATGTCTAGATCCTAGAAAATACGCTCCCACGTCGATTCTAGGCCCGTGGCGGAAACGCACACGCACTTAGAATCGGCGACGACGAAAAGCCCCAATTTCGCCCGAAACGCCCGTTTCTCCGCGACGTGGCTTCCCGTGTCCGAACGGAGACACGCACTCACCCTCTAGACACCCGACAACGTCTACCTAGGTCCATCTAACCTAGGACATCACCCAAAATTGGGCCAAATTCGGATTCCACCCGAAATTGACACAAAACCTAGTGTTAAAGTCTCCAAACACTACCCAACTAGTTCCAACTTCCTCCCACGGGTAGCCTAAGGGTCTAGGAAGGTTCTAAAATATTAATTACACTATAAAAGAGTAATTACAAGGGAAAATTTAGGGTTTACCTCTTGGGAGTTGGAATCCCAAGCCAAAATCTCCAAATCTCTCCAAATTCACCTCCTACAAGCTCCAAGCCTCAAATCCAAGCTCCAACACCAAATCTAGGCTCTACCCACCTAGGTTGGGGAAAGATCTAGGGTTAGGGTTACATAAAGAAGAAGGAATGGAAGAAAGAAGGAAGAAAAGTGAACTTACTTGAAGTAGGAAGGAGAAAGGAAGAGGAAAAATGAGTGGAGAAGAAGAAGAAGTGAAGAAGAAGAGTGGGGGGAGAAGAGGCTGCTGGTTCACGGGTGTGGGGGGGAGAAAAATAGGGCCGGCCACTTAATAAAGGGTTCCACTAAGTCCAAATGACCAAAATGCCCTCCCGTAACTCGGTTTTGGGTTTCGGGGCTCCAAATGCACTCAAACTAGTTCCAAATCTCTCCAACTAACCTCCTAAAATTAAAATAAATATTCTAAGCCCCAAAATAATTCTCACAAGGGTGTGGGCTGGGTCGGACATGGGTCCACTAGGGTCTGACATGGGTCCAGGCTAGCCAAAATCCTAAAACAAACAATAAAAATATAATACAATCAATAGTTAAATATAAATACAATTAAATATAAATAATCCACAATTAACTAAATTAAAAATAAAAAAAAATATCCGGCTCTGGAAATGGGGTGGTGACAGCCGGCCACTTGCTACATAAAGGGTTACACTAAGTTCCACATTCCCAAAACGCCCCTACTCACTCGGTTTTGGGTTCCGGGTTCCAAAAGCACTCAAACTAGTTCCAAATCTCTCCCACTAACCTCCTAAAAATAAAATAAATATTTCTAAGCCCCAAAATAATTCTCACAAGGGTGTGGGCTGGGTCGGACATGGGTCCACTAGGGTCTGACATGGGTCCAGGCTAGCCAAAATCCTAAAACAATCAATAAAAATATAATACAATCATTAATTAATTATAAATACAATTAATTAAAAATAATGCACATTTAACCAAATTAAAAAAAAAAAAAAAATACCCGGCTCTGGAAATGGGGTGGTGACATCACGTCCGAGGGACGATTATCGATTTGATAGAAATCAGAGCATGACATATCGTACATCCATGCGAGTATAATATCCTTAAGATTTGATTCATGCCAAATAGAGATTGTAAAGCTTCTAAATGGAAATAAAATTTGAGCTTCTAGAGAGCTATTAGAGATGACCTACTTGAAAGCTACTCGAGAAAATATAAAAAATATAGAAGAAGTTTGTAGAGAAGAGAAATACTTTGTGAAAAAAACGATTTTAGGAGAAGATAATGTACAGAGTGTTTGAAAGTTTATACGAGAAAATCTAAAACCTTTTTCAATTTTTAGATCCATAATCTACGTTGAAATCAAAAGATCGGATTTTGCAATTAAAGAATGCGCTAACCTACTGGCAACTTCTTTGAATTTATTTTAGAAAATATTTAGTCCAATTGACGTTTTTTTTTTATTATAGAAAATCTCTCTTTCTAAAATTATTTTTTCGAAATTTCATGAACACTACTAAGAATTTTTTTTATGTAATATTATAAGAGTAATGTTATGGAGACACTTTATTTGAGACATTACATAATCGCATTGATGTGATATAGTACATTATTGGACCTTTTTTTTTTTTTTTCTTTTAAAACTTTTCTTGAAATGAAATAATGTACTCCCACTGAAATGTGTCATGAAAAGTGTATTCCCATGACAATTTTCATATTATAAATTCCGGAAGAAGCGGTGCATTTGAGAAACGCGTGTCAGTGGCGCTTTCTAACACCCTCCCCACCACACCCCACCCCCACCCCCACCCCTACGCTGACAATAAATCGATGCATTTTGTCGTTTATTCATTCTTCCTGCAGATCACCAGCAGAGAGCGCGAGCAAGCTGTTCTCCGAAACCCTAATTATTTCTCTTCCGATTCCGTCTATTCTCGCTCCAGATCTAGAAGCTATTTGGATCCTCCAAACCCTAATCTTCTTCCTCCGACCTCGAAGATCTCTAAGTGGATCCGGATCTCGATGATCGATCCCGAAATGGATCATATTTGAAGAAATCAGGGTCTTTTGCGGTTGTTTTGGTAAATTTATGTTCATTTTGGTGGTTATTTCTACATATTTAGTGTTTCTAGTACTAATTTGGGAGTTTTTGTTGGGCTTTAGTGGAAAAGTTTGGATCTTTTGATCGGGCTTTAAATTTCTATGTTTCTCTTTGTTATCGTTCAGTGATTTAGGGACTTGAACTACAAATTTACGGTTTCTAGTGGTAATTTGGGACTTTTTTGAGCTTTATCCGAAAAGATTGAATCTTTTTGATCGGGCTTTAAATTCCTGTTTCTCCCTTTGTTATCATTCAGTGATTTAGGGACTTGAACTACAAATTTAGAATTTCTAGTGGTAATTTGGAACTTTCTGAGCTTTAAAGCTGAAAAAGGTTTGAATCTTTTTTTTATTGGGTTCCAGATCGAGCTTCTTTTTTGTTAGATCTTTTCTTTTTACGGTCGGTTCCACAGAAAAGAAAAACTTTTCTTTTTCTCTATTGATGTAGCAAGATTTGATCTTTTTGTTGAGATTTGCTTAAAGTTGGTCTTTTTGCTAGTATGATGTATGTAAATGTGAAGTTGGGATGAATATAACAAGCTTTAAACTATTTTATTATGGTTCATGAAGCTAACTGGTCTTCTTGTTTCTACAGATCACTGATAACCATGCATTTTGGGGTTTTCAGTTCTTCCGTGCCGGCAGAGCTCTCTCCCATAAGTTGTTAGGATCGCAGCGGTCATAGAACTCATACATTCAGATCAAGTGTTTGTGCTAGTGTCCCAACTTAACACATTTCAAGTAGATTAAAATTATGGAACTCTTTTAGAAGTTTCCAATTGATTATCATAGAGAGAACAAAAATGCAGTCAAAAACCCGAGTCCATGCTGACCCGTCCCTCCAAATCCCTGATGATGGATTTGACCGCATCCCTGACTCCCTGTTCCTCATCATCCTAAACAAGCTTGCGGACGTGCGATCACTTGGTCGCTGCTCCTCTGTTTCTAGGCGCTTCAATTCCCTTGTTCCCCTTGTCCATGATATCTATGTAAAGTTCGATCGTGTTGTCACGGTCGACGGGGACCCAAACGATGCCTCAATCGACGGGGACCCAGACGATGCCTCAAACTCATCCTCTCGCAGACCACGTAACCTCTTCTCGCACTTCTTAACGCTCATGCTCTTCACCATCTTCAAACCCTTCAACAACTTCCGCAATACCAATAGCGGGAACAAGCCCCTCTTCCCACAGCTCGCTCATCACTCTCCAGCTCAGGTCCTCAAGAACTTCACTCATGTCCGCAGCCTTACGATCGAACTCCCTGCAGGTGATGTTGGGACTGAGGAAGGGGTTCTTCTAAAGTGGAGGGCAGAGTTTGGGAGCACCCTCCAAAGCTGTGTCATATTGGGAGGGACGCGAATCGATAGAAAGCCTGTTTTGTCGGACCAGGAACCGAGTTTGGAGGACAGCGGAAGCATACCTGAATCATTCTACACTAATGGGGGGTTGAAGTTGAGGGTGGTTTGGACTATTAGTTCGCTGATTGCTGCTTCCACAAGGCACTATCTTCTGCGCCCGATTATTAAGGACCACCCTTCTCTGAGGAGCTTGGTGCTGACAGACGCCGATGGGCAAGGGACATTGGTCATGGGAGTGGAGCAGCTGAAGGAGTTCAGGGAGAAGCCATTGGCTGCCTTGGCTTCTTGCAATAGGACTCAAGTTCCGGCCTCCAACATGAAATTGAGATATGCTCCTTATTTGGAGCTCCCAAATGGGACAGGAATGCAGGGAGCCACACTTGTTGCAATTAAACCCTCTTGTGAAGGGAGCAGCGGCAGCCATACCAGTAGGAAGGAGACCGAGTCTTTTGTTTCTGGAGCATTTGATGGTCCTTACATGGCAGTGGCGAAGGCATTAGTGAAGCGAAGGACCTACCTTTTGGAGATGAATGGTTTCTAGGCCACATCTGAGCCAAGATAATTGTTTAATTGGGTACCTGAGGGATAAAACTTGCATATTTGCTGGGGTGAGGTGTGTACCAGTTATCTGCTATTGTCTTTCATATCTTTGTATCTGTACAGTAATAATGGCTGCTTCCTTAATCTTATCATATTAACGGAATATTCTCTGTGCATGTCGTTGTAAATGTGAGATCCTCTCGTCATTAATACATAGTTTGCACTGATTTGGTTTCACCTAAAGGCTTTAGTTCTAGATTACTGGATGACTTTGAGTGCATCACCTGATACTTACTTAAAACTTGTTGGGTGAGTATAGTTTAGGTCTTCATGTAAGTTGTATGATTTTGTTGCTAAGATTCTGTGGCTAAGGTTTTCTGTCACGTCTTCAGGCAATGTATACAGAATGGAGATGCTCAAAATATCTGTTGCCGTCGCAAAGTGGAGTTATTGGTGGGTTAAGTTTTAAGATAGATGGCTTACTGAGGAAAGGCATGGAACTATGGAAGATTCAAGGTAGCTGGTTGGGATATTAACTATTCTTGGATTAGTTTATTGTAGGATGATCTAGTGGAAGTAGGGAGGAGGCTTCAGAATTCCGTACTGTATGTGCTTATAAAGTTAGGTGCATGTGATTCTAGTTAGCATCTCATGTTAGTTGCAGAAACCTGCATCTATAACTAAGTGAAGTCTAAGGCAAGGCTCGACTAAGTATCACACGAATTAGAGTATTCGTTAAGCCGTACAATAAAAAGTCAATATGTAGATCGGTCATGGACATGTGAAAGTCATTATTATTAACCAATAACCATACTGACATCCTGGAAGGCGGTAGTTATGGATCCAAGGGAAGGGTAGGTGTGGTACTATATGCAAAGATAAATGCAAAGGGTGAATGAGTGATACCTTGGAGAATAGCTCGACAATTATGCATGAAGTTTGTCTCGGTAGTACTCCTAGCATAAATGACCTAGGGACAGTGGAGGACCACAGAGAAGATATTATTTTCATAGTTCTAGGATCTGATGATGTCTACAATGTGATTAATGTAAACTTTATGCACTACATCGAAGCATTTATGGGGGAGTTATGGGACGCTGCTGAGATTATGACAAGCTTAAGAATGCTCATGTTATTGTTACAAGGGAGGTTCTTCTTGTTTTCAGTGTAATTTAGATAATATCTTGTTATTGACAATTGGAGGACTGGATTGGTGGTTGATATGAGAACCTGGACAAGCAGGTGAACAAATTTTAATGGCAATTCATGATGCTGACTAAGCTGATAACTGAATGGTTTGGCCAGTTTGTTAGATTGGAGTTATTGTCTGAAGCATTCTAAAGAGTTGGTTGAACATAGACGAGCAAGAACAAGATCAGGTTAACAGGATGTAAAGTTCCTAATAAGCTTGCCCTTTTGTTGTGCAGAAAGGGAGGGCCACGGAGAAGGCCCCAATGCGTTTAGGGTGTTGGTGCAATAAGTTGTGGCATGTCGAAGGCTGGCAGTCACGAGGGGGAATATGCATGTGGTTTGGGTCCCTACTTTACTGAAGAAGTTAGAGAAAAAGCTCATGATGTTGTGGAGGATAATCTGAAATTTTCTTGCTAATTAGTTGTCTGTAAATAATCGAGATCAAGCTGGCCCCTGAATATGGAGCTTTAGTCATGTACAAATGTATTATCAGTGCAGATTACCTGTTTTAAGTTAATGGACCTGTGAGCTTTTGCACTTGTTAGACTAGTAGGATTTTGTTAGAAAGAAAGAAAAATGATTACAATCTCTAGCTTTATCTCAAGATAATTGGATAATCACACAATACATGAGCTCATCAAACATGGTGATATTTTAGTTTGTTCTCTAGGATGTTCCGACTCTTGAGCAAAGGCTGTGTGGTACAGAAAACTTTGAATTAGGCTTTTTCTATACAGAAAGATAATGTCAGTTTTGCTCATTTAGAAAGAGGCATTGCAGACGAAATTTATTTTGCATCGAACCATATTCTGAGTTTTCTTGTGCCCCATGGATGGGGCACCACGCCAACTCCAATTTCAGTTGTAAAGATAGATTGGGTTATGATGATACCAATCAATCCAGCTTAAAACCAATTGATTATGCTCTTCACGTCACAAATGGTGTCATAGAACTACTTTAGTGCACTGCAACATGAGTCACTGCAGCATCAGCTGTGGGTGCTTTCTGACTTCAGTTACAGCTAGCTGTAACTTACGAACATGAATTCTATACGCTCGTCGAGCTCTAATGTTTGATTAGTTTGTAACCTATCAGGACAACTTGATTTACTGCATCATGTGTTCGGACGAGATCAGCTGTCCGGAAAAGCCTGAACCAAAAACCTGTCCTCCCATCTATGTATTTGGGGATCCCACCGACATTTAAGAAAAAAAATAAATAAACCCTCAGAGAGGGGACAGTGATTTGGGACTGAATACCGGACAATGAGTTAGGACGTCAACGGAAGGGCAACCATCCTATTATTTTATGATATAGACGGTGAGGAAATTTGTGGCTTGATTGTTAATAACTAAACTAAATGTCATCTCTTTTATTCTCACTCCACTGTATCTCTGTGGGCCGAACATTTAATTTAATCTCTCTACCTTTATAATGAGATTTGAAAATGACTCAAAATTGAGTCGTCTAAGCCATTTATAAATACTCTATTAACTATTTTTTTAAACAATAAATAATTATTTAACTACCTAATATTATTTATTTACAGCTAAACAATCTAACTCAAGTGGTTAAGGTGGGAGATATTTTTCTTGGTGCTTGAGTTTGATTCCTAGGAACGACAATCTATGTTACCCGGACTCTTCACTTGAGAAAAAAAGTACCTATGTCAATCCGATATGAGGTGGATATGGGTATGGAATCCGTATCCGGTCCTCCATGGTGACAATCAGATTCTTCATGGTGACAATCGGAAGACTGGTAGTGAAGTAGATAGCTTATTTTAATGTGGTAGTGAAGTAGATAGTTTATTTTAATATGGGAGATTGGTAGTAAAGATATGAAACCTTACAAATTTAATTACATGATATCTTTTTATGAAATCATGCAAATTTAATTAGAGAGTATGTCTTTTTATGAAATATATTTATTATAATAGTCATAGTTCCGTATCCGTATCCAAAATTTGGATTCTTTTTAGTCGAGTCCTTGTGTCCTTCAATTATGAGTTTGAAGAGTCCGACTCTTGGATTTGTACCCGTATTCGACACCCGTATCCGAGTCCAGATAACATAGACGACAGTATTTATAATAATTTTATATTTAATTTTTTTTAACAATTTTTTTACGCACGTGTAATATCCGTGCACATTACTAGTAGTCGTTTAATGGTGCTTGAAGTGTATGATAATCATTTTTTATCCTACCTACACCATCTTTGCACTTACGTAGTAATGGCTATGTAGGTGGTGTTCTTACGAAGATTATGTACACGAGGTTCTATTAAGTTTGGTCTTATGATTAAAGTGGAATTTCATCTTACAAGTATCTTGTTTGTACAGAGACTATCGAATACTTTTTGTCATTGCCAATGTTGTATAGACACGAATATGACACAATACGGACACAGTGACAGCACCGATATGCTACTAATTTTGGAGTGTATTTTTAGAGAATATCGTAGGATTAGCTATTTGTAGGACGGTGCTAGTTAAGTGAGGAGTCCTTTTAAGGAAAGTAGCATGTGATTCTCAATAGCATTGGATATGTATATGTATGATATCTTCGGATAATGGTTACCTGAGCTTAGATCTGAGAGAAAAAGGAAGGAAGCTTCACAAGAAAGAAAATGGAAAGCATCCCATGTGGGATGAGTTATTAGGAATTTCATTCTCTGTGTCCTCTTGATGTGCATATGAACCTCAAACAGACTTAAAGGACTGCATCATGTATCCTCTCTCTGTAAATGTCATGAGGTTCTTTAAATTTTAAAACCTCCTAAACTATGGATCTAACATGACAACTTATTAAAACTTAAAAGTGACGGTATAATGATCAACCACACTCTTCAATGTGGCAAAAGAAAAGAAAATACTAAATTGTCTTCTATACTTATAAACATGATGGTAAAAAAAAACCCAACAGAAAGCGAGACGGGGGATCTGGGTTTTTTTTTTTGTGTCTTCAAAATTTCGAAGGTTGCTTTGAGCGTTCAAGATCTACCTCTCCTCTGAGATCCGTCATTTAAGTAAAAGAAAATTAGAGAATTAAGTCCATGATTTGCAATTTGAGTAGAAGAAAATGAAATATTGAGAGGTTGGTCAGAAGGCTATTCCACGTGCTCTCATTTAAAACAAAGGATCACATAATAGTAGAAGTTGTTCCATTTAGAGATGTTGATTTCGGAGAGTTGTTTCGTGGATCCGCATGCTTGAATTGATAACTATATTTTGCGTAGGCCCCTATATCCAAGCAGGGTGTGACTTCTTGCTGCTACTTTGCTCTATACATGCTATTTATAAAACTAGTATGAACTGTTTGTAGTTTATGGTGATGTCACTCGATTATTATGGAACTAATTACAGTTACTATATCTCTTGTATGATCTACTTGAATGTCTTATATGACCTATTCGAAGGGTCATATTAACTGTTGAACTACCCCATGGATGGATAATAGATATATAAAAGTTTCGATAGTTCTATTTATCTGAAGTTGTTGGATATCAAGAACTTATTACGTCGCAATCTCTTCAGTTTTTGGAACGAGTTGGAGGTGGAGGAGTGAGCTTTAAGAGGAGCAATAAAATGAGGTTTATTTATCGAATGATAAATTTGACCTGTCCTCCATTTTATTTACCATATTTAAGGATGCACCCCACTGTTTTAGCATAATGTATAAATTCTTCCACTTTTAACAGAATTTGTTCATTACTAACAGTCAACCCATTTGATTGAAAATTTATGATGAAAATATTCTTATTTTTCTATACCCCTTCTTTCTCTTCCTCCATATTCCTCCGGCACCCTCCTGCTGCCCCCCTCCCTATCGCGCTCGCCCCCGCTCCCCCCCCCCCCCTTCCACCCTCGTTCCCCCCTCTGCCCCCGACATCACCCTCCCTTCTCCGGCACCGACAACGGAGGAAGGGAGGTGCAACAACAGCTACCGGCGACAAGCAGTAGCATGGACGGGAAGGGAGGGGGAGGGGGGGTGCGTGGAAGAAGACAATAGAGGGAGGGGTATTTTGGTCAAATTTTTTGGATCTAAGCAGTTTATCGTTAGCCCTAGATGATTTCCGTCAAAAGTGGAGAGTTCTTACATTATGTAAATTGTTTGGGTTGCACCCTTAAATATGGTAAATAAAATGGAGGGTAAGTCAAAATTTCTCTTATTGAATTTAGTACTTCTTTTTAGGTCACCAGTGACTAAATAGGTTGAACCTATCCAATTTTTGTAATGCAATCTTAGCTATTCAAGGACAAGTTCTACCTACTGTTCTTTTGTTTTTTTCTTGGTTTGGCAAAATTGATTGAATTGTTCTAGTTCTCGCCTGCACGACACAATCCTCCTTATCCAGACTGAATCTGATAATAATGGGATATCACACAGAATATGAGACACATAATGCAAGAGGGGGGCAATAATATAACATGGTGAGGTTCTCATTCTTTTCTTTAGAAAATCATTTGTTTTTCTCTGATGATTCCTCGCTAAGAAGGACAGGCTGTGTGATACGGAAGTACTGTTTAGCTTATTTATTTTTTCTATACTCTAAGCATGCCAACTTTTTTCTAATCTGGCTATAATTATAGTTGAAGCAATGCCATTGTGAATAAAGTTTGGTTCTTCTTACTATTAAGATACTGCTACCATATCTAAGCAATACTTATTGGTACCATATTGATATATGCAATCCACCAACTTGAACATTGATTTTAAGGTAGTTGGTTTAAGCTCTTTGTCAATCATATTTTCTTTCAGCAATCAAAATATTGTTCTCTTGCTTTGAGTCTCCTTTCGTTCTGATTTCTTGCTCCTGGCTCAAAACCTAGCTTGTTACAAAAGCCTCTGTGGGTTGAAGGCTGATTCCTTTAGAACGAAAATATAAGCAGGAAAATATTGATTTCTGGTTCCAACCGATAGGCATCGATCGCCAACTTGAGATGTACTTGTTTCATTATTGCATGATAGTATAACTATAATGGAGGGAAGTAGTCTAGGTTTTGCTATCAAAATGAACTGGAAGAGCGAGGAACTGTTTAATATAATTGATGAGGGTGCCTTAGAAGTGTCATGTCAATTGTTTTGTTATGATCAATTGTACTTAAGCATAATCTGGTAGTAATGCCGCCTCCACCACTTTCAAGTGCCAAATATAACATGGATGCCTAATTAATTAGCTCTTAAACTATGTGACCAACTGGTGGTGACTGATCATCACCAACTTGATATCTTTCTTTCTTTAATCACCTAATTAATGGCTCTCTAAGTGGAGTGCTTGTGTAGAGTTCATAGTCAGGATTTTGATGGAAAAAAAGAAAAGAAAGAAAAAAAGCTTACTGCGAAGTGCAAGACGCCTAATAGATTTAGGGAAACGCCCCCACTCAACCATGCACTCCAACCCAGTGGAACTATTGATCCTGCGTGCAGTGCAATGCACCTGGCCCACCTGACAGTGAGAAATGGACAGGTAATCGGTCGAAGGAGCGATCAAGGGGCTTGTGATTGTCTTGTGCTATGCTTTAGCACTCCGTGTGCACGAATAATTATACCCTCCTATATAGTTCATATTAAACTTTCTTGATTTTTTTTTTTTACCTTCTTTTAATAATTATTTTCTGCTATTTATAGTTGAGCAAAGTAGGTAGAATAATTATTTTATGTTATATATAGTTGTGCAAGATAGATAGAGATTTGATTTGATTTAATTTAGTCAGATTTGTTATGAGTAATTTTAGACAAGGAATCCTTCTATAATCTTTGTTTACTCTTTTTATTGTATGTAATTTCTATATATTAAGGTCTAAAGTTGGAGAAGAATACACATAAATTTATCAACGTCTTTGTTGTTGGTCGACCTCCATTTGATTCGGACATTGCACAAATGGATTAGGACGCCGTCTTCTTCGCTAGAAATGGAATTTGGCCTAAATGACTCAAGACTGAGCTAGCTAGAGTTAAAGGCAAGAAAGAGGTACGTCGGGTTGGCCCATGCTACGCGCAACTGTCACTTATACATCAATGATTCGGTTGGGACCTACATGTTAGCTGATGGATGAGTGAGTGAGGGCCTTTGATAAAGGCACTACAAAAAAGACTTGAGACTAGTCCAGTATTGGTGATAGTCCATTAATGAAAATTTTTTATTCATATTAGTCCAAATCTTACTCATACTAGCCCCTCTCCCTCCCCCCACCCCCCCCCCCCCCCCCCCCAACCCCCAAAATCCCCCAAACCTCTACCACCGTTGCACTTGACCGAAGCCCTCCTCCTCCACTCATTCCATTTGAAGACCTAAAATTTTGCAATCTCCATCTCCTCCAATTTCAACCATTAATCGATGGCTCTCAAACTCTCGAAAAAAAATCAAGGTACAATTATTCTTCCTCCTACCTCTCTAATTTTTATTTTATTTTTTATTGCATTTCGAAAAAAATTCTTTTTTTTTTTCAATCTTCGTTAATGGATTAAAATTATAGTGTAATAAGCTAAAATAGGTTTTCGATGTAGTATACGTATTGCTGGTGTCTCAGACCCTATTTTAGGGTATGGAAGTTCGAATTTCGTCAAACGGTCGGGACAGAAATATGCCGGACTGTAAAAATTTCTACAGTCCTATATATATTCTGGACTGTTGAAGTATCTGCAGTCCTTTATGTATAGAGTACTATAGAGATTTCAACAGTCCTATATACATATAGGACTATAAAAAAATTTACAGTTCTGATTGTTCAATTATTTTTTGACTGTTAAAATATATATCTTGTTTGTCTTATAGCCACGACCCCCGGAAGGGCCTTGAGGATAAATGCATCATAAGAAGACGTCCCATTGCGTTGATGCGTAAGGAACAAAATGTTGATCGTGATGTTGAGACATCCCTCACTATCATCGACCCCGAGGCACCCCCTCAAGTTAGGAAACGTCGAATGAAATAGACTGTAATGGCCAACTGACGGTTCAGGACCTTCTTAGCAGATAGTCCAGTTGAGACTCGTCCACTAACCGGCCAAATGATGGTTCATGATCTTCTTAGCAGCCAGATAGTCCAGTCGAGACTCGTCCAAACGGTTGCTATATGTTGCCGTCGATCGAGAACCATATTGCATACCAAATATGAAATAATCCGGTAAGTACATTACATTATGATAATTTTAATTATTTATATATAACTATATTTTATATATAATTCTAAGTTCATCCAATTGTTTACTTTTCAGGAGAGTTCTCGTATGTTAACGATAATCAATCACGATAAAAAGTGCAATACATGGGGGTTTGAATTTTTCGTAGACGACGTCAAGGCTAAAATCAATTCCACCGATTTATAAAATTTGGGTAATTACTCATATATGATGGTGGATAATGCACTCATATCAGTATTTGTAGAATGCTGGCATCCAGAAACCAACACTTTCCATCTCCCAAAAGGGGAGTTGACGATTACCCTGGATGACGTCTATAATATATTGGGACTTAGGGTTGATGGTTGAGTCATGATGAATCACACTTTTGACGAATCGAGCATTAACTGTTACGATCATATCGTGGATTATGTATCAAACTGTCTCGGAGTTGATGCGGCGAGTTTTACAACCCTTCAAGACTTCAAGAAGTCGTACGGACTTCCTTTGAAATATTTGGAGGAGACATTCGATTATCCGGACCCCGAAGGTGAGAATGTCGATATGGTGGCCTGTGGATATATGAGTTCATCTTAGAGGCTGTCGGTATTTCGGATAAGTCCGGAACGTCGATACATGCTAAATATCTCTTGAATTTTGATGACATAGACACGGTGAAAGAAATCTCTTGGGGAAGCGGTATACTAGCATATCTTTACCGCGAACTTGGTGCGCCATCCCGCGTCGGTTCCAAGACTATCCGGATACCAGACTCTACTCCATGTAAAGATATATCTTTGTCAACTTGTATACATAATACAAAAAAATTTATAATTTTTTTGACTATTTTAATGTACGTGCAGGCATGGATATACGAGAACTTTCCAATCCAGAAGTGGGCTAAACTTAACCGAGGGTATGACGAGCACCTTCTTAGAATGTGCAGATGGAAGCCATCTACGAAAAATGCCAAACGTCCGCACACATTGGCCGCCCTACGAAATGCACTTGAAGATATGACGGTAGATGAGGTGAATGTTAAACTTTTTTGTATTTTTAGTTTGGTAATAATTTACTAAATTACGTTATGCTCAAATTCATACGTTGCAGATAGTTTGGCATCCATGTCAAAATTTGCAATAGAGTAGTCATCCATTGCAACCAGTCGCTTTATATCATGGTCTGATAAGTTGCCATAAAATCGAGGAGTCTTATATACCTGATAGAGTGCTCCGTCAGTTTGGCTACGTATAAACAGTACCGAAGCGCACATTAAAAATGATAAGTACTCCGAGAGGTACAAAACCCCTAAACTATATTTCTGCGACGTTCAACTGGGTCTCAGACTTCTTCACTGAGTAGCAACGTTACCTTATTAGATAATCTGAACGAGAAGCGGCAGTTAATATGGCAGACTTAGCAACGACTACATCACCTACTATGCTGGTGTCGGACTACCTACGTTGTTCAAATAAGGAGGCGATATTATGCGCGTACCAACAGATCTTCTCGCCAAATCAGTCTTGTATATTGCATTGGTCAAGATGACGAGGGATAAATTATTCACTTTGAAGATTTGTAAATGTTCATAACCTAAATTTTTTTCTGTATTGTCATCAATAGGCTAGAAAAGCGAAGAAGTTGGGAAGAAGTCTCGTCAGTTGCCAGGGTCAAAATTATATAAAAATCAATGAGGAGCTACAACACATCGACAACACTAATAATTTTTCTTTCTTGGATAATAGGGAGCAACGTACAAAGAGGCGGCATGAAGTTTAGACCATGTTTCAATTCATGTGGGTGTTGTCAAACTTTGTTAGCAACTTGAAAATTTGGTTGTAACTTTGACATTTTAAACTTTTAAGTTAAAATTTTGGTTGTAACTTGAATATTTGGGTATCTTTTTTAGCATCTTACATTTGGAGTATCTTATATTTGTACTTTCATATTAGTGAAAAATAAATTTGTTCACAGTCCTAGTTTTTACTGGGTGTCTATTGAACTTTTATATATATGATGAAGGACAGGGAATAAAAACTAGGACTGTCAAGATTTTGACGGTCCTAATAGTATACAGTCCTAGTTTTTACTGAAAATTTTATATATATGATGAAGAACAGGAAATTAAAACTAGGACTGTCAAGATTTTGACAGTCCTAATAGCATTTATGACTGTCAAAATCTTGACAGTCTTAGTTTTTACTGGAACTTTTATATATATGATGAAGGACATCGATTTAAAACTAGGGTTGTCAAGATTTTTACAGTCCTAATAACATTTAAAACTGTCAAAATCTTAACAGTCCTAGTTTTTACTACCGTTCTTTCAACATACATATAAAAGTTCAAAAGACAACTCATTGCACAACATACATGCAAAATTAGAAAATGCTTTATTTTATCTCATTTCTTTGATAGTCACTATCTATTGCACTATCACGATACAAAAGTACAAAATGTTATGTCATATATATTGCATACAAAAGTACAAAATGATACAAAAGTGTAATATGTATCAGTCGATTACAATATCATAGTTCGCTATGATTTTGGGATCCTCCATCTTTATCATCTTCTTATAGACAGATATTGCATCCATGTGAGGTGTCGTTCAGGCAATCGCTTCGACCGGTACATGTTTATACCAAAGCGTAGCAGGTGGAGGAATAGGAGAATGACCAATCAACCTCGGGATGACAAAGTGTTGCCCGACAATCCCTATTAAACATAGGTTGGATAGTATGTGTTCGGCCGGCAGAGCGCACATTGGAAAGAAAGTATTGTCAATGCCTTCTGAGATAATTACAATAGGTATCTTATACCTATTAGAGAATACGTATGCAGCCGGCGGGACATCCATGTAATGGTCTGGTCTGGTAACAATATCAGTACAAGGTATGCTTGCCAATAAATATTCAACATTTTTTTGTCGAGTATCTGCCTATAGAAGGAAAGATGAGACTCTAACTCCTCGTACAGCTCTTCCCTAACCTGTCTCTATCTGTCTTCAACGGAATAGCCAAGATGTCTTGCAAGTACATAAAATCCACAATGGCCCTCCTTAGGAACATCAACAATAAACCAAATAAAATCACGTATCTCAAGTAGAAAATGATGAATGTATAGACCGTATGAATCATCGGCCGTGACTGCATCGCTCATTTTATGTTTCTTCCTTCGAACATTCATCTTACTCTTACTCTTCGAAATCACCATACTTTCGACAACCAATGTTGACTCAGCTTGCTCTAAATTGCGTTCAATATGCTCAAACAAGGATGAATCTCTTTTAGTTGACTCCAACTTATTTTTTTGTGCTCTACTGATTCTTGAATGTGGTCTTCCCTTAGGAGCTCTAACAACAGATGGCTCTTGCAATCGAGTACTTATCGGGCTAGCAAGTTCTTGGATTTTAACCTCAATCGATTTCCTCTCTGGTTCTGGTATGACATCATCTTGCGTGAAGGAGTTTTACTTGTGGCAAAGAAAAGAAATTATCGTGACCTTTCACCTTCGGCATGATTGACAACTGTCTCCAACGTTGATCAACAATATCTATTGTAATAGGTATAGATTAAAGCCGATATTCGTTAATCTTATATGCACAAGGAAGGCCGAGCGAATGTCGATATGAACAACCACAAACCTCGGGATCAAAACCAACGAACTTCGACATACCAATCTCCTCAAATAATAAGTCCAATGCCTTGTGAGATATTACTTGTATTAAAGCATCCAAGAGGTGTTCATGCTTATATTCATACTTTACAATATTGAGGCACATCTCAAATGATGCTATCAATCTCGTTCACTGTTGAAATAGTCATCAAATGAATCGATTGCTAAACAGAGACAAAATTATCGACCGATAAACGTAGATGGCTTTTCAAATTTGAGTGTGATCCTGCGACCCGGTTGGTAGTGATTGTGTCATAATGCTTCACCATGTTCGTTCATGCTATGACAAAATATTCTTTATGTGGTTCTAGACAAGTATCTTTGATATAAGAAATGCATGTCGGGTTACTCATCTCCCACTTCTGTTTAATCATGTACTATGTTGTGTAACACCCCATTCCGCTCAAGCGGACTGCCGTTTCAAACGGCAATAGTGCAGCTGTCCCGACCCGCTTTGCCTCAAAAGAGAATGCAAAGGATATCCAGACTTGTCCCTACAGGATTTTGGCTTAGGCTTTCAGAGGCTCGCTTGACGTATCGCTCTACCGAGGTGAATCATCGCTAAGGTGGGTGTCTACGGTGAACTTGTCTTTGCTTAGCCAGCACAAATAAAATCTGGAATGATATATGCTAGTCGCTAGGTGAATCACCTCCTGCATGCTACTAAATCCAACGCACCTAGCTAAGGGAATAATCCCAACTGTATTGCTTGCTAGAACATGGAAATAAAATACTGCTTATATTCAGACCCTTGCATGCTAAGTCCCTTAACGGTTTTATCCCCCGGCTTACCTTCGGGTCCGAGCAACGTGTTTACTTATGCCCCTTAGAAACGCATGCTTGTCTGCTTGAATGTTGCCTTGTTTTCATCCAAACCTCGGAAGACTACTAAGTAGTCGTTCCGTTCATGATTGAACCTGCAAGTATCCGGGACCGTTAGGTCACCAGGCAGCCCCGAACCAGGGGAATGCATCAAGGCAAGTTACTGTAAAGAAACAAGATCCAAGTATCTCGTGTACTCATGTACTCGTGTTCCAGTGCACTCGTGTTCTCGTGTTCTTGTGCACTCGTGTTCTCGTGTTCTCGTGTATCTCGTGATAATTGAATGACCCAAAAGAAAGTGCATATCGCGGACAACTCGGAAACGAGGTATAGTTCTACGGACGGTCACCGGGGCACTGGGGCCGATCCGATCTGGATGGAACTTCACGTGTGGTCCCTCGTGTTCGGGCGAGTGGTTTATAGCGCCTCGTGTACTTTCGTTGCATTCCACTTTCCCGGGACCACATCACGTGTGTAGTCCATCGTGTGCGGGCAAGATGGTTTGTAGCGCATCGTGTACTTTTATTGCATTCCATCTTGGCCTTGGACTACTTCATGTAAAATCTCTCGTGTTCGGGCAAAATGGTTCGTAGTGCATCGTGTGCTCTCGTTGCATTCCATTCTCGTCTGGGATTAGTCCTTTATGGCTATGCCAGCGAATCATGTTCATATAGATAAGTCATCCTCGCTTAGCGGCTATCCGCGTGCGAGTCATTGCATCAAGAACAACTGAGCACACCAAATACTGTCCCGTTCAATGACCCTCGTGTTTGCATATGCTATGCTCCTGAATGTTTATACTTGCCCGTGCTTGAATTAATAATGTTTGCCTCAATGTTTGCCTTGGACAGGGAAGGAGATGGTAAGTTGGTAAGTCTCGCCGTGTTTCCTCTCATGTTGCACAGGTGCACTGCCCGACACGTTAGGCTATTCAATATTTGCATAAAACTGATCCTAAGGCAACTAGAAAGATAACTTAATAGTTGTGCACGGAACCTGTATTACGTGTTTGGATTTGTCGAGCGGGCGAGTAGCTTCCCCACCAGTGCATTCAATGTACTGATAATCCACCAGTTTGTATGCAGGGTGCGGGAGAACCTCGTTCAGTGCGGATGCCTCCTTCGTGTATGCTAAGGCCAGGAGTTCCCTCTGAAGCCTTGCAACAGTGCATCCGGGACTGAAGCACATATACAAGACATAAGTTGTGAACATCGTCTGAACCTCGCCAGTACAATCATCCACAGTTGTAGCCACTTGGCACGCTTCTTCTGTTTCAGAGAGAGAGGCTTGAACGACTTGTAATCTCGGCTATACGCCGCCTGTAACACTTGTTCATATCAATAAAAAGAGCTTGCTTTACTTCAACTTGTGTTTCAATGCTTCCGCTATATTGTCGACTCAGTGAACCTGTTACCGATCGCCTATGCGTTCATGACTCCGCTGCACTCGGACAATCTGTGCGACTCTGTGGCTTAGAACTCTTGTCGCCAGCCAATGAACCATGGCCTTGCACGGGCGTGGATCACGCTCGTGCGGCATCACGCCTGGATGGGTCAAAGCGATCGTCCCGCGGGAGCGCTGGCGAGGGTGATTCCCGCCTAGCGGGGACGGCCAAAATAGCCTGTGGAAGATCGGGGCGTGACATATTGGTATCAGAGCCTGGCTTCTACGCCTTTGGACTTCGATTCGATATCTCTGTTTCGAAAGCTCGTTCGTGGGTTATGTGCACGCTCTTTCTCAATGCCTCGATGGGATATTCCAACAATAAGTCTAAATACTTTCAAAATGCGTTTTGAATGATATGATATGCTTGCTTGTGTATGCTGTGCTGCGAGTGGCCTTTGTGCCAACCTGTGCGGACCCATGAGAGTATCGCTAGTAGCTTGTCCGATTTCACTGACTCTAAGTTTGGTTGAATGTATCTATTCGAGGGACGCCTTGAACTAGTGCACCATCCAAGACTTACGAAAAGGTGAACTCGAGTGCTAAGACTTCACTATCACTAAGCTGGTTGACGTGTTCACGCTAGAAATGTATTTCGAAAGTGCGCACGATCCAGTCTAAGCGATATGCTGATTTCGAAGCTTGTGCAAGTGAATATCCAAATGAACAAGTACAACGACTTGTCTAGGATTGCCTCAACCCTAGATCACTGCTGTCCTTAGTAAGTCTCGAGGACGAGACTTTTTCTAAGTTGGGTAGGATGTAACACCCCGTTCCGCTCAAGCGGACTGCCATTTCAAACGACAATAGTGCAGCTGTCCCGACCCGCTTTGCCTCAAAAGAGAATGCAAAGGATATCCAGACTTGTCCCTACAGGATTTCGGCTTAGGCTTTCAGAGGCTCGCTTGACGTATCGCTCTACCGAGTTGAATCATCGCTAAGGTGGGTAGCTACGGTAAACTTGTCTTTGCTTAGCCAGCACACATAAAATCTGGAATGATATATGCTAGTCGCTAGGTGAATCACCTCCTGCATGCTAATAAATCCAACGCATCTAGCTAAGGGAATAATCCCAACTGTATTGCTTGCTAGAACATAGAAATGAAATACTGCTTATATTCAGACCCTTGCATGCTAAGTCCCTTAACGGTTTTATCCCTCGGCTTACCTTCGGGTCCGAGCAACGTGTTTACTTATGCCCCTTAGAAACGCATGCTTGTCTGCTTGAATGTTGCCTTGTTTTCATCCAAACCCCGGAAGACTACTAAGTAGTCGTTTCGTTCATGATTGAACCTGCAAGTATCCGGGACCGTTAGGTCACCAGACAGCCCCAAACCAGGGGAATGCATCAAGGCAAGTTACTGTACAGAAACAAGATCCAAGTATCTCGTGTACTCGTGTTCCAGTGCACTCGTGTTCTCGTGTTCTTGTGCACTCGTGTTCTCGTGTTCTCGTATATCTCGTGATAATTGAATGACCCAAAAGAAAGTGCATATCGCGGACAACTCGGAAACGAGGTATAGTTCCACGAACGGTCACCGGGGCACTGGGGCCGATCCGATCCGGATGGAACTTCACGTGTGGTCCCTCGTGTTCGGGTGAGTAGTTTGTAGTGCCTCGTGTACTTTCGTTGCATTCCACTTTCCCGGGACCACATCACGTGTGTAGTCCATCGTGTGCGGGCAAGATGGTTTGTAGCGCATCGTGTACTTTTGTTGCATTCCATCTTGGCCTTGGACTACTTCATGTAAAATCCCTTGTGTTCGGGCGAAATGGTTCGTAGCGCATCGTGTGCTCTCGTTGCGTTCCATTCTCGTCTGGGATTAGTCCTTTATGGCTATGCCAGCGACTCATGTTCATATAGATAAGTCATCCTCGCTTAGCGGCTATCCGCGTGCGAGTTATTGCATCAAGAACAACTGAGCACACCAAATACTGTCCCGTTCAATGACCCTCGTGTTTGCATATGCTATGCTCCTGAATGTTTATACTTGCCCGTGCTTGAATTAATAATGTTTGCCTTGGACAGGGAAGGAGATGGTAAGTTGGTAAGTCTTGCCGTATTTTCTCTCATGTTGCACAGGTGCACTGCCCGACACGTTAGGCTATTCAATATTTGCATGAAACTGATCCTAAGGCAACTAGAAAGACAACTTAATAGTTGTGCACGGAACCTGTATTACGTGTTTGGATTTGTCGAGCGGGCGAGTAGCTTCCCCACCAGTGCATTCAATGTACTGATAATCCACCAGTTTCTATGCAAGGTACGGGAGAACCTCGTTCGGTGCGGATGCCTCCTTCTTGCATGCTAAGGCCAGGAGTTTCCTCTGAAGCCTTGCAACGGTACATCCGGGACTGAAGCACATATACAAGACATAAGTTGTGAACATCGCCTGAACCTCGCCAGTACAATCATCCACAGTTGTAGCCACTTGGCACGCTTCTTCTGTTTCAGAGAGAGAGGCTTGAACGACTTGTAATCTCGGCTATACGCTACCAGTAACACTTGTTCATATCAATAAAAAGAGTTTGCTTTACTTCAACTTGTGTTTCAATGCTTCCGCTATATTGTCGACTCAGTGAACCTGTTACCGATCGCCTATGCGTTCATGACTCCACTGCACTCGGACAATCTGTGCGACTCTGTGGCTTAGAACTCTTGCCGCCAGCCAATGAACCATGGCCTTGCATGGGCGTGGATCACGCTCGTGCGGCATCACGCCCGGATGGGTCAAAGCGATCGTCCCGCGGGAGCGCTGGCGAGGGTGATTCCCGCCTAGCGGGGCCGGCCGAAATAGCCTGCGGGAGATCGGGGCGTGACATGTTGTGTCGTAGCTGTATTTGGTACTTGCTCGCCATACAAGATTCCAGTCGTTGTAGAATTACTCGAAGCAAAGCATGTCAATTTTACTACGCACCTTTTCAAATTTGCTCTTGCATTGAACTTGGATATTCTGATTTATATGCCAAGTGCATAGTAGTCTATGCCCGTGATAAAATACGATATCTATAGCATTTATCAGGGCATATTTTCTGTTGGTAAAAAAAACAGAGGGCTCTTTGTATCCTGTATAAAGGAATTGTAGTTTTCTCAACGCCCAGGTGTAATCCTCAACTGTCTCATTCTTTATAAAACAAAAAACGACTAAAATATTTTCCCCGTAGATGTAAATCCGACAATGTAAAAAATAGGCATCTTGAACTTGATAGTCTTATATGTACAATCAAGGGCCAATACGTCTGCGAAGGACCTGGCCAAGTGTGTGCAATCAGGATTAGCCCAAAATAATAAAAGGAATTCATTATTTTCTGGATGTCTTCTATGGTACTACACATAGTGATGCTCGTCAAGCAACTTTAATACTTCTTGTATCGTCATTCTTCCTTTCATACTATTATATTTCACTGTCGTTAAAGTATTGTAGATCATCCTCATGGTTGACTTGTTCTTATCTTCTTTTTGTCGCGCGACAGAAAAAAATTTATTTTGGTGCAACTCCGAAAATGGACAATTCTTCAACCAACTTTCTCTCATCCTTGTTCAACCGTGCCACGTAGGCATGACCCGTAAGTGTTTGCACTAGGATGATTGTGTTTTTCATTCTTGACTTCGACTATCCACTTCACATCTTCTAAGTTTACAATCAACACCTTAAATGGACAACCATATTTTTTTCTTCCGATATTTTTCTTAGGGACTTTTTTGTCAACAACTGAAATTTTCTTCCCATGATGCCTAAATACACCGCCTCTTTCACAACCCAGCTCTAATTATTTCTTGTCCGGCTGAGATCTGATCGATCTTGCAATAACAATGTTATGTTGTCTTGCAATTTCTCTGCACCAATTTAATGCTTCTTCATGAGATACAAATCGAATATCCGTTGAGAATATATTGTCCACATCAAATCCAATAGCAGGATATACCACAATATATGTACAATGTAGGTCCTATAACCAATATAAAATAAATTAATAATTAATAACTTGCAAATTATTGGCTGTCCAAATTAGGACAATCATAATTTATATAGACCTATGTACTGAATGGACTGTTAATAGTTTTACACTCCTGAAGATAATATGACTGTCCAAATCAGGACTGTAGTAATTATGACAGTCCACTCAGTATAAAGGACTGTATAGATTATGAAAGTCCTATATCTATATAGGGCTGTCATAATTTAGACAGTCCTAACATGATCAACGTCGAAATATAGCTGTCATTTTGAGTATTGAAGGTGCTTCGGAACAACCGGGGTATTCTTTGGAAGGAGCGGAGTGCAGATTTAATGGACTACATGATCTGATTTCTTCGTCGAAGATAATTTCGTGCATGGCTCCTACAATGGTCGAATAAATATGAAGAATAAGGTGATAATCGAATCTTGAGAAACTAATTCATCGTATGTTATTGAAAATATATCAAATTTAAGAAATAATTTTCTTCCAAGACTGAATTTTCTTTCACTTGGGACCACAACAATCCAATTCCTACTTAGGTTTAGGTTTTGGAACTTGAGAGGGTGATGGAACCAGATTTTAGGTTTTTCTCATGTTTTTGGACTTGAGCAAATGGTTATAACTTATATATGTTGGTATGGACATCCCTAAGCAACTTTTATGAGTGGCAAACTTGTAATTATCAAGGGTGAAACTTTGGGCTATCCTGAGTCTTTTTTGTAGTGGCTTTATCAAAGGCCGTGAGTGAGTGAGGAGAGGCTCAAGTGATCCTCTCCACTTTATTGCATCGAAAAGCTACACATGCCATCAACCTTTGAAGTTTCAAGGAAAGATTAAACATCAAACTCTCAAATAATTTTCCTTTAATTTTTTGGTCCCCAAGAGAAAGCAAGGGTTATATGACACAAATACCAGGGCATGACTGAAGTTTAGAAGAAAGTGCAAGCACTTGAAACCCGAAGTTAGCAAGAGCAGATATGTTGTCCCCTCTCTATTTTGTCCAATTCTGTCTTATTCCTATTACATGTGGGGCCGAACAGAGTTTGGGAGTAGATATAAAAATGGATGATCCACATGTAATAGAGGAAAAGACAGGGTTGGACAGAATATGGATGGGACAACAGATCTGCTCTGGAAGCTAGCACCTTACGTACCCACATAAGAAAATAAGATTGATGACTCCAACAACATGCATTCTAATGGCAACCTCACCACTTTAATTATGCAATATTCTAGACGACAGTATCATGCCACTCCAATAAAGGAATTAGGTGATGTGGGTGCGTTAAATGTTGGTATTTTTGCCTTTGGACTAGTAAAGATAGTTCCACATTGACTACACCACCAAGTAGGTATCTCAATATAATACTTTGTATGAGTTGAGGTGTGCACATGGGGTGTGGTGGGGCACATGGGTGCCATATGGGGGTCTTTCCCTAAAAGAAAAAATGATTAACTCCTCATGAAAGCATTTATGCTTTTTGTCATGCTCTTGGAATTATTTCCATAGAAGCTAAGTCCCAAAGGGGCTTAGTGACTCAAACTCGGGCTCAAGGGCGCAAAGTGGCACTTTGTTGGCACACGCGTCGTTGCATGAGCAGGCCGCATGAGCGGGCTGCATAAGGTGGACGCATGAGAGGACCGCATGAGCGGGCACATGAGCCGGGCGCATGAGCTGGACGCATGAGCGGGCGCATGGGCTGCTGCATGAGCAGCTCCATGCACTGCTAAGTGCACGGTTGCTGCGCTGCTGTATGAACGGCCGCATGTGCGGTTGCTTGCATGGCCGCTGCTATCGGATATATTTGAACTTTTATGGAAATATATGGTCGGTTATTCAGATCCGTTTTTTATGGAATTTTAATTAATTCGTTCCTATCTTTGTGGGGTTCGAATTAAAGTTGTTCCTATCTTTTTGTAACTAATGGGTGGCCAGGCTCCTCTATAAATATTTTCTTCGTGCCTCCATAGAGGACTTATTTCGAAATAGATGAGACGAAGAGAGTTGTTGTAGCCGCCATTGTAGTCCAGGAAGTTCGTACGAGTCCAAGTAAGGAGGTGACATCGAGCGTTCCAAAAGTTCTACATAAACTTGTTGGTTCCTGGGAGCAGATCATGTGGGACGAATCTTGCTTTGAGCAATGGTAATTTTTATCACCCCAGCAAGCAGATTTTCTTCTTCTTCTTTCTCTTCTGTTCTGCTAGTTGTAATTATGTTCTGTCCATCTGCATCTGCGAGTGCAAGAAAGAACATGAAGTTTATTTTTCTGATTCCTTTATAATCTTGAGAGCAAGTTGTAATTAGGATCTTTATATAATTATTCGTGGAAATCGAGAATAACAAAGTAGAAACTTTTGTGTGAACCTCTGATCTCAATCATGCGTTCTTCCATCTTTGGTTAAGCCTCGGGACTAACAATCTAAAAGTAAGATCCGAGAAAGATGGAGAACAACCGTGCGAAACTTCTCGACACAAGTTTTAACAAACTTGAGAAGTTTGACGGGAAACATTACAACGGTTGGAAGAGGAAGGTCTACCTTAATCTTCAACTCACAGAGGTGGACTACGTTCTGAAAGAACCAGAGCCGGTTGTTCCAGACGGTGATGATGCTACTGTTCGTGCAGTTGCTAATGCAACTACTAAGCAGAACAAGTGGAGAAGAGACAACAACCTTTGCAAGCTACTGATTCTGAACTCCATGGAAGATACTCTGGCGGAGTCATACAGTAAGACGAACCATGCTAAGGTTGTCTGGGAGTTTTTAGACAAGCATTAAAAGGCGGATGAGAACCGCAACAAGATTCATGTGACGGAAAAGGTCCGGAATATGCGATTTGAGGACGAAAAGACTATGTTACCTCAAGTCAAGGAGTTTCTCAAGTTACATAAAAAACTTGAGGATGATGGCATGCCCTTAATCGACGCCTTGGTCGTGGGGGGTACTATGGCCAAGATTCCGCCAGGATAAAGCAATTTTATCTTGGACATACACCGAAAGAAGGTGCAAGTTAGCCTTGATCAACTACTGCACAACATCCATATTGAAGATGAGTTAAGGGCTCAAAATAAAGTAGACACGTTGTCCAAGCAGTTAGCAAAAGCAAACTTGGTACATACGGGCGAATCCAAGAGAAAGCAGAAGGCTTCTCACTACAAGAAGAAGGACTCCAATCATCTCAAGGTGAAGTCGGGGTCGTTCAAGTCGAAGCCAAATCCCAAGTCAGATGTGACTTGCTTTAACTGTGGCAAGAAGGGTCACTATCGGAGAGACTGCAGATCCAAGCCCACACAGACAGATCAAGGTGAGCCTAACAAGATTGCTATGATTGTGCAGGTTGTGACGACTGGTGTTTACACTGGCGCACATATTGATAATAGCCAAAAATTTGGTCTCGGAAAGTCATCTCTGCAACGCAGGCTTAAGGATGGACATAAATGCTGGACAAATGGTGATGTTGTACAAAGGAACATACTTCAAAAAAATATTTTGTACCGAAGGAATGTTCAAACTTCAGCTCGTAACTCCTGTAAACAATATTAATGCATTATCTTCTTCTAGTTACTCTCTTGAGTTATAGCATAATAGACTAGGAGATGTTCACTGTAAAAGGATAAATAAGATGTCTAGTCTTGGGCTTATCTTCAAATATGAGGGTAAGGAGGTAGAGAAGTGTAAGGTCTGTGCGCAGACAAAGATCACAAAAAAATCGTTCATATGGGTTAACCGAAGCACAGATCTTTAGGAGTTGGTGCACTCAGATATCTATGACTTCAAACAGTTCTCCATAAAGGCCAAGATAAAGTATTTAATTACATTCATCGATGACTACTCGAAGTATGCGTTCGTCTATCTGCTCAAGTCAAAAGATAAAGCATTCGAGAAGTTCAAACAGTTCAGGGCTGAGGCTGAACGTCAAACAGGACAACAACTCAAGAGACTCAGAAGTAATCAAGACGGAGAGTATAGGTCTATTGAATTTGTATCGTTCTGCAAAGAATATAAAATTGTCAATGAGACAACTGCTCCGTATTTTTCTCAATCAAATAGAGTAGCTGAAATGAAGAATAAGACGTTGACAGAGATGATGAACTCAATATTGTTAACTGCATGTCTTCCAAACTGCTTCTGGGAAGAAGCTGCGCTTACGGCTACGTTCATTCTGAACAGAGTGCCGTATGCAACTTTTGATGTCACTACTCATGAACTCTGGTTCAAAGTCAGACCCAACTTGAATAGCATTCGAGTGTGGGGGTGCCTGGCCTATGTGAAGCTTTCGGACTTGAAGATTCAGAAGCTGGATACGAGGACTACCAAGACCATCTTCCTGGGATATGCTGAAAAGAGTGATGCTTGGAGGTTTCTTGATATTGAGTTAAATCATATCATTGAATCTCGCGACACAAAATTTTTTGAAGATAAGTTTGCAAGGCACAAGAACATTGTTATCGCAGATATTCTAGAAAATAGTGTGAGTGAACAGGAGGACAACACTTCCAATAAAGATGTAGTCCAAGAAGAAGTTGTTATTCCAGAGACAACGTTCGAACCAGAACTCGCAGAGCCGGTGTTTAAGCGAGTAAGGAGACACAAGAACTTCAGAGATAATTTCTTCACCTATCATGTGGAAGCAGATCTACTTACCTATGATGAGGCGATAAAGACCAGAGATATTGTCTTCTGGAAGGAGGCTATTAATGATGAGTATTATTCAATAATCTCCAACAATACTTGGGTATTGGCCGATCTACCTGAAGGAGCAAAATCGATCGGATGCAAGTGGATCTTCAAGAAGAAGATGAAGGTCGATAGAACTATTGACAAGTTCAAGGCAAGACTGGTAGCCAAGGAGTTTTCTCAAAAGCAGAGGATCGACTACTTTGACACATATAAACCCCCTGAATTTTCAAATTATTAAATCTTGGATTTTTCCCAATTTTCTGGAATTTTCTGAAAATTTTCTGAAATTAAAATCAAGGTTCTTAATTATTAAATAATTTTTAATTATCAATAAATAATATTAAAATATCATGAAAATAATATTTTTGGGTGTAAAATGAAAAACTGGACTTAGGGTAATTTTTCTGGGCCTCAGACCTATTTTTAAATACCTAAAAACTAATTTTAATTAATTATTTAATTAGCTGATTTCTTTTATTATTATTTATTATTATTATTATTATTATTATTTTATTTATTATTTTTTTTCTCTTCTTCTGGGCCGGCCCGGCCCAGTGGGCCGAAGCCCAGCCCAGCCCAGCCGTTCCCTTGCGGGTCGGGCGGGTCTGCCCGGAGACCCGACCCGCCAACCCGGAGACCCGTTCTTCTCCCCAGCCCCCGCCTCCCGCGTCCAGCGCCAGCCTCCGCGCGCAGCGCCGCCCGCTCCGGCCGGCTCGGCCCGCTCTCCGCGGCCACGAGCCCCTCTTCCCCGCCTAGCTCGGCCCCCCCTAACCGCCCTCTCCCCTATAAATAACCCTAGCCGCCTCTCCCCTCCGGCCATCACCTCCCCAGAACCACCCCGCCTCGCCGCCGTACTCCGCCGCAGCCCCAGCAGCGCCCCTCACCGCCGGCCGACCAGCCACACCCCTCGTCTTCACAGATACGTGCGCGTCGTCGATACGGATGTGTGAGATTTCGTAGAAGCTGATTCGGGTGTGCGTGCACACCGAAATCAACGCGTATCCGCGGACATCGCCCCATATCCGACTTTTCGGTATTTTGCCCTAACTTCTTGTACACTCGTCAGATCGAGACGAAACTTGCGCCATCGGACTCGTAGCGATACGCTGGTCCTGTGGGTCAAGTTTGGTTCGATTCTGAGAACGTTGACGAAATCGCGTGTCGTGGGCCCCATAGGCCCCGCTCGACGGGCGATTTTGTGTTCGGCTCATCGGAATCCAAATCTGGAAGTTCCGTTGGGTTCGTATCAGCGTTCCTGACCTGTTGACACTAAGTTTGGTGAAATTGGAGACCTTTGACCCGGACACATTTTTCGGTGCAAAGCGGGCCCACCGGCGGACCCCGTTTTGACCCGAAACTGCTGTTTTTGCCCTTATCTCCAAATTGGACCCAAGGACAGGTGTTTCTAGCTATTTGACATCTTCTGAGCGTGATGATAATGTCTATTTCAGCTTTTGGACTCATCTCTGGAAATTTTCCCAAGAACCAATTAATCAAATCCAAACAACAGGCAAGTACCTGCACTTCAAGTTAAATCTTTATATTGTGATAATTAATTCCCTGCTTTACTAGTACTCTTTGATGATTACAGCTAGTGTTATAAATTCTGGATTTTATGTCTTGAATATTGGAGTTCATGTCTTATTTTTCATGTCGGGTGGGAGAATACTAGAAGGCATGTAGTTTACCTTTCCCCTGCCATGTTTAATAGCTGTTGGTACACGACTGTACCTCAGCCGGATCTTGATTTCCCCTATTTAATAGCCGTTTATGACGGCCGGATTAGCCTTATAAACCCCTACATGCCAACTATGTATTCTAAAAATAAACACAAGTTCACACAGATAGTTTCTGGTCATGTTATATTTCTTGCTGACTGTTGTAGTTCACTTCCTGTCTTATTTATTTCTGTTTTCTCATATTCCTGTTTACAGCATTAACTCTGAGATATTGATGTTCTTTTATGCAGTTTCTCAACATGATATTCATTTTAATTGTCATAAATATTTAGTTTAATCTTGTTGTGCACTGTGTACTTTGCTCCTTTCCTGACTGGATCTGTTGATTTAGGCGATGATGAGGACCTTGCCCCTACATATTATGGTCTCTATGAGGGTACAGATGATACTTATGAGGAGCCAGATCCCACCCAGGAAACCCCTGCTGCAGAGTAGCTAGCAGTAGCTATCTTTTATTTCTGTTTCTTATCTGATTAATCGGGTTTGTCCCCGATTTCATTCTGAATTTCTGTACTAAAACATTTGAATCTGTTGTCGTATTTATTTCAGTTGCAATCTTAAGTTTCTGTTCTCATTTTTATCTTGCCTATGTTAATTGTGAATGAGCTAGTTTAGTAAATATGGATTTGACCTAGACAGCGTACTACCGCCGACTCTGCGGCGTAGGCTGGACGTACCCACGCACTCGTGCCCGAATTTCTGGGTGCGGGTCGTGACACATTTTTATGGTGGCCCATGCAGGTCCTATCCCTAAATAGGGTAATACCCTAAGACAGGGTATGGAATAAGATTGAGGATTCTAGGAAAAGCTCATTCACAGTATAGGGTCCTTATTTCAATTCTTGATATCATTTCTGCTCAATTTTCCTATCGCCTTTGATTTCCAAGTAATCTATTCTGATTCCCTATCCCTTAATCTTTCAGAATGGTCCAGACAAGGAACACAGTAGGAGGCACATCAGAACCAGCTGAGCAGAATGTGCCCGAGACTCTTGCACTCCCGCCGCCTCCATCTGTTCCGGCAGTTACTCTGGATGGGGCACAGCTACTTGGAGTGTTCCAGGGATTGGTGGAATCCCAGAAAGAACAGACTGCACTTCTGCGGACCAGCCTCTCAGAAGCTCTTAAGTCCCAGGAGTCGTCACTCAAGAGGCCAGGGAGTGCCAAAGACTTCAAGAATCTTAGACCCCTGGAATTCTACGGAACTGAGGGCATTCTCTATGCCGATGAGTGGATAGAGAATGTCGAGAGACTCCTGAAGACTGCTCGGGTCCCTGATGACCTCAAAGTGGAGTCCGCAAGCCTGCAACTGTTCGATATTGCTCGAACCTGGTTCAGAGATGAACCCCAACTATCTGCTCCTGATCTCACCTGGGAGGACTTCAAGAGGCTATTCAAGGAGAAATTCTACCCCGAAGTGGCTCGGAAAGCTCTCGAAAGCCAATTCGAGAGACTGGAACAAGGTAACCTGTCTGTTGATGAGTATACTGCTGAATTTAGCAGGTTGAGCCACTTTGCGGAGTACATGGTTCGTACCCCGGAGGACAGAGCCCGTAGATTCAAGAAGGGGCTATCTCCGGATATTCGCCTTGCTGTCACCACCAGCCGAGCTCGCACCTATGAAGAAATCCTGAGCGTGGCACAAGGCGTTGAGAGAGATATGGGGCATAAACTGAAACGGGAGAGAGATACCGGAAATGCGGGACCCAACAAACGTCCTTTTCAACAACAACAACAACAACAACAGCAGAGGGCCCCGCAGCAAACTCAGCGTCCTCTCCCTCGAGCTCCAGCACCCCAACACCAGGCTCAAGGACAGAACCAACCAGCTGCTGCTTGTAACTTTTGCCAAAAACCAGGTCATACTTGGCAAGTCTGCAGGAAGAGGCTAGGTGCCTGCCTCTACTGCGGCTCAGCAGCGCATCAAATGAGGGACTGTCCAGCTGCTCAAGGACGCACCGCTGCACCCAAGGCTCCAGCCCAGGCCAGGGCCCCAGCAGCACAACAGAGGGGACCCCCGCTTCCAACACAACAACAACGCTTTGCTCAGCACCAACAGCAGCAACAGAGGGGTGCACCGCAGCAAGACCGTGCTTATGCAATGACTCTGGAAGAAGCGGAAGCCACAGCAGACGTGATCACAGGTTCTGTGCTTATAAATTCAATACCAGCTATTACTTTATTTGACTCTGGAGCTTCACATTCATTCATGTCAGTATATTTCCTTATGAAACATAGCTTAATCACAAAACCCCTTAGGAATTGTTATAAGATCATTACCGGTGGAGGAATTATCCCGGTTAGTGATGCCTGTAACAATTGCCCTATTACATTGTGTGGAAGAGAACTGTATGCTAGGCTACTCGTAATGCCAGTGCCCAGTTTTGATATTATACTGGGTATGGATTGGTTGAGTCAACATCATGCCACTATAGACTGCCACAGAGGTAGTGTAATCTTCAGGCCCCCTGACAAGCCAGAATTTGAATTTGCTAGAGGTTCTAGAGAAATGGGTAATAACAAAATTTGTGGAGCCCTAGTAACAGAAGAATTGCCACTACCCATCATCTCTGAATATCTTGATGTCTTTCCTGAGGATCTCCCAGGCTTACCCCCAGACCGAGAAGTTGAATTCTCTATTGACTTAGTGCCAGGAGCAGCACCAGTATCTCAAAATCCCTACAGAATCAACAAGAAGGAGATAATAGAACTAAATGAGCAAATCAAAGAACTAGAAGACAAATGCTTCATTAGGTCTAGTGTCTCACCCTGGGGAGCTCCAGTATTATTTGTGCCCAAGAAGGACGGAACATCCCGAATGTGTATTGACTATAGGGCCTTGAATGCCTTAACAATTAAGAATAAGTATCCCCTGCCCAGGATAGATGACTTATTTGATCAGTTGAGTGGAGCTCGGGTATTTTCAAAGATTGATTTGAGGTCTGGTTATCACCAAGTAAGGGTGAGGAAGGAAGACATCCCTAAAACTGCTTTCAATATCCGGAACGGACACTACGAATTCTTAGTAATGCCATTCGGGTTGACGAATGCACCAGCAGTTTTTATGAACTTGATGAACAAAGTATTTCAGAAATATCTAGACAAGTTTGTAGTGGTCTTTATTGATGATATTTTGATCTACTCCAAGACCCCCGAAGAACATGAAGAACATTTGAGGCTAGCATTGGAGACTTTGAGGAAGGAAAAACTTTATGAAAAATTATCTAAATGTACTTTCTTCATAGACAAAGTAGAATTCTTGGGACATGTTGTGACTGGAGATGGAATAACAGTAGATCCTAAGAAGATAGCTGCAGTAGAATCCTGGCCCACTCCAGACTCTGTAGCAGAGATTAGAAGCTTTCTGGGACTAGCTGGCTACTATCGGAAGTTTGTGAAGGACTTTGCAAGAATTGCGGAGCCCATGACAAAATTAACAAGGAAGGATGAAGAGTTCACCTGGACTGATAAATATCAGCATGCTTTTGAGGAATTGAAGAAAAGGCTGACTACTGCCCCTATTCTGACCTTACCTTCTGGAACCGGAGGTTTCGCTATTTATAGTGATGCTTCTGGAAAAGGTCTAGGTTGTGTATTGGAGCAGAACAAGAAAGTAATAGCATATGCCTCTAGACAGCTTCGACCTCATGAAAAGAACTATCCAACTCATGATTTAGAATTGGCAGCCGTCATTTTTGCTCTTAAGCTATGGAAGCATTATCTTTATGGAGAAAGGGTAGAAATATTTACGGACCATAAAAGTCTAAAATATATCTTCACTCAGAAAGAGCTGAACATGAGGCAAAGAAGGTGGCTGGAACTAATGAAAGACTTTGATATCACCCTTCAATATCATCCTAGGAAGGCCAATGTAGTTGCTGATGCTCTAAGCAGATATCCTATGGCGATGTACTTGACTATGGACAGACACCTGCTAGAGGACTTGGAAAGTTTAGGTATTGAAGTAATTATCCCAGGAAAAGAAGGCCAAATGATGAACTTGCAGATTCAGTCTACTTTAATAGACAAGATCAAGGAGACTCAGTTTCAAGACGAAGGCCTGCGAAGCCTTCGAGGACAAGTGCAAGCTGGATTAGTGAAAGATTTCAGAATTCATGAAGATGGATCACTGAGGCATGGCGATAGATTATGTGTACCTCAAGGAGACATAAGAGAAGAAATTATACAAGAGGTGCACAGATCGCAATACTCTATACATCCAGGAGCCAACAAGATGTACAAGGACCTGAGGACGCATGTTTGGTGGCATGGCATAAAAAGAGAAGTAGCCAGGTTCGTATCTCGTTGTTTAGTGTGCCAGCAAGTCAAGGCAGAAAGACAAAGACCTGGAGGATTGCTTCAACCACTGCCCATTCCGGAGTGGAAGTGGGAACATATCACAATGGATTTTGTTTCCGGACTTCCAAGGACACCTAGTGGAAAGGATGCAATTTGGGTGATAGTAGATAGACTGACCAAGTCTGCACATTTTCTACCCTTCAAAGTAGGGCTATCTACAGAGAAGCTGGCAGATTTATATATCAGACACATTGTTAGGTTGCATGGAGTTCCAGTAAGTATTGTCTCCGACCGAGATTCAAGGTTCACCTCTCACTTCTGGAAGAGTTTACAAGCCAGCTTGGGGACGCAACTCAAATTCAGCACAGCTTATCATCTCCAAACCGATGAACAATCGGAACGTACAATCCAGACACTTGAAGATATGCTCCGTACATGTGTTCTGGATTTTGAAGGATCCTGGGCAGACTACCTACATCTTGTGGAGTTCTCTTATAATAACAGTTACCAAGCAAGTATTGAGATGACTCCATTTGAAGCTCTGTATGGACGAAGATGTCGTACCCCGCTATCATGGGACGACGTTGGAGAAAGAGCCCTGCTGGGACCAGAGATGGTGATCGATTCAGCTGAGAAGGTAAAGCAAATAAGGGACAGACTTCGAGTGGCTCAAGACAGGCAACGACATTGGACAAATAGCCACCGAAGGCCCTTGGAATTTGAGGTAATTAAATTTATGAAATTCAAGTCAATTTAAACTGGTATTCTTGAAGATTATGGAACTAAGACTTGATTATGACTTTGTTAAAGGTGGGAGAACTGGTATTCTTGAAGATTTCCCCGACACGTGGCACCATTAGGTTCGGAAGGAGTGGAAAACTCAGCCCAAGATTTATTGGACCTTTTGGCATTCAGGAGAAAATCGGAGAAGTGGCATACCGACTGGCATTGCCACCCTCTCTGGATGGAGTCCATAACGTCTTCCACGTGTCGCAGCTGAGAAAGTACGTGTCAGACCCCAGCCACATTTTGGATCACTCAGAGCTCGAAGTAGGCCCAAGTCAGACTTACCAAGAGCAACCCGTGGAGATACTGGATCGATCGGAGAAAGTTCTACGGAACCAGGTTATCTCCCTGGTTCGCGTAGCTTGGAAGCACCATTCTCCCGGCGAATCCACCTGGGAGCGAGAAGACGAGATTAGAGAGCGATACCCCTATCTTTTTTAACCCTGAGGTATATTTTAATTTCCCGACTTTTTCCTTTTTGTCCCATTGTTATTCTTAAATTTCGAGGACAAAATTTTTGTAAGTTGGATAGGTTGTAAACCCCCTGAATTTTTAAATTATTAAATCTTGGATTTTTTCCAATTTTCTGGAATTTTCTGGGAATTTTCTGAAATTAAAATCAAGGTTCTTAATTATCAAATGATTTTTAATTGTCAATAAATAATATTAAAATATCATGAAAATAATATTTTTGGGTGTAAAATGAAAAACTGGACTTAGGGTAATTTTTCTGGATTTTTCTGGGCCTTAGACCTATTTTTAAATGCCTAAAAACTAATTTTAATTAATTATTTAATTAACTGATTTCTTTTATTATTATTTATTATTATTATTTATATTATTTTTATTTTATTTTATTTTTATTTTTTTCTCTTCTTCTGGGCCGGCCCGGCCCAGTGGGCCGAAGCCCAGCCCAGCCCAGCCGTTCCCTTGCGGGTCGGGCGGGTCTGCCCGGAGACCCGACCCGCCAACCCGGAGACCCGTTCTTCTCCCCAGCCCCCGCCTCCCGCGTCCAGCGCCGGCCTCCGCGCGCAGCGACGCCCGCTCCGGCCGGCTCGCCCCGCTCTCCGCGGCCACGAGCCCCTCTTCCCCGCCTAGCTCGGCCCCCCCTAACCGCCCTCTCCGCCGGAGCTCCCAGAACAAACCCTAACCCTAGATTTCCCTGTGTCCGACACGAGTCGGACACGTGTCGGACACGGTTCGACCCCCGGTTTTCGAGTCCCCTTCAGGTGCGTGTAACTTTTGCCTCGTAGCTCTGTTTTCGATTCCGCAAATTGCGTTGTGAAGCCTGTAAGACCCTCTCGGTGCCCGGACAAACCGTTCGGGACATCGCGTCTTGTGGTGATCGCACACCGCGATCCAAAAAAGGAAAAACCAGACCCTGTTTTACCCCGGAACTGAGTGCGCCCCGCCAAACGGGACGACTTGGTCGCGTGCGGTCTTCACAGATACGTGCGCGTCGTCGATACGGATGTGTAAGATTTCGTGGAAGCTGATTCGGGTGTGCGTGCACACCGAAATCAACGCGTATCCGCGGACATCGCCCCATATCCGACTTTTTGGCATTTCGCCCTAACTTCTTGTACACTCGTCAGATCGAGACGAAACTTGCGCCATCGGACTCGTAGCGATACGCTGGTCCTGTGGGTCAAGTTTGGTTCGATTCTGAGAACGTTGACGAAATCGCGTGTTGTGGGCCCCATAGACCCCGCTCGACGGGCGATTTTGTGTTCGGCTCATCGGAATTCAAATCTGGAAGTTCCGTTGGGTTCGTATCAGCGTTCCTGACCTATTGACACTAAGTTTGGTGAATTTGGAGACCTTTGACCCGGACACGTTTTTCGGTGCAAAGCGGGCCCACCGGCGGACCCCGTTTTGACCCGAAACTGTCGTTTTTGCCCTTATCTCCAAATTGGACCCAAGGACAGGCGTTTCTAGCTATTTGACATCTTCTGAGCGTGATGGTAATATCTATTTCAGCTTTTGGACTCATCTCTGGAAATTTCCCCAAGAACCAATTAATCAGATCCAAACAACAGGCAAGTACTTGCACTTCAAGTTAAATCTTTATATTGTGATAATTAATTCCCTGCTTTACTAGTACCCTTTGATGATTACACCTAGTGTTAGAAATTCTGGATTTTATGTCTTGAATATTGGAGTTCATGTCTTGTTTTTCATGTCGGGTGGGAGAATACTAGAAGGCATGTAGTTTACCTTTCCCCTGCCATGTTTAATAGCTGTTGGTACACGACTGTACCTCAGCCGGATCTCGATTTCCCCTGTTTAATAGCCGTTTATGACGGCCGAATTAGCCTTATAAACCCCTATATGCCAACTATGTATTCTAAAAACAAACACAAGTTCACACAGATAGTTTCTGGTCATGTTATATTTCTTGCTGACTGTTGTAGTTCACTTCCTGTCTTATTTATTTCTGTTTTCTCATATTCCTGTTTACAGCATTAACTCTGAGATATTGATGTTCTTTTATGCAGTTTCTCAACATGATATTCATTTTAATTGTCATAAATATTTAGTTTAATCTTGTTGTGCACTGTGTACTTTGCTCCTTTCCTGACTGGATCTGTTGATTTAGGCGATGATGAGGACCTTGCCCCTACATATTATGGTCCCTATGAGGGTACAGATGATACTTATGAGGAGCCAGATCCCACCCAGGAAACCCCTGCTGCAGAGTAGCTAGCAGTAGCTATCTTTTATTTCTGTTTCTTATCTGATTAATCGGGTTTGTCCCCGATTTTATTCTGAATTTCTGTACTAAAACATTTGAATCTGTTGTCGTATTTATTTCAGTTGCAATCTTAAGTTTATGTTCTCATTTTTATCTTGCCTATGTTAATTGTGAATGAGCTAGTTTAGTAAATATGGATTTGACCTAGACAACGTACTACCGCCGACTCTGCGGCATAGGCTGGACGTACCCACGCACTCGTGCCCGAATTTCCGGGTGCGGGTCGTGACAACACATATGCTCCAATAGCGCGGATGACGACCATCAGGATGTTGATTGCTCTAAGTACAATTCACAAGCTAGTCATTCATCAGATGAATGTTAAGACATCATTCCTGAATAGAGAATTGACCGAAGAGATTTACATATAACAACCATAAGGATTTGTCATCAAAGGGCTTGAAACAGTCTGCAAGTTAATAAAATTATTATACGGTCTGAAGCAAGCTCCCAAGATGTGGCATGAGAAGTTTGATAAAGTCATAAGATCAAACGGCTACAAGGTTAGTGAAATGGACAAGTGCGTTTACACTTAGTTCGCTGACGAAAGATGAGTCATCGTTTGTCTATATGTAAACGATATGCTAATCCTGGGTACGAATCTAGCACATGTTACTGAGACAAAGAAGTTCTCTCATCTAAGTTTAGTATGAAGGACTTAGGGGAAGCTGATATTATCATAGGGAGAAAGATCATCTGGACAGACACTGGAGTGGCGCTGTCACAATCTTATTATATTAAGAAGATGCTCACACACTATGGATATCAGGATCTTCCAGGGATCGATATCCCGTACAGGTATAACAAGAAGCTGAAGCCAAATCCTAGGGAAATTGTCAGACAACTGGAGTATTCAAGCGTCATCTGGAGTTTGATGTATGCAACAACTGCCACAAGGTCTGACATTGCTTTCGTTGTAAGGATGTTGAGTCGATTCACTAGCAACCCAGGTGTGGAACACTAGAAGGCTGTGAAGAGAGTGATGAGATATCTCAGAAGGACTCATAAGTATGCGCTGCAATACAACGGGTATCCGACAGTAGTAGAAGGCTTCAGTGATGAAAGCTGTTGTTCAGAAGTAGAGAACGAAAGGTCCACATGATGATACGTCTTTTTTATGGGTGGAGCTGCTATATCGTAGAAGTCGAAGAAGCAGACTATGCTCTCTCATTTGTCGATAGAATCTGAGTTTTATGCACTAGCGGCTACAGCAGATAAAGCAGAATGGTTTTGGGAGCTCATGTATAATCTTTCATTGGTTGGTGCACAGATTATGGCGGTACCGATATACTGCGACAACCAAGCGACCGCAGTAGTGGCATAAAATAACCTCTTCAATGGTAAGAAGAGAACTGTGCGATTGAGGCACATGGCAGTGAATGATCTGATAAAGACTGGAGACATTATCGTGATTGATGTTCGAAGCCAGAAATATCTGGTCGATCCGTTCACTAAAGGTCTTAAGCGCCAGCTGGTCGATGATACAGCAATCAAGATCGGCTTGAAGACATTCTGATATTGTGTCTTTGTAATTCTACCATTTAGTTTTATGCTATTAGTTCAAAAAAATCTATTAGGCATCTAGCTATTGGTTAAAGGGAGGAGGATCATTGACTGGGAGAATATCAGGAACAGTGGGTAGTCCTTTGAGACATTGAGGGGTTACGGACCCAGACGACTGTTGTCTACTAATTATTCTTTTGTGTAGAACAAGTCCTGTGGGAGGATGGCTTAGATGTCTTAATGAGTTCTCATGCATTTTGAATGTCTAGTGTGCTTAACAGGAAGCACGGTAATGCAACACTACAAAGGAGCGCAAGGTCTCCATGCTACAGTGGGTGAAACCACCAAGAGATTTCTCAGTAAGGGTAATGCCTCGGTTTTGTGAGCCATGTCACAATGGTGTAGCACCGCACATAGGAAGGTAGCCTAATGCTGTAGAATAAAAAGTGTATGCAGCACTACAAAGAGGCCGATGTCCTCATGTTACAGTGGTGTGATAGCACAAAGGTAAAAGATATAAATCCTTGGCTATGTGAGCCATGTCACAGCGGCGTAACACCTCAAGGAAGCGCAAGGCTTCATGTTGGGTAGTTTGCACTACAAAGAGGCATGGACCTCATGCTACAGTGGCATGACACCACGATGAGGTGTAGCCTTGGCTCTGGGCCATATCATAGCGGAGTAGCACCGCAAGGAAGCTCGAGGCTTCATGCTAAGGACTCTTTAAAAGAACTCACCTAGAGTGTATGAAAAGAGGTATAGGCCGTCTCTTGAGGGAAAATTTGTAGACGCCCAAAATACATATACCGAACCAGGCGTGCACATGGCCTTTAATGTGCAACCGGAAGCACAGCTGATGTCATTGTGTGAGTGGAAAGAATTGCAACTATGGTTCAGAATTCAAGGCTTAGTCCATTCTTGTATCATACTGTTGTTATGCGGAAAGATTCAAGTCGAAGCGATATCTATCTTAATGCATGATGGACGGTCACTTTGGGGAACGCTCAATCCATATATATTGAGATATGTGGGAGATTGTTGGTATTTTTGCCTTTGGACTAGTAAAGATAGTCTCACATTGGCTACACCACCAAGTGGGTATCTCAATATAATACTTTGTATGAGTTGAGGTGTGCACATGGGGTGTGGTGGGCACATGGATGCCATGTGGGGGTGTTTTCCTAGGAGAAAAATGATTAACTCCTCATGAAAGCATTTATGTTTTTTGACATGCTCTTGGAATTATTTTCATAGGAGTTTAGCCCCAAAGGGACTTAGCAACTCGGACTCAGACTCGAACTTGGGCTCAAGGGAACAAAGTGGCGCTTTGTTGGCGCACTTTGCATTTAGCACCTCAGCATCGGTGCATGGCGCTTGTGCGCATTTGATGCGCTCGGTTATGCGCGAGTTGCATGTGTCGTTGCATGAGCCGGCCGCATGAGCTGGATGCATGAGCGGGCCACATGAGAGGGCCGCATTAGCGTATGCATGAGCCGGCCGCATGAGATGGACGCACGAGCCGACCGCATATTCGGGCGCATGGGCTGCCGCATGAGCTGCTCCGTGCGCTGCTAAGTGTGTGGCTGCTACACTGCTGTATGAACGGCCGCATGGGCGGTTGCTTGCATGGACGCTGCTATCGGATATATTTGAACGGTTATTGAAAGATATTGTTAGTTATTCAAATTTGTTTTTTTGTGGGATTTGAATTAATTTGTTCCTATCTTTGTGGGATTCGAATTAAAGTTGTTCCTATCTTTCCGTAACTAATGGGCGGCCAGGCTCCTCTATAGATATTCTCTTCGTGCCTCCATTGAGGACTTACTTCGAAATAGAGGAGACGAAGAGAGTTGCTGCAACCGCCATTACAGTCCAGAAAGTTTGTGCGAGTCTAAGTAAAGAGGTGACAGCGAGCGTTATAGAAGTTCTCCGTGAACTTGCTGGTTCCTTGGAGCAGATCATGTGGGACAAATCTTGCTTTGAGCAACGGTGATTTTTATCACTCCAGCAAACATATCTCCTTCTTCTCTTTTCTCTTCTCTTCTGCTAGTTGTAATTCCGTTCTGTCCGTCTGCATCTGTGAGTACAAGGAAGAACGTGAAGTTTGTTTTTCTGATTCCTTTGTAATCTTGAAAGCAAGTTGTAATCAAGATCTTTATATAATTCTTCGTGGAAATCGAGAATAACAGAGTGAAAACTTTTGTGTGAACCTCTGATCTCGACCACGTATTCTTTTATCTTTGTTTAAGCCTCGGGACTAACATTAAATAGCAAATGATGTTAAACGAGAATCTTAGAGACATTTTATTCATCATCTACTCACCATCCTTGCCTTCACAATTACTCCCACATAAAAAAAAAACTAACTTTTGGTTTAAATCATAAATATAAATCATTTTTTCTCTTGGTAGATTGCTCTTAACAATATGCCATGAATAGGTTGGTTAAAATTTTCAAAACAATGACAAGTCAGTCCAGGGCCGTTTCTAAGCATCATGCAATCGCACAGGACCCCAAAAACTGCAAGGCTAAAAATATTTAACCTCCGTAATATTACTAATGCAAAATCTCTATTTTTAGATTTTTTGCCTTTTTTTTTTTTTAGAAGCTGCAATATAAGAACCCTTAGAATGTCAGAAAAAAAAATTCACTTTTTTAGAGTAGTTAAAAAGAATTTTTTATTTTTATTTTTTTATTTGAACAGGATCCTTAAAATATCCGAAATGGCCATGAGTCGGTAACCAGGTCCATGCAACTAGTATTAGACTGGAGCATTCCGTTATATCATATTGGCATGCAATGAGGATTCAAGTTCCTCTTAATCACACAGATTGATACCCAAACCAAATTCAGTAGCCTCTCAGAAATTTGCCATCTAAAACTTTTGATGGCACATCAAAATCAAAATAGACTGAACCTATTATATATCTAAATGTTCCAACGAAACCTACAAGGAGATACAAGTCTTTGAAAGTAGATGATCAATGAAAATGCGAATGAATCACAAGATGTTATCAGTAATAGAATGTACAGGTTCAGTTAAAGCATGCAAGGCTGTAGGAAAAATGATCTCCAGTCAAATAGCTTAAACTCTGGTAATTAACCAGTGGTTATATTAACTAGCTATAGTTCAGCAAATTAAGTTCAAGAAACGAAAAACAACTACACGAAACATCAGTTCTCGTTCATTCAATACCTTTGTACATTAACTAGTTCGACAAAGTTCATGAAATGAGAAACAACTACATGAAACATGAAGTTCTCGTTCATTCAATACCTTGTATATTAACTAGTTCAGCAAAAGTTAAAGAAATGAAAAACAACTAGATGAAACATCAGTTCATCATTCATTCAATACCTTTGTATATTAACTAGTTCAGCAAAGTTCAGGAAATGAAAAACAACTAACATGAAACATCAAGTTCACTATCATTCAATACCTTGTATATCAACTAGTTCAGCAAATTAATTAGTTCAAGAAATGAAAAACAACTACATGAAACAGCAGTTCCCGTTCACTTAATACCTTGTATATGTTCAGCAAAGTTAAAGAAATGAAAAACAACTACATGAAACATCATTCAATACCTTGTATATTGACTACTTCAACAAATTAAGTTCAAGAAATGAAAAACAGCTACATGTAACATCACTTATCGTTCATTCAATACCTTGTATATATATTAACTAGTTCAGCAAAGTTCAGGAAATGAAAAACAACTAAAATGAAACATCAAGTTCTCGTTCATTCAATACCTTTTATATTAACTAGTTCAGCAAATTAAGTTCAAGAAATGAAAAACAACTACAATATGAAGCATCAGGTCTCGTTCATTCAGTAGCAATCATCAGTTAGGTCCAGCTAATTCTACAACTACTTAATTATGTATTTTAGTGCAAAGTGTGTTTTTCTGTTCCAGTCAAATAACAAAGATTGCAGTAATGATTGAATAGTTTTGCACAGAATGCGCTATATGTAAATGGTCGATATCTTACTCATCAACTCTCAAAGTAAATGTCATGATTTTGCACTGCATAGACAGAGCAATATTGTACTCGAGATCTTCAAAGCTTCTAGTCAGCTATAAGCCCGATCATGAGGCCTCGATAAATTAATTCTGATCTGGAATATCTATAACTACTGAACTAAATACATATACCAAAAGATCGATAGATGGATAACTATTGACCTACAAGTATTCACATATTTGTCAGGTGGAGAAGACATATTTTCCCTTCGATAAATTACCTACAAAACATGAAATAATACATTAAATTTCTTCATGTACACAAAATTAAAAACAACAAAGAGGGCAGCATATAAGTTAGATACAAATTAAGAACTGCAAGAATGTACTATGTGCGAAGAAATGATAGGAGATAATATTCTAGGTATTTCATTCATCATGATATTATATATATATATATATATATATATATATATATATATATATATATATATATATATCGACATATTAACTTGGGGCCTAAGTCACATGGTCAATCACCATAAATATAATTTAATACAATTTAATCCCAATACCCCAACAATCACCATATATAGCCAACCAATCACCATATATAGCTAATCACCATAAATACAATTTAATAATATAATTTAATCCCAAAATCCTCCTCAAGTTGGAGCATGCAAGTCACAAATGTCCAACTTGCGCAAAAGAAATTCAAATTGCCGTTTGTCCAAAGCTTTGGTGAAAACATCCGCCAGTTGCCCATCCGTAGGCACATGAGATGGACGAATAACTCCAACAAGAACATCATCCATCAAAAAATGACAATCCACCTCAATGTGTTTTGTGTGCTCATAGAAAACTGGGTTCTGCGCAAGATGAAAAGCAGATTGACTATCACAAAATAAATCCATAGCACACGAATGTTGGACCCCCAAACTGCCAAGCAACCCCTTGAGCCACTTAAGCTCATACGTGACCGCTGCCATCGCATGGTACTCCGCTTCAGCCGAAGAACGAGACATCGTCACATGTTTCTTCATCTTCCAAGAGATAGACGAATCACCAAGAAAAACCAACCAACCAGACAAAGAGTGTCGTGTTATGGGACAACTCGCCCAATCAGAATTTCACACCACCCCCGGAGCCGCAAATCACAGTCAGTGCGAAGAAGAATGCCTTGACCGGGACAACCCTTCCGATATCTAACAACCCTTAAAGCCGCATCCCAATGATCATACCAGGGATCATGCATAAACTGTGACAAGACGTGAATAGCATAAGCCAAATTCGGCTAAGTAAACAAAAGATAAATCAGCCGTCCCACAAGTCGTCGATATGCTTCCCCATCAGACAAAAGTAGACTTGTAAAGCGTGCCAGTTGATGATGTTGTTCCATGGAAAAGCTTGCGGATTTCGCCCCCAACAATCCTGCCTCAGAGATAATGTCAAGTGTATATTTTCGTTGACACAGAAAAATATCTTCCGCACTACGAGCTACCTCAACACCAAGAATAAACTTCAACGCCCTAAGGTCCTTCATGTGAAAGCATGTATTCAAATAATTCTTAAAGGCAGTAAGAGTAGCAGAATTATTGCCAGAGAGAATCAAATCGTCGACATACACAAGAACATTTATCTAAACATCGTCCTTATAAAGAGTAAAAAGCGAATAGTCAGAGTACGATTGGAAAAATCCGTACTCCCGCAAAGAAAATGCCAACTTCGCAAACCAACAACGAGGCGCCTGTTTAAGCCCATAAAGAGATTTTTGAAGCCGACATACCTGACCAGGGTGTTTGGTTTGGAAACTAGGTGGTAGTTTCATATACACTTCTTCGGTAAGGTCTCCATATAGGAAGGTATTGTGAACATCCATTTTATGTAGTTTCTAATTCTTTGTTGTGGCCAGAGCTAGAAAGCCACAAACAGTAACCATTTTTGCAACTAGAGCAAAAGTATCAGTTAATCAATCCCTTCAACCTGATGATTTCTAAAAACCACCAAACGGGCTTTAAGCCGCTCAACACTCCCATCAGAGTTATACTTTATCTTGTACACCCACCGGCACCCCAGAGCACGTTTTCTAGCCGGAAGTATCTCCAAGGTCCAGGTATATCCTCCAACGTCCGTATCTCCTTCTGCATAGCTTCTTGCCAACCTGCATCTTTAACCGCCTCTTTAAAGGAGGTCGATTCTGTACCTGCAGTTACAGCTGCAAGAAAATTTCTGTGTCCCAGAGAAAATCGGTCACAATTCAAAAAATGTGCATAAGGAGTACCTGAGAAGTGATTGGACGTGGTGGAACGTTGGGAGGGAGGACTATGATACAACTTTCGTATTGTATTTGTAACAAAGTCACGGAGCTTCACAGACGGAATCTTGGTACGCATGCCACGCCCCAGTGCACCCTCACCATTCGACACCACCACCGCCGCCTCATCCTCTAACGGCTGCTTCGCCACGGCGGCCTCCGTTGCCGCATCTTGAACGGCGGCCTCGGCCTCAACCGCGCTGTCCTCCATAGCTGCCTCAACCTCCACGACGGTCATCCCATCCATATAAGGTAGATCAAACCCCAAAGCATCATCACCCAAGACAAGGGGCGCCAGGTCAGGAGGAGCCATATCACCACGATCATCTTCAACAAAATAGAAAAACTCATTCTCATAAAATTTAACATCTCGAGAGACAAAAAAATTACCAGTAGCTAGATCTTACAATTTTCAACCCTTCTTGCCATGGGAGTATCCTACAAAAATACACTTTCGACTGCGAGAAGCAAACTTATCCATCTTAGCTTTTTTGTTGTGGGCAAAACAAAGACAACCAAAAATACGTAATTCATCATAAGAAGGAGGAGTACTGTCACGCCCCCGTCCCAAAATACCGAGGGACTGGACACGTGGCAATGGCCAGCAGCACACACCGATGGACAAACCCAATTTAATGGATCCATCGGGCATACTTAAGCTGTATTACATCAGTCAGGGTTTTACTATTCTCATCCACAAATATAAGATATCAACATCAGCAAAAGAATTATAAACAACAACAGTCAAAGTAATAAAATCGGAAAACAATCCGAAATTAAATCTGTTACAAAGTTCTCAGATTCAGGAAATAAAGAGTTCATTTAAACAGGAATTAAAGAGTTCAATTAAACAGGAATAAAGTCTAATTGCCATAAGACTGAGCATGGCGCAGCAATTGTTCAGGAGAAGTCCTCAGCGATCACCTCGTCGTCAGGTTCAGGTACTGCTCCGAGTAGTGCTCATGTTCCGTACACCTCAGGGTAGATCTCGTCTGCTATAACTGGAGAACAAAACCAGGTCCTCAGAGGGACGTAACAAGGTACAGAAGAATACGAGCCAAAATACAGGGAGTGAACATGTAAGTCAACCAAGATGTTAAACACAAGAGAAGCACAATAAATTATTAAGTCTAAGACAGTGGCATGCCGATGTTGCTATCAAACAAATCTGGGTAAATAATTAAACCAGCTAAGTGATCATGCAATTGAGAGTTATTATTCATACTCAGGCTGAGACTACTACAGGATCAGTGACAAGAAACCATAGCAGTGTTTTCTCGAAGGGCCAGTACAGGTGCCAAAGCTCTGTGTCAGAGACTAGGACACTTCCAGATAACAATATATAATATATATTCAGCCTTGATATGGTAATACTCTCCCCACCCAATGAAATCTCACGTCACAGTTCTCAATGTTCATGTTACGCAAGATTAGAACTAATGCAGTCAGTCATTTATTAAGTTCTCAGAAAATAAGCTTAAATCATGAAATCTATATCCTATTATGAAACTCCTTAAAAATCAGGAAGATTCTAAATCATGCTTTGTGTCAAGTGTCCTGGGTATAAAGTACTGGATAGGGTAAGTACAACAGTCACAGAAATTTAAAGCAAGAGAATCAAAGTGAATCAATAAACTGCATTTTATGGCAAGGTACACTTGCCTGGATTTCCTGTTTCAGTTGTAGCTCGAGCTTCAGCGGGATTTCCAAGCAGTACTCCGGTTGCTGAAATAGACATCACCAACAGATCCAGAAAATATCAATCAGCTAGGATCGCCTGTCCTTGAGTCCAATTTGGAGACAAGGGCAAAAACGTCATTTTCGGGTCAAGGCGGGGTCCAATTGTGGGCCGCTTTGCACCGAAAAATGCGCCAGGGTCAAAGGTATCAAAAATAGTCAAACTTAGTGTCAACAGGTCAGGAACGATGATACGAACCCAACAGAACTTCCAGAATTGGATTCCGATGAGCCGTTCTCAAAATCGCCCGTCGAGTGGAGCCTGTGGGGCCCACGACACACGATTTTGTCAACGTTCTCAGAATCGAACCAAACTTGGCTCACAGGACCAGCGTATTGCTATGAGTCCAATGACGTAAGTTTCGTTTCGATCTGACTTGTGTACACTAAGTTACAGCGAGAAATAGAATGGTCGGATACGAGGCGATGTCCGCGGATACGCACTGATTTCGGTGTGCACGCACATCCGAATCAGCTTCTGCGAAAACTCGCACGTCCGTATCAACGACGCACACGTATCGGTGAAGACCGCACGCGACCAAGTCGTCCCGTTTGGCGGGGCGTACTCGATTCCGGGGTGAAACAGGGTTTAGTTTTTCCTGTTTTTGGATCGCGGTGTGCGATCACCACAGGACGCGATGCCCCGAGCGGTTTGTCCGGGCACCGAGAGGGTCAAACAGGCTACGCGATACAATTTACGGAATCGAATTCCGAGCTACGAGCAAAAAGTTATGAATACCTGAACTGGGCTTGAAAATCAGGATTTCTCGTATCCTCGTGTCGACTCGACACAGTGTCCACTGTGTCCGGGTACTGTTCTAGGGTTAGGGCTTCTCTGTGTCGGTGTCCAACCCTGTGTCCAACTTAGGGCATCCGTGTCAGGCCACTGGGAGCGGGGATTCAGGCCGGCGGAGGTCGGCGACGGCTCGGGGAGGTCCAGGGCGGCCGGGCGGCGAGGTCCGGAGGTGGAGATGTGGCTCAGGCGGCCGGTGGATGGACGGCCGGAGTCGGCTGCAGCTTCTGGAAGTGCGGGGCAATGGCGAGGGTTCTGCGGGCGCTCGGGGCGGCGGAGCTGGGCGGGGTTGACGGCGGGTGACCGGCGTCGGGTTGCAGGGCGGGAGTCGTGCGGCGAGGTGATGGGTGGCAGTCGCGGTGGAGCTAGGGGATCCGGCGGAGAGTTTGGGGGGATATATAGGGGAGGAAGAAGGCGGTGGGATGGCCGGTTAGGGAGGTGGAGAGGTCGTCCGGTGAGGGAGAGGAAGGGGAGGAGGCGCTGGTGCGGTGAACAGGCGGCGGCGGCCGTTTTCGGCGGCGGAGCGGAAGCTCAGGAGTCAGGCGGCTGCGGGTTGGGAGAGATGAGATAGCGGGTCGGGCGGTCGGGTTTCGGGTCGGGTCCTAGCGGATCCGGCCCGATCCGAAACTAAGGCGGGTCGGGTTAGCGGGTTAATGGGTCGGGTCTGGGTTGGACCCGGATCCGACCCGATAAGGAATTTGGTTTAATAAAATAAACCGGTTCGGTTTAAATTGGTTTGGTTTAGTTTATTTAATAAAACCTGGTTTATTTAGGGTTCAATAATTCAATTAGTATTTAGGGCTTTAAAAATCCATCCGGGGTCCAATAAATTCCCGGAAAATTACCCTATGTCTGGTTTTCTATTTTACACCATAAAATATTATTTTCATAATATTTTAATATTATTTAATAGCAGTTAAAAATCCTTTAATAATTAAAATACCTTTATTTAATTAGAGAAAAATCTAAGATAATTCCAGAAAATTCCAGATAAATTGTAAAAATCCAAATTAAAATTCTCTTGAAAATCAGGGGGATTACAATATACCCCCCTTAAGAGGATTGCGTCCTCGCAATCAAAGATTAACCGGTCAACAGAGATGACACGGTTGCAAAATTTATTTGAATCAGAAAAATCAAGGTTGAGAGTGACACCTAGGAAAAATTATTTTTCCAAGCATTAAAAGTTATACAATTTCCCAAATGTGGAAAATCTAGAAAGTTACAGTTTTAGAAAACCAGGTTATCTTTAAAACATATTAGTTTAACAATTCTAGGTTATTATCAAGTTCAAAATTACTAGGTTAACAATAGGTTATCAATTATTAACAGATTAAAGTTATCAAGTCAAGGTCATCAGGTCAAGTCTGGGGTCACGAACCAGCAGGCACGAACTACAGAAATGCTAGGAACGGAACAACTATAAAGACTTACTCGCATTAGCAATTCCATGGTTCTGCGCGTCTCCCACAGTCATTGCGAAAACTTGGCCGCGTCCTTGAGGTGGTGCTCTCTGTTGTTGCTGGGTTTGCTGGTAGGGTGCTGCTTGATGTGCCAAGGGTGGCCTTGGTTGATCTCCTCCTGGTGCTGGTAGAGCTTGTGGGTTCGCTCTTGGTGCTTCCCTACGATCAGGGCAATCCTTCACTGCATGCTGTCTGGATCCGCAACCTAAGCACAGTCCGTGCTTACGTCTACATTCCTTCTCAACATGGCCTATCTTGCCGCAGTAATAACAAGTAGGAAGAGTTAGGGTTTTGGATGCAGGTCCCTGTGGTGCTTGGTGCAGATGTGGTTTCTTGGCAACTTCTCCATTGTTTGCTCTGGCTGGTACTGAGGTGGAAGACCTCTTCAGACTGGTTTCTCTCCTGAAGACGCGCTCCATGCGTCTAGCTGCAGCAAGGACGTCCGTGTACGAAGTTGGTGCGACAGATCCAATCAGTTTCTGTAGTTCGATGTTGAGTCCGTCGAAAAACTTCTCGGCCTTCTCTACTTCTGTCGGGATCAAGGTAGGAGCGAAGCGACTCAGACGAATGAACTCGGCGTTGTACTCTTCCACCGTCATAGCATCCTGAGTGAGGCGATTGAACTTGTCCCTCAGTTCTGATCGAGCGATGGCCGAAATGTACATCTCCTGGAAGAGTCTGGAGAACTCTTCCCAAGTAACTCGGTCTGGTCTGAGCCTGGTCTCTTCGGATAGCCACCAGTAATGAGCATTGTCCGTCAATTGCATTCTGACGGCGGTCATCCAACGTTCTTGGGGAAGCTCAGCTGCTTCTAATTGATGACGAATATTGGTGAGCCATTCATGCACTTCTGTTGGTCCCTCCTTGCCAGAGAAAGTACGGGGCTTCAGCTGGCGGAAATCAGTGATAGAGCCCGTCAGTTGCCGTCTAGCTGGTAGGTTGGCCTGCTCCAGTGCATTTACTAGACTGTTCCTCAAGTACTCAGCCTCGCGACGTTGGGCCTCAGTTTGGATCTGTTGCTGAGCTTGCATCATTGCGTAGAACATCTGGAACATCTGGAACATCTGTTGTCCGTCCATTGCTTGGCCTGGTGGAAAGACAGGCATCTGAGGAGTGAACTGGGGCGGAGGTGGAATGTCATCACGCCGAAATCGGGAAGATTGCGGATCTGCTTGACTGCTTCGGTGAGTAGAGGGATCTCCACTCAATAGCGTCATATCATCTTCTCCGTAGGTGACTACATCACCTATTGGTGTTCTTGCTGGAGTTTCGTCGTTTTCTCGTGGATCCATTACTCTGCATCAATAATAAACTATAAGAGGCGCACAGGAGTCAAGGCAAGATGCAAGTCAAAATTTAGTTCGAATACGATACAGATATCAAAAACGTTTTCAAGCAAGTGGATGAGATCCTAAAAAAACTTATCCTATCTTATTGCAGGCATGTTCGGTCCCTAAGTTGAAACCGAACAATTTAGTCGATGACCTGCATGGGCCACCACAAAAACCATGTCACGCCCCAGTCCCAAAATACCGAGGGACTGGACACGTGGCAATGGCCAGCAGCACACACCGATGGACAAACCCAATTTAATGGATCCATCGGGCATACTTAAGCTGTATTACATCAGTCAGGGTTTTACTATTCTCATCCACAAATATAAGATATCAACATCAGCAAAAGAATTATAAACAACAACAGTCAAAGTAATAAAATCGGAAAACAATCCGAAATTAAATCTGTTACAAAGTTCTCAGATTCAGGAAATAAAGAGTTCATTTAAACAGGAATTAAAGAGTTCAATTAAACAGGAATAAAGTCTAATTGCCATAAGACTGAGCATGGCGCAGCAATTGTTCAGGAGAAGTCCTCAGCGATCACCTCGTCGTCAGGTTCAGGTACTGCTCCGAGTAGTGCTCCTGTTCCGTACACCTCAGGGTAGATCTCGTCTGCTATAACTGGAGAACAAAACCAGGTCCTCAGAGGGACGTAACAAGGTACAGAAGAATACGAGCCAAAATACAGGGAGTGAACATGTAAGTCAACCAAGATGTTAAACACAAGAGAAGCACAATAAATTATTAAGTCTAAGACAGTGGCATGCCGATGTTGCTATCAAACAAATCTGGGTAAATAATTAAACCAGCTAAGTGATCATGCAATTGAGAGTTATTATTCATACTCAGGCTGAGACTACTACAGGATCAGTGACAAGAAACCATAGCAGTGTTTTCTCGAAGGGCCAGTACAGGTGCCAAAGCTCTGTGTCAGAGACTAGGACACTTCCAGATAACAGTATATAATATATATTCAGCCTTGATATGGTAATACTCTCCCCACCTAATGAAATCTCACGTCACAGTTCTCAATGTTCATGTTACGCAAGATTAGAACTAATGCAGTCAGTCCTTTATTAAGTTCTCAGAAAATAAGCTTAAATCATGAAATCTATATCCTATTATGAAACTCCTTAAAAATCAGGAAGATTCTAAATCATGCTTTGTGTCAAGTGTCCTGGGTATAAAGTACTGGATAGGGCAAGTACAACAGTCACAGAAATTTAAAGCAAGAGAATCAAAGTGAATCAATAAACTGTATTTTATGGCAAGGTACACTTGCCTGGATTTCCTGTTTCAGTTGTAGCTCGAGCTTCAGCGGGATTTCCAAGCAGTACTCCGGTTGCTGAAATAGACATCACCAACAGATCCAGAAAATATCAATCAGCTAGGATCGCCTGTCCTTGAGTCCAATTTGGAGACAAGGGCAAAAACGTTATTTTCGGGTCAAGGCGGGGTCCAATTGTGGGCCGCTTTGCACCGAAAAACGCACCAGGGTCAAAGGTCTCAAAAACAGTCAAACTTAGTGTCAACAGGTCAGGAACGATGATACGAACCCAACGGAACTTTCAGAATTAGATTCCGATGAGCCGTTCTCAAAATCGCCCCTCGAGTGGAGCCTGTGGGGCCCACGACACACGATTTTGTCAACGTTCTCAGAATCGAACCAAACTTGGCTCACAGGACCAGCGTATTGCTACGAGTCCAATGGCGCAAGTTTCATTTCGATCTGACTTGTGTACACTAAGTTACAGCGAGAAACAGAATGGTCGGATACGAGGCGATGTCCGCGGATACGCACTGATTTCGGTGTGCACGCACATCCGAATCAGCTTCTGCGAAAACCCACACGTCCGTATCAACGACGCACACGTATCGGTGAAGACCGCACGCGACCAAGTCGTCCCGTTTGGCGGGGCGTACTCGATTTCGGGGTGAAACAGGGTTTAGTTTTTCCTGTTTTTGGATCGCGGTGTGCGATCACCACAGGACGCGATGCCCCGAGCGGTTTGTCCGGGCACCGAGAGGGTCAAACAGGCTACGCGATATAATTTACGGAATCGAATTCCGAGCTACGAGCAAAAAGTTATGAATACCTGAACTGGGCTTGAAAATCAGGATTTCTCGTGTCCTCGTGTCGACTCGACACAGTGTCCACTGTGTCCGGGTACTGTTCTAGGGTTAGGGCTTCTCTGTGTCGGTGTCCAACCCTGTGTCCAACTTAGGGCATCCGTGTCAGGCCACTGGGACCGGGGATTCAGGCCGGCGGAGGTCGGCGACGGCTCGGGGAGGTCCAGGGCGGCCGGGCGGCGAGGTCCGGAGGTGGAGATGTGGCTCAGGCGGCCGGTGGATGGACGGCCGGAGTCGGCTGCAGCTTCTGGAAGTGCGGGGCAGTGGCGAGGGTTCTGCGGGCGCTCGGGGCGGCGGAGCTGGGCGGGGTTGACGGCGGGTGACCGGCGTCGAGTTGCAGGGCGGGAGTCGTGCGGCGAGGTGATGGGTGGCAGTCGCGGTGGAGCTAGGGGATCCGGCGGGGAGTTTGGGGGGATATATAGGGGAGGAAGAAGGCGGTGGGACGGCCGGTTAGGGAGGTGGAGAGGTCGTCCGGTGAGGGATAGGAAGGGGAGGAGGCGCTGGTGCGGTGAACAGGCGGCGGCGGCCGTTTCCGGCGGCGAAGCGGAAGCTCAGGAGTCAGGCGGCTGCGGGTTGGGAGAGATGAGATAGCGGGTCGGGCGGTCGGGTTTCGGGTCGGGTCCTAGCGGATCCGGCCCGATCCGAAACTAAGGCGGGTCGGGTTAGCGGGTTAATGGGTCGGGTTTGGGTTGGACCCGGATCCGACTCGATAAGGAATTTGGTTTAATAAAATAAACCGGTTCGGTTTAAATTGGTTTGGTTTGGTTTATTTAATAAAACCTGGTTTATTTAGGGTTCAATAATTCAATTAGTATTTAGGGCTTTAAAAATCCATCCGGGGTCCAATAAATTCCCGGAAAATTACCCTATGTCTGGTTTTCTATTTTACACCATAAAATATTATTTTCATAATATTTTAATATTATTTAATAGCAGTTAAAAATCCTTTAATAATTAAAATACCTTTATTTAATTAGAGAAAAATCCAAGATAATTCCAGAAAATTCCAGATAAATTGTAAAAATCCAAATTAAAATTCTCTTGAAAATCAGGGGGATTACAAGTACCAAATAATATTTTATAGGGTATTTTAAAATCAAGAAGGCTCGAAGGAGTTCGATTGATCAAATAACCAGCCGCCAAAATACACTTACCCCAAAAAGAAATTGACAAATTTTCCTAAAAACGTAAAGCACGTGCCACATTCAAAATATGCCTATGTTTTCGTTCGACCCTCTCATTCTGCTGAGGTGTACCTACACAAGATGTCTGAAATAAAATACCATTCTGTGTAAAGTAGTCGCGCAGGCAATTAAACACAGTACCATTATCACTTTGCACAATGCGAACTTTGGAATTAAATTGCCGCTCAATTATAGAAAAAAATGACGAGAACATCTTGTATACTTCAGTCTTATCAATCAACAAAAACACCCAAGCAGCAGGAGAAAAATCATCCACAATCGTCAAAAAATATCGAGCTCCACACGAAGAAGACGTAGGATATGACCCCCAAAGATCACAATGTATCAAATCAAAAATTGCAACAGCCCGAGAGTCACTGACAGGAAAGATACCTCGAGTTTGCTTTGCCTGATGGCAAACTTCACATGTCTTATTCACTGAACTACTAGAGCTACTGACAACAGGAAGTGACTTTACTACTTTATCAGAGGATGCCCAAGTCGCTGATGCCAAATTTCCAGAGAAGTCGTCCCAGTCACTGCCAAGGCATGAGTCTTCGGTACAATACAAAAGTAGTAGAGTCTGTCCCGCCGTTGACCGACGCCAATCAGGGTCCTTAAACTGGGGTACTGTGTCACGAACAATTTTTTAGTGAATTGTACAACACAATTTATATCATCAATAATATAGGCCACAGAAATTAAATTGTAATGTAATTTAGGTACGAATAGAACATTCGTGAGAACCACGTCTGGTGCAAGAGCAACACGTCCGCAACACGAGGCAACCGCAATCTGTCCGTCCGGGAGTCCAACCGAACACTCCTCCATTGCCGTCACCCCTGACAATAAATCCAAATTTTCCGTAACATGATTCGAAGTGCCTGTACCAATAATCCAAGGAGCAATGGACTTATCCACCATACAATCCTCTGAAGATTTGGCCGAAAAATTACCAAGCATAGAAATAAGTTGTTGCCATTGGTCCGGAGTCAATCCCGGCACGTGACCACCGCATGCACAATCATTTGTCATCCGCGGCTGTGCAGCAACGAAGCCACGTCCTGCCACCGCCTCACACACTTTCGCACCCGTCTACATCCACCACCAGCCGCATGTCCGCTAAATCGGACATTGAGCAAATCCCACGGTGGTTTCGCCTCCTCAAAGTATGGTATTGTCTTCTTCTTCAGCGAAGCGTCGATAGTATGCAAAATCCACTGCACAAGCATCGATTGGACCCAATATCAATCCTCCGATTGATCCTCCTCCGAAGGTTTATTGATAGACCCATCAACAAACCCAAATTTCCGTCGAGCCCGTAGAGAGCCGAATAGATCTCGACCATTCCTCATAATTCTTCCTACGAAATACCACATTCGTAATTGTATTACCCGGATTGTCATTAGAACCAAGGTAATAAGGGGATGTGGGATCGATCCGCGATGCCGCCGGCCTAGAAGTCCCGCCGCCGCCACCGCTCGCCATGTCGTCGCCGCTCGACATATCACCGCCGCCGCCGCTCGAAGAAAACGTGTCCTAGCCGTCAGGCTCTGATACCATGTGAAAAAATGATAGGAGATAATATTCTAGGTATTTCATTCATCATAATATGACATATATATATACATCCACATATCAACTTGGGGTCTAAGTCACATGGCCAATCACCATAAATACAATTTAATTCCAACACCCCAATCATCACCATATATATATAATCACCATAAATGCAATTTAATGATACAATTTAATCTCAATACTATGGCACCAATCAGAATAATGATAAATAAATAAATAAATTGAAGCCACAAAGGAGAAAGATAGCATGACACTTTCTTCATATTTTGGTAAAAATACCCAAAACCAACTATATCCCGGGGTTTCGGTTATTTGCAGGAGTAATCGACCAAGACCCCCCCCCCCCCCCCCCAGTTTAGCTGTTAATAGACGTTGGGAAGGGGTGTTTCGGTCATTGAGATGACCTATAAAACCTCCTGACAACCATAATTTAGCACACTAAGTCATTTTAAACCCCAAAAAATCTTGTAATATTGGTGAATTCAACCATTTTCACCACGACAGATCCAGTCTTATTCACTCCATCAAAACTACAAGCATTTGGCTCTAGTAGTAGCATGGATCATGAAGAGCTGGCGTCGCTAGAACCACGATCCCAGGGAGTGAAACTGCAATGCAGGGAGCGTTATTCGTGGTGTAATGTTTGCCAATATTTAGTAGAATGGAAGAAAGAAATGCTCAAGAAGTCTTACAAATATATGCAGAGTGCAAGAAATGCGGAAAAAAAGAAAAGAAAAAGAAATGAAACATGACATGACATGCCATGCCATGAGAAGTGCCACCAGGACTATCAAGGCATAATCATGCTTGTATCCGCAACTTCCTGAAGAGTAAAGACGTAGACAAGGAAGACCAAGAAGCTCTGTGAAGATTTGAAAGTCCTGTATTTCTATTATTTAGCTACTCAATACTTGCAACTTTTGTTTTTATAGCCATGAGAAGTCTAGTCTCTCTCTTTGTGCCTTCCCAGCCCAGCCCAGCCCAGCCTTGGTGAGCCATTATGTTTGATTTAGCAAGCACGGGCCCTCCAAATCCCATGCCGTGTTTGTATCTGTGTCCGTGTCGTATCGGCCAGACGTATCCGACGTGTCATGGAGATTTTGTTGGAAAATTGTATGAATATTGGAATATGTGTCCCTTCCAAACAATTGTGTCTATTCATTATTTGTGTCACTTCATCATTTATATAAGGAGGGTCATGTTAGTGTTTGATTCATTCATTCACGCATTCATACATTCAAGAGAGAGAGAAAAAGACTACAACTTTTGCTTCGTCAGTTTCTACAGTGTGAAATGCTACTACCCGATGAGGAGTACCGTTATATTCTGGGAGACTAACGTCATTAAATCGTAAGCACATGTGCGGAACGAATATTGTCTTAAGGACATTGAACCAAGTTCAAGTCTCGGTCTCGATTAGATTGTCTTTTTACATTCCATTTTCAGTCTAAAAAAAATACAGGATGGAATTATTTTTACTAACAGACTCGAAATATACAGTAAGAGACGAAAAAATAGATGCCGAATACGTATCACTGTAGTCTGACACTCGTCGTGGAATTCGGATCCGTGCAGCTTATTCCTCGCGTTTCAATCATCCTAATATATATTCTGCACTACTAAAGCTACATTTTGTTTAAATTCAACTCAAAATCTCCTTACACACACTCCTCATTACGAAATTTCAACTCCCTCCCTCCCTTCCCTCCTCCTCCTCCTCCTCCTCCTCCCACCCACTCCCCCGCACCCCCCCCCCCCCCAACCACACACCACACACACGCACATATCTATTCTAGGAGAAACAGTAAAAACACCTAAAGATTTTGTAAATTTTATTCAAATCCCTTCGATAGGCATCGCACTTGCACTTGCACCTGCATCGCATCCGTACACCACCAGAGTCGCACTGCACCGCTCTTGTCTCCTACAGACCGCACCTGCATTGCGTCCCTCGTTGTATCAACCCGCAACCTCCTGGAATGATATATTTGTCTTAACCGTTAGGCTATGACCTCGTTGCCATAAAGCTAAGATATGGAGACTGGGTTGTGTCGTTGTGGGCAGATCAAGATATGCCATTGTTTAAATGTTAAATACATTATCAATACTAGTAAATTTTCGTGCAACGTAAAATAAATATTTATATAATATTGTTGAAAAATATTTCACATATTTAATATATTTGAATTAACATTTGTTAAACAATTTAAAATTTTCTATTTTTTTTCAAATTTGATTTTAAATCTAGTTTTTAAGTTTAGTATATATAATTAACCATCCAATTTTTTTAATTTTAATTTTAAAATTTGTCATGTCATGTGCCATGTCAGCTGTCACATAATGGAAGATGACATCACCCAAAAAATTTGGGTGAGAAATAGCATTTTTGGTATTCGTTGGTGGTGTGAAAAAGACAAGGTACCAAGTCAATTAAGTTGTATGGACACGGACACAAATACACTCTGATAGACATAGGTCATTGATTATGATACACATATGACATCGACGGGGTCCGTCGTAACGTTCGAAATTTTTGTGCACACTGCATTGCATGCCTTTGAGTCCATTGTCTCCCAACTCCCACCATTTATAAATGAAAAAAATAATATGTTTCCGTGACTCGAATCACTAATCTTCTGTCACACAACCGGGATCTTATATCTCTTATGGGTAGAGTTCGATTTTTTGTGGTAGGTGATAGATTGGATCTTGTATTCAATAAATATTAGAAAGAGATGTATGTGGGAGAGTGTGACAGGAACACGTGGCCGGAGCTTATTTTCTTATATGAATCTTCATTTATGTGCCAACTCAAAAAGTATATATAATTTTCAAGTAGATATAATATATATAATTGCATAAAGTATCAAAATAAAACATTTGATAATCATTAACTATAAGCATAACTGCATATGAACGAGAGACGGTTATATTTTTGTAGTTCTTATGATACATTTGAAGCTTATTGGCAGAAACGAATCAATTTAGATAGTTTTTTGTGACTGTAATGGCAACTCGATCAACATGTCATTTGTTCCACACACAAAAAAAGGGATTCCTATTGAAGTTCAATATAAATGAGAAAAAAAAAAAAAAAATCTCTGACCAACACCATTAAAACTATTCTGCAACTAAATCTCTCTTAACAATCAATTGTTTTAACTAAAATATCTTGATTTTTATTGGCAACTAAATTTCTTGAACAATTAGCCAATCAGCAAGTTGGTACATGGTGACCGTCATATTTATCATAAATCAAATAAAAGTATACCTTTATAAAACCATTTTGCCTTTAAAAAATAAATTATTTATGCTAAGTTTTTACCTAAATAACAGGAAGTACCATTCATTTTTTACTGTAGCAACTCATATTTTTTCTAAAAGTTTTTCGATTAAAGTTTCTTCTCTCTTTTTTTTCTCCCTTAAATATTCTAAAATATTACTCTTCTCAAGTGTGCTGTAACGGCAATAGCAAAAAGACAATAATATCCTTATAATAATAAATAAATTTAAATTTGAATAAAATTTTAAATTTAAATTTATGATGACTAGATCCGAAGATGAGACTGCATATACATGGAATCATATTAGAACTTTGGAAGATGTATCATTTGGGGATTCAACCATAGAGATGTTATATACATTAAATCAACGGTTTTTTTTAAATAAAGTAATATATTTATATATAATTACAAGAAAGGGGAGGAGTTTGGTAAAATTATAGGAAAGGGGAGTTGTATATATATATATATATATATATATATATATATATATATATATATATATATATATATATATATATATATATATATATAATTTCTTTCTAAATCAATTAAATTTTGTAAATGGATAATAACAAATTATCTATTATAATATTACAAAAAATTTACATTGATAATACCAAAACAAAAATATTTATTAAAAATTTTAAATCTAAAAATTTAAATAATACCAAAAAATATCAAATAAATAGTATTATGGGATATTTTAGCAAATGTCCCTACAAAAAATGTCAAAAGTAGTATATACCCTAGTAAAAAAAACTAGCAAATCCTCCAAAAATAAAAAAAAAATCGGTTAAAAGAGTGCGGACATATCTTAAAATTTTATCTATATATATTTGTATAGATAAAATTTCACTTTTATAGATTTATATAGATATATATACAATTATCTATATATATTTAGAATTTCACTAATTATGTAGATATATATAGATAGATAATTGTATATATTTAGAATCAATATTATCTGTATACAATTATCTAATATTATCTGTTAAACAAAAAAGTAAAATTATCTATTATCTAATATATATTATCTAATATATATTATCTATATATATTAGATAATTGTATATTAGTGAAAATTATCTAATATATATTATCTATATTATCTGTTAGACAAAAATATTTAACAAAAACATATGTTAACAAATATATATATATATATATATATATATATATATATATATATATATATATATAAGTGAAATTCTTTAGAAAGAAATAATATATACTACTTTTTGGAGGATTTGATAGTTTTTTTTTTTACTAGGGTACTTTTGACATTTTTTGTAGGGACATTTGCTAAAATATTCCATAATACTATTAATTTGATATTTTTTGGTATTATTTAAATTTTTAGATTTTAAATTTTTAATAAATATTTTTGTTTTGGTATTATCAATATAAATTTTTTTTAATATTATAATAGATAATTTATTATTATCCATTTACAAAATTTAATTGATTTAGAAAGAAATAATATATATATATATATATATATATATATATATATATATATATATATATATATATATAACTCCCACCGCCAACTGAGCCCCAACAAGTCGCCAGTTGGCGAGTTCTTCCCTTCCCTATAATCTCACCAAACTATTCCTCTTTCTTGCAATTATATATAAATATGTTACTTTATTTAAAAAAAACCGTTAAATCAATACAGTAATTTGGGGAATGTTTCATTAATTTGAGATTCTTCGACTCAATCATGCACTCAAATATATATATACATGGAATCAAATCAAGACTCTCTCACGAAGAGATTTCATTGTTTTGGGATTGAACCATGACAATGGACTTTGGGCTTATATAGTATGAGTAAAAGGAATTGCATCTGCTCCAACAACAATCACAAAAAGGGTAAAAATTTATGATGACTTAGGGGAGCTTGGTTTGGGTGGGAAATGAGAATAGGAATAGGTTACACATAATGGAAAGATTTGAGGAAGAAGATTATTTAGTGATTTACTTGCGTATTTTATGAAACAAAAGAAAAAAAAAAAAGTAATTTTTGTTTGTTTATGAAGAAAAGAGTTCTAAATAGTCATGTTTTGCAACTGATCGTTAAACATGACGGGAGGGTAACGGAGACAGTAACTTGAAAAAACTTAAAATTTTACCATATTAATTTGGTAAAAATTTCTTATATTAAAGTAGAAAAAAAAGGGTGTTAGTATTTATTTCTATTTGTTTTAGGGGTATTTTGTCTTTTTATAATCAGAGTTAACCCTGTCGCGCCCAATATTTAACATATTTAGTTGTTAATAAAAATATATTCAAGATATTTAATTGCAAAGCACTGACAATTCATGGTATATAATTGCAAATAAACCATAATTAAAAATGAATTGGCATCTTGAATGGTTTAAATAGGACAATTGCAACAGAATAAGAAAGGCCGGACAACATATTAAATACACATTGAATAGAAAGAATCATGCACACAATAATAAGAGAATGGTCCTCTTCCATTTATTTGAGGTCCTCTCTCTGTGCTCTCCTCTTGCTCATCACTTCCATCTCCCTGCAGAAGAAAATGGCAGAAGAGCCTTCCAATTCCATCTATGATTTCACTGTCAAGGTATCATAGCTTTTTGTTGTTGTTGTTGTATAATTTGTTGTTTTTTCCCCTCTAGAACAAAGTCCATGCGTGGTGTTTCTTTACAATATGTTTCAATAATGTTATGAATTTAGGAGTAATTTCAATCCTCTGCCACCTGGAGAAATTATTCAGTGGGACTAGCTCACGTGGTTAATGGTGAGTCCGTCGAATATGGTATAATATTATAGGATAATATTTTACTCTTTTTTTTTATATAATCCTATCTTAATATTTGGTAATTATTTGATTAGTTTTATTTTTCACTTTAATATTAGGGATATTTAGCAAATGACTTTATTCTAAATGTTAAAACTAGCATATTGTTCCAGTATTTTTTTCCACGTAAAACAGTAGAGATTTCGGTTAAAAAAAGTGGGAACATTTGCTAAATTTTTTACTATTCCGTACAAAGAATGGAGACATTTGCTAGTTAAAAAAAATAGTGGGAGTATATGCTAGTTTCAATATTTAGAATAAGAATATTTGCTAAAATATTCCTTGATATTACCATGTGTTATTATACCATTCGACGAACTTACCATTCATAACTGTCAAGAGGTGAGCCCGTCCCACCGATGCTAACGTACTGGGTTGGGTTTTCTGTTTATAAGAGTACTGGTTCTTCTCTTATCTTTTTCCTTTTTCATGGTATTTGATATGAAATATTGTCTCATTATTATTGTTCCTTCACAATTCCCTATAACAAATTTATCAATATTAAACTATATAACTAAAAGGTAGGTCTATCCACCAGCTAGCGATCTAGTTTTTGTGGCACGGTCCTCGTAGCTACCATACCTTGGCTAGTAAATTTGGCACCAACTTAGAAGGTGATCTACCACTGATCATAGATACCTTGTTAATTTTAAGGAGTTTTCTTATGTTCCACACCCAATCCCATTCTGATGGTAGAAGACTAAGATGATGATTTTTTTTTTTGATTGCCTTATAATTAGATTCATTGTGACAGGATATAAATGGCAATGATGTGAGCCTGAATACTTACACCGGAAAGGTTCTTCTCATCATCAATGTTGCTTCCAAGTGGTATAATAATTTCGAACTCATGAATTTGCTGACTCCATTTTTTTGGTTTTATTTATTTGTCGAACTTCAATTGATAGTCAGTTATTTTATAGGTAGAAATTATATTCTTGATGACCCTTGCTACTTGTAAAGCATAACATGGTACTTATTAAGTCCTTCAATCCTAGACTGGATAAAAGATTTCTTGGCATCATAGATGTTTGTTGTTGGTTCTGCATCTGCATCTGCATCTGCTTGTTGGATTATCCAAGTTTCTGTTTGTTTATTGGGTATTTTCTTTTCATGTTGCATGCAAAGATTAGTGCAAAATTAATTTTAAGTTTGAATATACGTCCTTCCCTCGTCCGTCGGATCGGAGGTCCGTGCGCGCCGCGTGGGCCCCGCTCGATCCAACGGTCGAATAGAAATGAAATATACTAGTGCACATGGATACACATGTGATGTAGAAATCCATTCCTATTAGTCCACATGTATATGACTCAAATAAGAATATGAGCCTATGGCTTATATCCGGTCATATATATATATATATATATATATATATATATATGGAAAAAGGAATATGAGCCATAGACTCATATTCCTACATGAGCCAATGCACATATGGAATGTATTAGTGCACATGGATGCACATGGGATGCAGGAATCTATTCATATTGCTCCACGTGTTCATGCGTCATGTACATGTGGACCAATAGGAATAGATTTTCATACCTCATTATATTCCTATTGGTCCACATGTACATGACTCATATAGAAATATGAGCATCATGACTCATATCCCGTTTACCATATATATATATATACATATATATATATATACATATATATATATATATATATATATATATATATATATTATACGATTTGTGTCCCTCATATGACTGAAGTCTTTCATATATATAGACATTGAGAATACAAAATGAGATTTTGTACGTGGAATCTGAATTGATGAGCAACAACGGCTTACTTCTCCCTTCTGGGGTCATGTGTATATGTTGAGGATTTTAGTTTGATTGCACAAAGACAAACTTCCTAGTTCAGATTCGTTGAGTTTGAACGAATATTCAGGTTCATTGTGTTTGAACGAATATTCTGATTAATTGGGTTCGAACGAATCTTCATATTCATTAGGTTGAAAGAATAAAAAATTTGTTAGGTTTTATGTGTGACTGTTCATTCAGATTTATTCACTTTCAGATTCGTTCTGACTGTTGGAAAAGGTATACATGTTCATAAAAAAGCGCGAGAATTTCAATAAATAACTAAGTATACTCAAGCCTTAAACACACAAAAAACACCAAAACATACCAAACCATCACAAGTATAACACAAATTACTACTACTCAACAAGAATATGGGGAGTGATGAATTTGCATAAGAATTTCTCGCAATGGATGTTAGGTTAAAATTTCTCATTTTTTTCTGAAATTTATAATCCTTCTAATGTAAGGCAAGATAATTTTTTTGTTTCCCAACTATTTAGTTTTGTCTGCTGTCTTGAGTCTTTTTAAAGCATAGTAGGCAGAATTTACTTACAATTTGTTTGAGCTGAACTGAAATTCAAATAACGCATGGATTGTTTACAATTATTATATAAAAAATATAGTTTGAAGTATCGGTCGATACCGATCCGATACAGCCAATACCGATACAGTTTGGCATGTCCCGATACGATACCAACCGATACTCAATACTGACCGTACCGACATTAGAGGTCTCTTTTTCGGTCAATTCGGCAAAGAAAATTGAATTAAAAAGGCCAATTAGCAAGGGTGTAAAAGCATAGTAATGTTGTAAAAGCATGTAAAAGAGGAAAACTTATCTATCGCATATTAAATCAATCGACAAGAGTGACTACTATTTCATTCAATTTCAAAAATACTAAGAAACAACACCGAAAATAATTTAAATTATGCATAAATGTATAAAGTATATTTTCTAAAATGTTAAGTTGTTTGCTTTCCGATACCAAAAAAATCCGATACTCCGATCTGAAACTGCCGATACCACCGATCCCGATACTCATAGGAATGGTCCGATACCGATACCGATACTTTGAACCTTGATAACAACTAGCTTGGGATTTAGAATAAAAAGAATCAGTGGGATGAGGATGTGGTGGTAGTGGTGTTTTGAGGCGTTTTGAGGAGCCATGTCCCTTTGATAAGAAGGATTATCATTCCTCAGGGTAGTTTGCAGTCTCAGTACCCTGTTGAATAATTATAGTAGCCAAGATGGTTTTAAAGTGGCTTCAGTAAATTTTTATGCACTTATTTTTCTTCTGCATACTCTTAATAGTAGTTTATTTATCTTGAAATTGTGAAAATGGTACTTTTTCTTAATTACACTTATGGATAACAGTACTAATCCAGTGTTATTGACGACACAGTGGCTTAACTGATTGGAACTATAAGGATTTGAATGTTTTGTATGAGAAGTACAAGGATAAAGGTCCGTTGCAAATACTTTCACATGATATTCCCATGAATAAGATATCTTGTATTCTCTAATATTGTGCAACCTAACTAGCACTATGATTCTTTTTTGCTACTTCGATAGGGTTTGAGATACTTGCATTTCCTTGCAACCAATTTGGCGGTCAAGAACCTGGAAGCAATGACGAGATTAAGGAGGTCGCCTGCACAAGGTTTAAAGCTGAGTTTCCCATATTTGATAAGGTATTCATAATATGAAGAATAGTTTCCTTTGTAATGAGATGCATATGCTCTTTATTTCAGAAAAAGGAAAGGAAAATATTTTCAAGGCGAAACTTGCTCAAGTTCTTGAAAACAAAGACAAATAAAATTTCCAACGTTTCAAACAATTGTATGCACCCCTCTGTGAACATTAGTACTCTTTTACCCCTGTTTTTCTCGTTAAGACTCTCACTCTTACTCTTTTCTTTTTCTGTTTTTGAGACTAAAAGTCTCATTAAAAAAATGGAGACTAAACAGTGGAACTCCTCAGTAGAGGGGTTTTCGTAGAGAGAGAGGTGAGTCGAGGCCGACAGCCGTTAGAGAAGAAAAGAGAGGCACCACACGCTAGTTACCAGTACCCCGACAGAAGCTGCCACCTGATCAAACCGGTCAAACTGGAACCGTGCCATCTTTAACCCCAGCTCTATCTCTTGTTTTGGTTTTGTGCCCTTTAAGTGATGAACCCTTAATGAAGGTCTGTCTACGTTGCACGGACACGGAAAAATGGTGTTTGTATACATATCTTGTCTGTTTTCATGTAACATAACTGACTAGTATTGTACCTATTTGAAAATTTCGGTTTCTCATTTCCATATCGTATCCTTCCTTATCTGTATTTTGTGGTATCTGTGTCCATATTTGAGCAACATAGAAGACTTCTACTGTATCTTTTCAGAAAAAGGTCATATTGAAAGGCCTCACTTATTAGTTATTTTGAGAGAAAGGATGGGATCAAGTACATAGTGGAAGATTTCACTTGTATAATATTAGAATATAAAGCTCAAAATAATTGGACACAACAGTAAAGAACTTTCCTGAAAGTATATTTGAGGTCCACCACCATTGACATCATACGACAGTTTGTAGAACACCAAAGATGTCCAAATAGTTTGTAACCGAAATGAACATAAACTGATCATTTACGGACTACGCAACAGCTCTTGAATTCCAGTCAAACTATTTTGAGTTGGATCTTCTTCGGCTCAAAAGGCCTCTTTCATTATTTTTTATTTACATTCTTAATTTGAGTTTAATATGAAAATAATAATCTATCTACCTACTTTTCTTTAAAAGAATTATGGATTAGTAAAGGCCTGTTTCATTATATTTTCTTTGAACAATAACAAAATACTTTTATAATATCTTTGCAGGTTGACTACAAAGTGTGTCGTATAGTACACCCTTAAAGCCTTTTTGCAAGAGCGAACTTCCTGATATATTTTCCTGTGATTCCTATGGAATCATTAGGAAGTCCCTCCATTTAAGATAGTGCAGACAAACTTGAATCTGCTTCGGACTCCCTTAATTCAAGGTTCGCAGTATCCGTAATGGACCATTCCTATGAGTATCAGGATCGGCGATATCGACAGTATTGACAGTTTCGGATCAGAGTATCGGATTTTTTTATATAGGAAAGCAAAGTAATTATTAAAATTTTAGAAAACATATTTTATACATTTATGCACAATTTTAAGTGTTTCATATGTTGTTTCTTAGTAATTTTGGAATTGAATGAAATAGTAGCCACCATTTCCGATTGGTTTACATAGATAAGTTTTCTCCTTTTACATGCTTTTACACCATTGTCGATTGGTCTTTTTCATTTAATTTTCTTTGCCGAATTGACCGAAAAAGAGACCCTCAATGTCGGTATCGGCCGGTATCGGTATCGGTATCGGATCGGGACATGTCGAACCGTATCGGTATCGTCCGTATCAGATCGGTATCGGCTGATATTGCAAAGAATGGCAGTTTGTTTTTAGTGTGTCAGTGTAAACCACAGACTAAATGCAAGAAGTATTAAGAAAGTGAATGGTTTTCCAGATTGAAGTAAATGGGAAGGAGGCTGCGCCGCTGTACAAATTCTTGAAATCACAGAAGGGTGGAATACTGGGAGATCGCATCAAGTGGAACTTCACCAAGTTCTTAGTGGCCAAAGATGGAAAGGTGGTCGAGAGATATGCACCGACCACCGGACCTCTCAAGTTAGAGGTCCGTCTCGTCCTCCTCTTTCTTATTTGCCCTTTTTTCATGTGATATGTGACTCCTTATTACTCTTCTTACTCTGTGTTGTGCAGAAAGACATCCAGAACCTACTGTTGCTGTCGTGAACTTAAAACCCATTGCTCCGAATAAAGTGTGCTGCTCAAAAATGGCAGTGTTCTTTCATACACATTCACAGACTAAGACGAGACTGGTAACTACAAATGTGGTTGAACTTGTAAGATGCAAAAGTATTTTCCCGTTATGTTATTTCAAAGCATCCATTTCAAAACTGAAGCCCATGAAAAACCCCTTATGCCACTTACCCAATTTTGGGGGAAGGAAAAGTCTGTGTTATGTATCTGACCACATCGATTTGTAGTCGGACATCTTCATTTTGAGATAATATCAGCAGTTGAGTACTACGAATACCAAGTAGTGGTACTATTGACTAATGGAAATAGAGATCGGTTAGGGAGGAGACGCCTAGGTATCTGACCATATCCATTTTTTTCTTTTTCTTTTTCTTTTTCTTTTTCTATACATGTTAGTCCACATCCATTTGTTTATCTCAAATTTTTGCCCACACAAGCCCACAACAGCTCACAATCCAGAAGTCCAGATCATTTTTTAAATTCATAGCTCCCCTCTCTCTCACTATCTTAAACGCTCTTTGTATTCGAATTTATGCCTAAAAGAATCTACCCAATAAACTAAAAAAAAATGTTAGATTCACAGTTTTCTAATATGTTGGGCATGGTTCTACATTGGCCAGATACGGTACGGTATGGACACGATTAGATATGGACATGACGATACTGACACAACATTCATTCTGTTAAAAAAAAAAATTTTAATTAGTTCAATCCAGGATAATTTGCATTTGATCGAGTATCTTGTTGATTGAAATTACACTGTTACTAACCGCAGGTTCTGTAATTCCATTGCCAGTCTTAGTTCACCTGTTTGTCTCGAGTTTCCTCGTTCCACCAATTCCTAGCTCTAGGATTTGATTCACCCATCACATTATGAGATAGGGTCAGCTATGGACCACGAGAAAAGATTCACAAAAGAATTTGGACAAAGCTTTAAATCCAACTGTTGCATTGGTGTCAGACACAATATTATGATGAGGTTCATCCATGAACAACTACTTGGACATGCATTCATCACCTATATGTTGATGTTCTTTTGTATCATTGGCACAAATAGTGAAATACTTTAGTTGGGAACATTTTCTATACGAAGAAGAAAGACTTTTGAATTAGTCCAGACTTTTGAATTAGTCCCTAAGGCACTAGCCTAGTAGTAATGTGGTGTGACTTATATAGCCGTGGTCAGGATTGGAGAAAGTAAAAAAAAAAAAAAAAAAGGAAGATCATTATGTTACTTACTTAATTTGCCAGGTTTCTGAAGTTTCTTTTGCTTCATCAAAAGCAACTAGGATTGTTGACAATAGGTTAATTATTTTAATTTCAGCATATTTATTCTGTATTTTCCTATGGTTAGTCATCTCTTCTCATATGCTTTGTATTTCGATGAAATTTTGTTGTCATTCTATTCACAATGTAGCCTCCACTTTCAAGATGGAAAAAAATAGAAATATTTTAACAAATGTCTTCATTCAAAATATAAAAACTCGCATATACTTCCCACTATTTTAAAAAAAACTAAGAGATACCCTCATTTTGGACGGAATAATCAAATTCTCGATTAGATAAGTTTGTGTGCTCACTTAACTCACACATTATATTGTAAAATGACACAAATACTCTCATTATGGAACTTTTTGGACGAAATTTGTGGTCATCTGACTTTTATTATGACTTTTGAACACTATTTGAGCAGGGAAGAACTTTTCGCCAGCTAAACTAAGTTATTGCATTTTGAATGGATATGTGACCATCATTGTCAAGTAATATGAGTAAAAATGAAGAAACATACTCTAATATGAGATAATCATTTGGTCGTGTGTTTATTTCGTGGACATTTGTGTCGTTTTACATCGTTATATGAGTTTACTTAACCGAGATTTTGTCCGTTCTTTCCAATAAATGAGGATATCTCTTAGTTGCTTCCAGAGATGGGACTGTGAAAAAAAATGTAGGAGTGAACTGAAAATTCAGAGCATTAGCTTGATTGAGATGAAAAGTGAAATTAGATCAAATATACACAAAAACGATGTAGAAATCGAATTCAGTTCCTCTTCTTCTTCTTTTCTTCTTCTTCTTCTCATTGTTCTTCCCTTCTCCTTTCGACATATCGCATCTTCTCACATTACAACTCTGTCAGCTGCACAATCTAACAGTGCAAGCGACAGCTTGGGCCCAATATTTCAGTCTTGCTTTCACTTCTTCTGGATCGTCGCCTGAAAGTAAAAAAAATCAAACGGCTTATTAATAAAATGTGAAAATAAGCATTCCTGCAAGAAAAGAAAAAACACTCACATAAAAATGATTGAGATAAGCATAACAACTATGTTGGTCCAAGATATTGACAGTACCATGATTTCAGGATTCAGTAATGTGTGTTTCTCAGAATGACAATAGTGAAATTGCTAAAGAAGAACAGTTCTCCTAGATGATCTTGAATGTGAAATTGTGTAAATTATTGGAACCGCTTGCCGAAAAAGAACTTAAATTGTCATAGAACAGTTTGCTAAGCCTAATAGAAGATGTGATTCATGTGAAAGCACTCTTAGATTATAAAGAAAGAATTCGGTAGCAAAGGACAAAAATACCTGGGCTCGAGAACTTCCAGTTGGCAACAGGAGGAGGAGCTTGCTGCTGCTGCTGCTGCTGCTGCTGCTGCTGCTGCTGCTGCTGCTGTTGGTGGTCATCCAAGAAGAAGCTCTGGCTCATGGAGTAGCAGAGCTCAAGAGCAGGAAGGGTGTTGGGATATCATCGTAGCTGAACCCAAACCCCAGGTCCGCGCACCCTTTCAGCTCCTGCAGGTCCTCATCAGTAAGGTGCTTGCTCCTCCCAACAGTACCAACACCACCACATGATGATGATGATGATGAGTCTGAACTGTTGCCATCAGTGGAGGAAGAGGAGGAGGAGGAGGAGGGCTCAATGTAGTAGGCAGCTTCAAGGGCTACTCCTTTCTTCCTGGGCCATGACTGGGCATGTCCATGTTGGTTCTTCTTCTTCTTCTTCTTCTTCTTCTTCTTCTTCTGGGTGGTGGTGGTGGTGGTGGTTTGTTTTGGTATGGAAACGAGAGACTCTGTTTCTGAAGAGGAGGAGCACTCCATTATTGATCTCTCTACGGGGGTGTGATTTGCAATGGGACAATGGTCTTGGGGTTTTTAAATGGAAACTCATATATATATATAATATTGAGTAAGACATTCCTACTTTTGTATTGGCTGACGTCATAATTAATGTAACAGACGATATAATAAATTTTAAATTAATATTAAAAAAATTTATATAATTAATATTTTGGGTTAATATTTGTTATATTAGATGTCACATAATGTTCTTTAACATGTCAAGTCAGCTGTCACATAAAAAAAAATAGTTATATATATATATATATATATATATATATATATATATATATATATATATAAAGTGCAAAAAATATTTCTTAAATTTGTCTCGGAAGTAAAATAAGACATTAGACGCAAATAAATCCTCTCATAATAATTTTTTTTGATCAAAACGATCCCTTCCTTCAACTGAATGTTAGAATTTAAAATTAAAAAAAATTAAAAATTCCAAACTACATTTTCCCCTCCCCCCTCCAGCCCCCCCTCCTCCTCCTCCTCCCCCACTGTGCCTCCTCCTCCTCCTCCTCCCTCCTACTACCCCCATCATGCCTACTCCTCCTCCCGTAGCCCTATCCTCCTCCTCTCTCCAAGACTCCCCCTCATGCTTAGACGGCGACGATGCAGCAGCAGCAGCAGTGGCGGCAGGGTGCGCGGGGAAGCACAGAGTGACACGGGAGGAGGCGGGGGGAGCTCGGGTGGAAGGAGGGAGGGAGCTCGAGGGAGGCACATGGTGGTGCGGAGGAGGGGGGGGGGAGCTCACTGGCGAGAAGGAGGGCGCGGGGAGGGTGGTGAGGTGGGAAGGGAAGGGGAAGGGTTTGGATTATTTAGGAGAATTATGATTAGGATTGGGGAAGGGTAGATTAGTCATTTCAAGTCTAAATTAACGACAAAATTCAAAATGGGTGTAAATCGAACAAAAATAAAAAACGGAGAATTTTTTAAAACCAGGGAGCTTTAAATGCAAAAATGCAAATATAAGAAAAAAAAAATTTGTACTCTATTCATAACATGGTGAAATCGTGTATTGCTTGATTTACATAAATACAATCTTTTTACATTCCTACTTTACATGTAAGAGTTGTTATTATTGGACAATGCTACCACTACAATCAAATGCTTACAATCGATGACGTGGCGGTCACGTGACGGTCGTCCATTGGAAGAAGGAGGAGAGGTGGAATCCGGTGGCAATTTGGTGGCCGTTCGGTGGTAGGAACGTCACGTAACAGCTGATCATTGGAGGAGAGTAGAATCGGATGAGACCCATATAGCAGGGAGGAGAGAGAGAGAGAGAGAGAGAGAGAGAGAGAGAGAGAGAGAGTTATAAGTTGGTTGTAAGCAATTGGAAGTAAACTGGTTATTATTAGGCACCAACTAAGCAAAATCAAGAGCAACTATAAGACGGATTGGATTGCAAAGTGGCAGCACCACCAAAGGATTAAGATACAATCAATGTCAGCTCATATTTCCAATGAGTTGTATTGTATGGATTCATACGTGCAATCATATTGTCAATTGAAATGCTAATTAGGAATTAATTAGCAACTGCCATGTATCAAAAAAAGAAGAAGAAGCAAGTAACAAGTAACATGACTTCTAATAGTTCATATTAACCCTTTATCCTTGTTATATATATCATGTGTTACTTTATCACATTTGGTACAAAGAGTAAGGTAGAGCTGTAATTGTGACAGCAACTAGAACAATAATCTTATTAATTACAGTTTTATTTGTAAAGGTTAGAAGTACCGTAGGACTTAATGATATAATCATTTCCAAAAATGATCTTTATCGTTGTTTACTAATTAAATTTAACATGGATGGTTATGTAATTATGTATAGAAGAAAAAAAAATTTTATTGTTTGATTTTTCTAAGTAGTAAAAAATTAAATGAGTTTGCTTTTCTCAATTAGTAAAAAATTAAAAGAATATTATTTGTTCTTTTTTTTCAAGTAGTAGTAAAAAAATTAAAGGCTTTTATTTTCTCAAATAGTAAAAATTAAAAGACTATTATTTACTCTTCCAAAGTCATATAAAATTAATACGTGCAACGCACGTTCATATATGTTAGTATGTCTTAATAAACAAATACTTTCAAATGCTTCACATTTGGCTTCTCCTCAAACTATATCTTGAATTAATATTTCATGTTGTTAGGACTATAAGAATCACGGTTGATAACTTAAGTTGCACATGGAACCAACAACGAGAAAAACTTGGCATTTTTCTTTGACAAATGTAGACCCAAGCGAGAAAAATCGTCAATAAAAAATAACACGTAGCAGAAGTCGAAATAAGTTGGAGTAACACATGGACCGATCAAGTCAATAAAAACGCACTCCAAAGGAGATCGATCATTGTAAGAGACTTGTCAAATGTGTCTTTCCAAACTGACACTTCTCACAAACTTTGTCATAACCAAAAGAAGAGAGATTAGGCAACCCATACACCAAAATTTTGGAAACCAAAGATTTTTAACTTCTCCATGCTAAGATGTCCCAATCGTACATGTCAAATAGAAGATCCACCAGTTATACTCATATTTTCAACACAAGAAGAAGATGTCGAGAGAACAAACAAATCACTTATTTTTACATCTTTTGGTCCAAAGAAAATGTAATGACCTGTATCGATCGCATTTGCCACTAAAAAGATGCTTTCTTCATCTCGGACACATGGCACACTCTTTAATGTGAAAGTATCATCACCGCTATTGAGTTTAATGATACCTTCATTCTCCATCGCATGATCATGATGTTGTCCGTCGTGACAATAGCATCATTGCATTTATAATTTTGGAGGGAAAAACTTTGAGTCGTCGCCCGTAAGATGATATCCGCACACGGAGTTGACGATCCAATCATCTTGATAGTTGGTTAAGGCCAATGCTTCTAAAAAAAGTAGTCTCCGTTATGAAATATTTGTCACAATCTTTCTCCTTAGAGCCGTCCTCCTTATCTACAACATTGTCCGTGCCCCCAAAATTGGCTTGTCCGGATCTACAATAGAGATCTCCGAACATAAAATTTTGATTTGTAGAAAATATTTATGATATCGAAAGTTAGCTTTGTGAAACATTTGCCAACTCATTATCTAACAATTTTTCATGGGCCATGTTTTCCTTGTTGAATAATACATCAAGTCTTTCTTATATTCAACGAAGACTTGCATTCGATAATATGCTCCAAGAGATCATGCGCAAGTAATGTCTCTCTTCAAGATATTTTGTACTTTAGCATTTGAAGTTCTTTGTCTCTTCAAAGTCTCGACATTTTTTGGTGCATCACCAAGAGTAACTTTGAAGTCTCCATCAACAAACTTTCAAAGTAATTTGCCAACAAGATACTGTTAGCTATGTTTGAGCAAAAGCTCAACTTCCCTCTTTCTTTAGTCCCACATCGGTTGGATCAACCCCTCCTTGCTTGTATATATTAGTTCTTCTCTTTTGCTTTCTTAAAGATGTTGTGTTGGGTACCCCTTGGGCCACACGTGCGTGCTGTCGCTGCCGTCCGGCCTGGTTCGGCGTGCGTAACGGGTGCGGGTACATGCCCACACCTACGGGCGCCGAATGCTACCTCTTCGGATTTGGGCTGGAATCCAAATTTTTTTTTGCTCCCCTTTATTTTTTGAACCGATTTGGCTCATTCAAATTTTTGAATGTTGAAATACTATGTCCAGGTTCATTGAACCTTTGTGACAGCCTCTGTATCAGCTATTTTTTTGACAGCCATTCCCCCACGTTTTCTTTCCCTTTATTATCGCTCTTTAATGGCTAGTTTTATGAGCCATTTAATCTCTTGTCGGTTGGTTGTGTCTTTGATCTGTCTGTATATTGCGATCACCTCCTCCTTCTTTCGGGATAGAAAATTCTCCTACGTGAAACATCTCTCTCTCTCTCTCAAACCACATTTGTTCTCTGAATCCTTGCTCTGGACAGAGCTAAGTTCGGTATCTCTCTCCGAGTTGTGTGCAACGAAGAGAACCCGGTAGTCAGGGAGTTTTACCACTAGAAGCTTCCGAAATATGTCTGCACATAGACCTCGGATCAACTCTTAGTACAATGCTTCATGTACGACTTTTCCGAAGACCGGTAACAATTTCTTTCGATTTCTTTGTTCTCTTATATATATATATCAAAACTAGTAACAGATACGACACCAAACAAGTTTGCCAAATCGTATAGTTGGAAGGAGTAGCATCACAACGCTAATTAGTCCACCGTTACCTCCATTGCCCATCACGAAATATCAATTACTATTTTTTTACCAAGAGAAAGGATGTGAACACCTATATCACCTTTCTTGTCACTGACCTCTTTCTCAATTAGTATGAGATACACATTAGCCCACGAATATTACAAATGTGAACAAAAATTAAAAATGGTGGAATGGATTGAAATGGAATGATTCTATTTTTATTCAACTTGTGCAACCTAATAAAATATTATAAAATTCATTATTAACTAGAACTATTCATGATAGAATACAATTTAAATTTTAAGAGTTCATACCCAGCTACCTGAAGGGAATTGATATCCATGTGTGGAAAGATATCACATCTTTCCACACATGGATATTCTATATGTCGGACTATTTACCGAACACGGTTGGCTGTTTTACTTAGATTTGAATAAGGATTTTTCTAGGGGCACTACAAAAGTTATTCGGGACTGTCAGGACTGTCAAAATTTTTGACAGTCCTTCCAATAAGTTGGACTGTCAAATATTTTGACAGTCCAAATGCTGTTATCTATATACTATCAAAAAATTTGACAGTCCTTCCAATAGTAGGACTGTCAAAAAATTTGACGATAAAAATGTTGTTTGTCAAAAAATTTGACAGTCCTTCCAATATGTAGGATTTTAGAAGGACTATCAAAATTTTGACAGTCCTGCCAAAAAATTTTGACAGTTCAAATGATGTTATCTACGTACTGTCAAGTAAGAAGTGTAATGTCCTAAAAAAAAAATTCTGATCATCTTTCTTCCAACTTCCACTTCCGACTTCCTTAGTTCCTCCTTGTTCCATATTCGAAGTCATTGTCTTTGGATTATTCATGACAGCAACTAGTAAAGTTGGTTGTGGTAGAATATACAAATCAAAAAAATCTGCTGTACAAAAATATTTTTAAACAAATAAACTGAAACAAAATAATTTATAAAAAATTTAAAATTACAAAATGTTTCGTCATCTCTAATTTGACACCATACCACCTTTTAACTGGTTTAGGGATGATTTGAGACCCCTACCATGTTGTGTTTCTGCTCACTTGTCTACATCTTGGGATCACTCTCAATAGAATGAGATCCCCAACCGGAGGTCGACAGCAAGACAAACTGGCCGCCGATTGTTCGATTTTAACTACTTGATTCACAATTAGGTTTTCTGGTAAATTTTATGCCGATTGTATATTTTATTTTCAATCAGTTTTTTTTCTTCTTCTAAACATCAATTTGATAATCTTCTATTTTGCACCAATAGAAATATAGTTTTCAGTCATAAAATCATATTAATTAGTTTGATGCAAAACAGGCCTGCCATGAGCTCATGGAATTCCAAGACGAATTCTCGAAATGGAACCCTAAACCGTAAAATAAAAAATAAAAATTATATATATATATATATATATATATATATATATATATATATATATATAAACTAGGGATAAATATGTAAATTATACACTTCCAACTACAATAAATGTTCCCATTCTCATAAATAAATTTATTTTAAAATATTTTATATTATTTCAAAGTAGGTTTGCTATATATTTTAAAAGGAAGAAAAAAATAGAGACAAAAGACACGTACAACACACATGCGCACGTTCAAGTACCTATACTATATACTAAGATAAGTTTGTTTCATGCGCACGTTCAAGGCTCCCCGATCCGATGGGGTGTGTGTGTGTGTGTGTGTATATATATATATATATATATATATATATATATATATATATATATATATATATATATATGAGCATGTTCAAAGCCCCCCGATCCGATGGTATATATATAATGCTATAGAACCATCCGGGTGGTTTATGTATATTACATCGGTTGGATTTGAATTGAGGGGATGAGATTAAAAGGTGTGGACCCCACCACCTTTTAATTTCAACCACCCAATCCAAATTCAACCCATATAACATAGGATGGTTTCATACGTGATTTTATATATATATATATATATATATATATATATATATATATATATATATTGAAGAAAATGTGCTTCATTATTATGCGAAAAACAGACTGAAAATCACACACTATCGCGGGTTATAAGTTCCCCGTAATATCAACCACCCACCATACATTTGACATCACTCTCTATATTTTTAATCACTCCTGCCACTAATGTAGCTTTGCCTTCAAACACTCTTCTATTTCTCTCTCCATATATGCCAAACAGCTGACAACATGCAGATCCTTGCTTGTCGGTACTGTGTCTCACCCCTCCTTGCCACCATTTTATCTCTTCGCACGCTTCCATCAGCCCCACTTGATTATTGTTTGCTATGCCTATCTGATATCTAATGTTCCGCCATATTTCATGTGAGGAAGGACACCTGAACAGTATATGGTCTCAGGTCTCGTTGATGCTGCTACAAATGACGCATGTCATATTAAGTAATTGGATTTCAATCCTTTGCGCTCTTTCCTTTGTAAGAAGCATATCCCTTACTGCCTTGTACATGCACAATTCTGTTTTTGAATCCTCGCCTTTCGTCCAGATCAGCTCTGACCAGCTCACCGTAAGGAAGCGCGACCGTACATGGTCATATGCATACTTGAAGCTAAACAGATCTTGCGCCGTGCCGTCCCAACTCCAGAAGTCTTCCGCGTCGTCCCTGTGTATGTGCAAACCGCTGATCTCCTCCTGATACCATTGTTGTATGTACCTATGTCACGTCCCAGTCCCAAAATACCGAGGGACTAGCCACGTGCCAATGGCCAACAATACAACTCCAATGGGCAAACCAAATTTAATGGACCCGTTAGAGTGTACTTAAGCTGTAATAAATATAAATGCAGTCTACACCATCTATCACAGAATAATTCTAATCTCATCCACAGAAAGAAACATAACTCAATATGATAGACTAATCAAGATAATAGATAAAGAAAATAGTCCATCATTAAGTCAACATATGTAGTGTCTCAGAAAATAATCTGATAAAATAAGAAAAGAGAATAAGTCAATACATAAGTCCATGAGTCAATATATGAAATAATTGTAAGCATAAATATCTGAGTAGGTAACAGAATAATCAGGAGAAATCCTCTGGCACAACCTCGTCCTCTGGTACTAGTACTGCTCCAGCATCAGCTCATGTCCCGTATATCTCGGGGTAATCCTCATCTACTGTACCTGGGGACATAATTCGGATCCAGGTCCTCAGGGGGCATAGCAAGGTACAAGAATAACTCAAGCCAAACGAAATGCAGTAAATAAAACAGATTCTCAGGACAAGCGATGTAACCAGCTAAGTTGTCATAACTGCCATTATATTTGTATTTTTTTCCAATTCATTTGATATATATATATATATATATAGTTAAATTGATGTAAATATCAATTTATAATTTAGTTTTATCTAATTTTTGGATTAAAGAGGGGGCTTCATGCATAAAACCAAATTTATGGGAGGGGGAAGAGAAACCAACAGCAAACTCTCATGAGTCACTTACTACATGTCTCCTCCTCCTTTCTTTCTCATTCCCCATGGAAAATCTGGCTTCACCTCCTTTCACATCCCATTTCCAATAAACCCAACACTCTCTTACTTATTTCCCATCTCTTTCCCATCTTCATCTTCTTCAACTCTTCCTTCCTCTCCCCACCTTAAACCTACTGCTACTGCTACTATGCCTGCTGCTGCTATTATGCTACTTCTGCTGTAACTGTCGTGGCTGCTGCTGCTGCCGTCCTCTGCAGCTGCGCCGTCGCCGGACCCGCGCCGCCCGCCTCCGAGCTCCGCGCCACCGTCGCCGAACGCCACAGCCGTCGGACCCGCGACACTACTGGGCTCCTCCTCTCTCAAAACTCCACAACTCCTCCCTCTTCCCAAAACTAGGTAGTTTCTATTCCTTCCCCCAATTCTCTTCTAAAATTTATTTAGAATATAATTTAATTTCAAAACTCCTTGGAATAGGGGGAATTAAGTGCAAATTTAGAAACTTTGGAAGAACCCTAGGTTGCTCAAGCAAAGGCAAGTCCTCACCCTTGCTTCCCTTTCATTTTGTCCATTTTCTTTTGGTTAAATTAGGGACTATAGTTAATGAGTATTTTAAGGATTGGAACAACTTAAAATATAAAAGGATGAGTATATGAACATATACATGATATGACACCTAAGTAGAACACAAAATGGATGCCACAATAATTTATAGATATGTTTATATAAGTACTTAACTAGCTTCATAACTAATTAGTTCGTGTATATATATATATATATATATATATATATATATATATATATATATATATATATATATGAACATGGGTGTATGTGTGTTTCTTTTCTATGATGTATGAGTATTAGGACATAAGAAAATTGATATTGCACATATTTTAATTTAATGATGCGATATTAGTCGATATATATATATATATATATATATATATATATATATATATATATATATATATATATATATATATATATATATAAAAGTAGAATTATCATCGGATGACGCTAGGGTTAATCTCTTAGAAATTAGCTATGAAGATTATATATTTAGACATGAGAAGTGTAAGAACTATTATGAATATTTATTCAACAATGGATATATATATTATAAAATATTACATACTACAAGAATTATACATCATTAAAATGATAAATATACTTTAGGCTATATTTAGTCTAGTTTTGAATAAGTAAATTAAAATTGTATCAATTTATTTTAATTAATTTAATTATGTCCAGATTTAAAATACACCTAAATTGGTATATCTTGTTATGATTATCTAGTCGAAATGTGTATTTTATATGTACCATATATTAGGGTAACCTTAGTATTTAGTTCTATCAAAAATTATTATTCTTACTTCATGAAAACTAGTATATAGTACATATAATGAAAATGGATAATTTGTTTATATATTAATTTAAGCCTTTAAAGAATTAAATACCAAATTCTATATAGTTAAACTCTTCCATTTATTATATGTTAAGGATTGTGAATTTAATTGTCTTACTAAGAAAATTGTGGATTGCTTGAAGCTTGTGCAGCATTGGAATGAAACCATTGCGCAATAACCAAATAAGTAAATAGCTAGCATGTTAAGGTATGAAAGAAGCCTTCCTATTGTGATTATTTTCATATATCTATTGCGTGTGTTCCGGTGTTAAGAGTTGCTCCACCGAAGGGGTCGGCGAACCCGGAAATGCAACGGAGGGTTGCTCCGGGTCGTATATATAAAACTGTTAAGTTTCTGGAAGCCGAAATATAAAGGAGACTCTGCCAAAATTTTAAACAAATTCGGGAGTTAACCAATATTTCGATATCCATAAATATTTTCGATATCCCTAACCGTAAACTTTAGTTTATATAATTTTAGCGACAGACCACCGACAACTGTAAATTAACTAGGAGACGATTAGCAAGAGTTCATGATACGTAGGACACGGACACAAGTCACTCAACAAAAATCTAAAAATATAGATTCCTGATAATCGGCTCTGTATAAATAATGTTCCTGGAATTTGTGTTCGATAACTTGACACCTGCATCCTGGATTAAGAATAAGACGAAAAGCATGTATCTTGTTTTACCTTGGAAATACATTTTTGCATAAATAATAGTAAACGTAAGATACAGAGCAGAAACTTAAATGCAAGATAATAGATTAAGGATTGTTTGTAGATTTATGCTAGAAAGCATTGGCGGGGAGAACAACATAAATACTGCCTATGAAACCCCGCAACATAATAACAATATATAACTGATCAACATTTAAGCTCTTTCGTAAGGCCTTACGAATTGAGTGTGTGGGGCTTAGCTCACTTTCCTGTTTAGGCCCGAGAGAGGCTGGGCCGGATTATAACCCTGTGCCATCTTGTTCAAGTCACCTGTACATGAATATAAATACACCTACTTAGATTCAAAACCATCGAATAGGTGAATTAAAGAATTAATTTAAGCCCATGAGGGCATGACCGAATTCTAAGCACCGTGCCACCAAGTCACAACCTGATCCCTGGTATACGGGATTGTTGGCGAAAAACTAGTTAAAGTGATTATTTAAAGATTATTTTTCAAATTGCATCATCATTTAAGAAAATTTTTTGTGTATTATGGTAGTGACATAGGGATTGTATTGCTTGAATTATTAGACACTACAGGAATACTAGTTTATGAATTGTTCAAGTCATAGACACAATTATATGATTCACCTCTTTATTCCTGTACAAATATTATCTCTTCTTTATCTTACTATCATATCTTTTATTTACTTACCGTTCTTGAGCGATGACTTGTTGTCATTCTGACGACCTAGTATTGTTCACTAGGGGAAGACGAAGTATATGCAGAAATGTTACCTCTTTATAACGCGGACGAGGTCGATGAATAATCTTCAAATGACTCCAGAAAGTATAGCACCAAAATATTTTTGTAACTGAAACTATGTATATTAAGGAGATGTTATTGTAAGGACTTATTCAGTTGTACTTTAGTTGGAATGTATAACTTCAGTTGTATTAACTAAGTATTTTAGCATGACTTGCATTCTATTCTAAAGGTTATACAGGCGATAATCGCTGATATTGGTATGGTAGTATTCGTATGGGACGTAGCCTGGAGATGTAGTTACATACCCGGCTCACTGCATCTTGGGAAGCGGGGCGTGACGCGTCTTTTAGTGGTGGTCCATGCAGGTCATGCTTTTAGGAAACCTACGTAGGTCCTGAAAGATGAAGAACCTAGGATAAGGTGCAAGTCCAGGTAACATAAAGAAACATATTACAGGATATAGGTTAGGAACTTGTAAAGGTGAAACCTGGACTCCTTAGATATTAGTTAGAGATACCTTAGGATAGACCGTATCAGTGATTTTAGGAAGAGCTGATAATAATATTACAAGATTTTATTTGGGATAGTTATTGGGTAATACTAACTTGGAGTTCCTTATTGTAGATCATGCATCGATTCATGCCTTATGCCAAACTGGGAAATAGTAGCCACAGTTTAGATAATTATTACCATTTTGCAAAAAGAAAATTGCGACTGGCGCGTAAACAGATGATAAGGGCCTATAGAGTACACTACGAGATCAAATACCCGGTAGTATCGGATCTCGGTGATGAAAAAGAATTATTTTTCAACAGGATAAATTATTATATACTTATTAAGGCTCAACCATCGGAGGATCCAGATCCCAAAAGAAATGACTACAATGGAACCTTGGAGGAATGGCAGAATTCTTGTCACGCCCCAATCTCCCGCAAGCTCAATAGTCCCCGCTGAACGTGAAATCACCATGTTGCAGCTCTTTCGCGGGACAATCGTTCTAATCGGGACGTGATGCCGTACGAGCCTGGAGTTGCGCTCGTACAAGGCGATGTTGTCAAACACCAAATATTATCATTGAATCAACCAAGTTGCAGCAGAAGTCAAGTATTGTGTACCAAGCACACAACAGAGTAATACGCAGCGAAGCTCACGATAGGGTCCAAATAAAATGCCCCGAGGCAATGCCACAAAGACGATGAAATGCTCTTGCTCTTTTCTCTAGCCCACAAAGGTACTTACAGTTCATACATCTTGTCCCGTATATCCAAGCAGCGCCACTACGTCTGTGTACCTGAAATATTGCCCACAAACGTGGGTCAGTACACAACCGTACTGGTGAGCGGGGTAACCCACTCGTCTAAGCCGACACTAAGTAAAATAGTGAATGCAAACAGTTATATGGTGATCTTTCTAGTTTGAATCCTAGATTCGTTTCATGGCATATGGATGACATGTTAAGGAAAGCTGTAAAGCAGTTTAAGCATGCAAGCATTCAACTCAAACCAAACGACAAGCAGTTTTAATATATCCGACCCGTCTAACTCAATGCCATCGCTTGCACGATAACATATTGAACCAACAGTCTCGCCTCAATATCCATCCTCAACCAAAGTTTATATCCCAATATCGAGTGCACACTCTTGCCGAGGCAAGGTGGCCGCGCCTACACGAAAGTCAAACCAACAAAAGAAAAGCAAGCCAACTCTTATCTATATGAAGTCACTGGCAAAGCCATAAAGGACAAAATCCAAGCATTAACGGTGCGCCCTATCAGCCCGGGTAGCAAGTCCCGCTGGAGGTCTCGCAATGCATCGTGACTAGCACGAATCAATATTTTCCTCCGGATCGATACGGTCCCAGTGCCCCGGGAAGCCGTTTCGAGGAAATGTCAAACCCTGTGTACACAGGTTGTCCGTGACATACAGAAAGTAGGTATGACGAGAGGATCGAACATTCTCGCCCCACCAAGCGACCCTAGACTCGTTCAACCGATATCCAACCAAAGCATCCATAACCATTCTTTCAACATATCCCCAAGGATTTCAAATCTCGACCTCAATATATATATCCCAAGGCACCAAAATACCCATATACACAATCTCTCAAGTTGTGCCCAAGTTATGCCTACTTTTCACATTGCCGCTTCCCAACACAGTGTTTTACATTGGGTGCAACACCCCACACTCCGAATAATCCTGTGGCACAATGCCCCAACAGTGGCACAATACCCTCGCCTATGCAGTTGTTCGGTTTCGAACCACAATTGCTCGCTTTGTAAGACAAAACGACCCAGTGATACTCGTGCACGGATGCACGCTCGCTCGCTCGGATTCCCGATATTTCCATTGTGTCATTCCAACTTGTATAATTCCAACCGTCCAAGTATAATCCCAATTATCCAACCGACTGCCTCAAATGTATAACCCAACTATCGTACCAACTATCCAACGCGTAAATCATTTCAAGCCACAATCCTACCAAGCCAACGACGTACACTCTATGCACGCCTCAGTGTAGTATTTCTCAATATTTCAGTCCAAGTGTTCAAGCCCTTACGTATTTTCCATATTATTAGGCATGAAGGAGTAGAGGAGAAGGGAAAGAGCCCACTCACAATGATTGATCCCGTTAGGCATCCTGTCCTGCCGATACGGCCAATCCCTTGAACCCGTGGTCCGATGCAAGCGCGATCTACTCAACTGGTATGACCGTACGAGCAGACCGTGCTCTCCAAATCATCCGACCGATCGGATTAAGGAAGACGGCATTATCGCTTCCATTCAGCTATTCAGTACTGTTCCTGAACGAACACCTGATTTCCATCGAACCCGCTAGCCATCTACACATTGAAACCAACTCGATTAATCCTTCTTCCCAAAATCCAACAATTCAAATGTAACCAGCATTTGATTCATTCAATCCGACTCAGCGTAACGCTCCAAGCGGTTGTGGGGCGTTACATAATATACCACTTAGAATCAGGTTCGTCCACGAACCGTGCTGGTACACATTCCTATCACCTGCCATAATCCAATTCCATGGATCTGCTCTATGCAACTCTCATATTCACGCTTTCCGGCTCCGCATCTCGTTCTGCTGAACGCTCGTACAAATTTCACGAATTCCCATATCCTCCTTGCAGCTCAATACGAATTCTTCGTATCGCTTAGTTTTGGATCGTACACATATTTAAGGCGTCCCTAAAATACATGTATTTCAGCCGAGCTTTGCGATAGTAAATTTGAACAAGTTACAAGGGTATCTTTATGTTCGAGGCATCCATTTGCTTTGCTCCCAATTGAACCAAATCATGATTCCCATTCCAAACTATTCGATTGAGCACCATTCACAAATATGATAGTTTTCCACCGACTCAATCGGTTCGTTTTCCAACTCAATCCATCCAACTATTTTCGAACCCGCACTAGCAACATCTCCAAACATATCTCGTGTACCGAACGATTATCACAACTGATACTACCCAAGCTATGCGACTTACCCAAATATCAACTTTGCTTAGATCAGTTCAGTCCAACACATTTTCCTGCCATCTCAATATCTCACAGGGTGAACATCTATATTGAGGTTCGTGTGATCCACGAAGATCTCGCCGCCACGCCAAAGGGATTGTGTCGCCACGATTTCAACGTGGACACATTCGCCACAATTCTTAGGTTGTGCATGGAATAGTTCTTCGCGCTGCTTCCACTGCCTCGAAGCATAGAATATCACCTTTGCCTTCCGAACGAGCACGCTTCCCAGACTAAGTTCCGAGACATCTTGTAAATCTGAGGCAAATCTGTCCCTTCCAGTATTCGCAAGGATTTGATCTGAATGAGCCGCTGCTTTAACTTTGCAAGCTAGTTTCACAGTCGTCAATTCATATGAATGATATTTCCTTCCAGGGCACGATGAGTCAAAGGCGATGCCATCGATAAAAATCTGCGACTCTGAATCTCATCAGTTGACTAGGCTACTTCCACCATCGCTTCGATCTTCCGGCTGCATCTTCAGCTGAAGACTATCCCAAGGGTCTCTCAAAATCCAACACTCAGTCAATAAGCCAAATCTCATTGCTCACATCTGCCCTCGACGCATTCCCAAATACGCCGCCTCAAGGGTCGTTCTATGGGTTTACCATATTCATATCCGATTCGTCGGGCAAGGTCGCTTAGGGTCAGCTGTCCCGAAGCTACGCTCGATAATTATAATCATCACGATGGACAGTTACTATAAACCATGCTACATCTCATCTGTAAATCCGAATCAAAATCCAACCATCCATCCGAGCGAACTCCCGAATCCGAGCAATGTGCTCGTTGAAATCATCTACCATCAATCCGTCGTTCTGCCCTGAATCCATCAAATTTCTGACTTGCGTGTTCGATTCTCGCACTACAAATTACAATGATTCTCAAAACCAAAGACTTGCTCCAATTCTTATCCATTTGCCGCGTTCCACAAATGCACGTCCAACTCACTCGAGCAGCACAGTGATTTGTTCCGACGTTGCATCCCACATTTAGCTATCTTTAAAAGTCAATCCGCCATAAATCTTTGCCTTCCGTTGTTGCCGCAATCCGTCCACGTCTTTCCGGAGAATCCGTCTACCATCGTTGCACTATCTTGTCCAAAATTCTATTTCCGCTAACCTGAGTCGACTTCTCAAGCAGCAATATCCAAAATCCTTCAAGTTTGTGTGAATCCATCTCATTGTCCCTCCAGACCAATATCGTGTTTCTTTGCTCAACCAACAGCTCAAATGTGTCCCCCAAAATCGTTGTTCGTGCTCGCTATCCTTCCGATAATCCCATTGCTTTGCTCAAGCGTAACCCAAATGTTCGTTCCGATTCCGTCCATCTCTTAAGCCCAATGATACTTCCATTTGCACAATTTTTGTTCTTGAGTTCTCAAGTCTAATGTATCGAAGGATACCCGAGTCAAATTCCATTTCACTATATAACACTTGGAAATATAGTTGCCCTCGTGCGTAATCTGCGTCAACCAGCGTCTATCCCAAACCGACTATTCCGAGGTGATTCTGTCGAATCATAACTCAATATTCTCTTGCTCCATTTTTATTCCTTCCAACTCAGTCGATTTGCACCAACCGACTTGTATTCGTTATCCGAGTCCGTTCAGACAATTCCCATAGATGTCCAACCAAAATATTTCCAATGCCTTGCTTAACACATTTGATCCCATATACCACTTCGAATCAAGTCGCTACTCGTATTACGATTTCCTTGCAGAATCCAAAATCCGTTCGAACCATCCCTTATGTGTGATCATGCCTTTCCCAATTCGAGTCTGACACAGAACTCAAGCAATGCTTAAATTATCCAACTATTCCTATCAATCTCGCTATGCCACTCGTGCCATATCCCATTCTCGATACTTTCAACTATTCTCAAACCGTCTGATACTTTCGCAACACAAGCAATCGTCTTAACGATTGTATTCCAAGTAGTCCAACCCAATTCCCAATGGTTCCACACGTTTATTGTACGAGCAACTCATGCCAACTTATCTGATATTTCTCAAGCCAAACTCAAATCTGCCCAACCGATGCGCCACAGCCAAAATTCCAACTTCTATCCAACACAATCGCTTGACGAGCAACTCGTGCAAGGATCCATTCTCATCGAATATTTCTACTCCCAACATGCTGCATAACCAAATCTCGTTAGCCAACTAACTGATCCATTGAGGCAATCAGAAACTCCCCGAACGATAAGCCAAGCCAACCCAACGAAAGCCCACACTTGTTGCATAAATGCAACAACGCCAACCAACTTGTTGCACGAATGCAACAACGCCTAACGAGGCTAAGCGATCCTACGAAAACCAACCAAGGCAACACAACCAAGAATAACATGCAGCCACAACAAGCAATAAATAGACTTATTGCATGAAACATCCAATGCGGCACCGAGTAGAGTCAAGAGCTAAACGACACGCGGAAGCTATTTAGAGTTTGTGATGAAGCGAAGGACCAAGTCCGAAGAAATAAAACTGGCTCTGATACCAATTTGTCACGCCCCAATCTCCCGCAAGCTCAATAGTCCCCGCTGAACGTAAAATCACCACGTTGCAGCTCTCCCGCGGGACAATCGTTCTAATCGGGACGTGATGCCGTACGAGCCTGGAGTTGCGCTTGTACAAGGCGATGTTGTCAAACACCAAATGTTATCATTGAATCAACCAAGTTGCAGCGGAAGTCAAGTATTGTGTACCAAGCACACAACAGAGTAATACGCAGCGAAGCTCACGATAGGGTCCAAATAAAATGCCCCGAGGCAATGCCACAAAGACGATGAAATGCTCTTGCTCTTTTCTCTAGCCCACAAAGGTACTTACAGTTCATACATCTTGTCCCGTATATCCTGTCACGCCCCGGTTCCATGGATAAGGAACCGAGCCATGTGGCAATGGCCAGCAGTGTACTTCGACGGGCTTTCCAATCCAATGGGCCCGTTGGAGTACACTTAAGCTGTGAAAATACAATGAATAACCCAAACACATATCACAAGTAAACTCAATCTAAATCTTATCCACAGGCAGCAATATAAGAGCACGATAGAAGTAAATACAACGACTAATGTGCAGGAAGGAAATATCCAAATAGTATCAAGTACAAACATTAGAGTAGTCACACGGGGACAAACTCGCTAGCACAAATAGACTGGAATGAAAGTAAGCAATAAGATAACTTGGGACGGTAGCAGGTAACTAGGTAAAGATACCGTCCCAAGGAAGGAGTCACTACCAGCGATCAGGCAAAGTCCTCAGGGATGACCTCGTCCTCGGCAGTGAGAACAGCTGCTGGATAGACGCCCGGTCCGTACTCCTCCGGATAATCCTCGTGACCTACACCTGGAAGGGAACCAGGTCCTCAGAGGGACGTAACAAGGTACAAGAAAATAACATGCCAGGTAAACAGATAGTACAAGTGCAACAACAGGGTAATCTAGTACAACCAAACAAGTGTGACACAGTTTAAAGACAACGTTCGACGCGTGGGCCATCCAAAATAAAACTGCAGCTCTGAACACAGAGACACACGGGTCGTACCGTAGCTCCGAGCACAGAGACACACGGGTGTTACCACTACACTATAAAACAGGATCAGTATATGTACATATATAAGCGCGTGCAGAGTAGCCCAAACGTCTAGTAACTGTCTTCCCCTTCCCAAGCGGTCAACGATTGTGCGTTGAACCTGAACCTCTAACTACAGTCTTGACACACAGAATTTAACTCAACAGACGCGACCCTAAGGTCGTCCCAGTCTCTGGTCATGATGTCAGTATCAGGATACAGGAATCTGGCACGAACACAGTGTATGAGTGTGTCCTGGGGTATCGATGTACTCTGGTACGTGCATAGAGGTGCTATGAAGCAACAGTAATTAATCTAAGTCGTTAAGTCGAATGTCAACACCCGGTTGTGAACCGGACACGGAATATCGAACATCAACGTAAATAAGCGCACAATGTACAATAAAAAAACAATATCTGTAAACTGAAATACTGGGTGGCAAGGTACACTTGCCTGCATGCGGCTGCTGATGACGGGGATCGGGTACTGCGTCCAAGTCCTCAAGTCCCGCAATACCTAGAGATGCATTACAAACCAGAATCAATAATCTATTTTACAACAGACAGGTGTGCTACACATATCTACACCTAGACGCAATCTCAGCTACGACTAACGGTACGATGGTCAATTCAGATTAATCACCTACACAAAATCATCAACAATTCTCGATCTTATATCTCACCACGATGTTCAGTAGTTCTAGTCATGATCAAGTCCTCAAATTTCACCCTGGTCTTCACAGTCATTTCCATGTACGTTGACATATTTCTTCCTCCAATAATTTATTATTATTAAATCCTCCTATATACAATCCTCTATGCATATACCATGTATAAACCCTAAAAATCTCATATGGTATTTAGTGTCACGACCCGCACCCGAAAATTCGGGCACGAGTACGTGGGTACGTCCAGCCTACGCCGCAGAGTCGGCGGTAGTATGCTGTCTAGGTCAAATCTACAGTTAACTAATCTAGCTCATTCACAAATAAAATAGGCAAGATAATAATGGAAAAAAGATGCTTAAGATTTCAAATGAAATAAATGTGACAACAGATCAAATGTTTAATACAGAATTCAGAAATGAAATCGGGGACAAACCCGATTACTAAGATAAAGAGCATAAAATAAAATAGCTACTGCTAACTACTCTGCAGCAGTTGTCTCCTGGGTGGGAGCTGGTTCCTCATAAGTGTCATCTGTTCCCTCATAGGGGCCATAATATGTAGGGGCAAGGTCCTCATCATCGCCTAAATCAACGGATCCAGTCAGGAAAGGAGCAAAGTACACAATGCACAACAAGATTAAACTAAATATTTATGACAATTAGACTGAGTATCATATTGAGAAAATGCATAAAAGAAACAACAATAGCTAAAAGTTAATGCTATAAACAGGGATATGAGAAAACAGGAATAAATAAGACAGGAAATAAAACTACATCAGTCAGCAAGAACTATAACAAGACCAGAAGCTATCTGTGTGAACTTGTGTTTGTTTTAGAATACATAGTTGGCATGTAGGGGTTTATAAGGCTAATCCGGCCGTCATAAACGACTATTAAACAGGATTAATCGAGATCCGGCTGAGGGTACAGTCGCGTACCAACAGCTATTAAACACGGCAGGGGGAAGGGTAAACTACATGCCTTCTAGTATTCTCCTACCCGACATGAAAAATAAGACATGAACTCCAGTATTCAAGACATAAAATCTAGTATTCTAACACTACGTGTAATCATTAAGGGTACTAGTAGAGCAGAGAATTAATTATCACAATATAAAGATTAAACTTGAAGTGCAGGTACTTGCCTATTGTTTGGATCCAAATATAGTTTGTATCTCGGTGAAATTTCCAGAAATGAGTCCAAATGCTAAAATAAACATTACCATCATGCTCAGAAGATGTCAAATAGCTAGAAACGTCTGTCCTTGGGTCCAATTTGGAGACAAGGGCAAAAACGACATTTCCGGTCAAAACGGGGTCCGCTGGTGGGCCCTGCTTTGCACCGAAAAATGTGTCCGGGTCAACGGTCTCTAAATTCACCAAACTTAGTGTCAACAGGTCAGGAACGATGATACGAACCCGACGAAACTTCCAGATTTGGATTCCGATGAGCCGATCACAAAATCGCCCGTCGAGCGGGGCCTGTGGGGCCCACGACACGCGATTTCGTCAACGTTCTCAGAATCGAGCCAAACTTGACCCACAGGACCAGCGTATCGCTACGAGTCCGATGGCGCAAGTTTTGTCTCGATCCGACGAGTGTACAAGAAGTTAGGAAGTGAAACAGAAAAGGCAGATACGGGGCGGTGTCCGCGGATACGCGTTGATCCCGGTGTGCACGCACACCCGAATCGACTTTCGCGAAATCCCATACGTCCGTATCAACGCTGCGCACGTATCTGTGAAGACCGCACGCGACCAAGTCGTCCCGTTTGGCTGGGCGTACTCAGTTCCGGGGTAAAACAGGGTCTGGTTTTTCCTGTTTTTGGATCGCCGTGTGTGATCACCACAGGACGCGATGTCCCGAGCGGTTTGTCCGGGCACCGAGAGGGTCATACAAGCTTCACAACGCAATTTACGGAATTAAAAATGGGGCAGCGAGGAGAAAGTTACACGCACCTGAACAGGACTCAAAAACCCGAAGAATCTCGTGTCCGACACGTGTCCACTGAATTGGGAATTTAGGGTTAGGTTTCTGGACTCAGGCGATGGCCGGCCGGCGGGGGCTGAGCGGCGCTGTGCTGGCCGGAGGCTGCTGCTGCTTGGTGTTCGTGGGGAGGCGGCCGGAGGTCGTGAGGGGGCGGAGGAAGGAGAGGAAGGAGGAGGAAGCCGGGGAGGAGGGCGGTAGCACTGGGGCGGAGCTCTGCGAGGCGGCCGGCGTCGGGCGGAGGCGGGATCGTGGTGGCCGGGAGGTTCTCGGGGGGGAGGGGGGTTTATAGGGGGCCGAGGCGCTGGGTCGGTCGGGAAGGGCGGCTACGTGGCGGAGGAGGCGGGGAAAGTGGAGGCGAGGGCGGGGAAGGCGTGGCGCGGCGGGGCGCCGCGTGGCCGGCCGGGGCGGCGGGGATTGCGGGCAGCCGGGTCGTGGGGAGGGGGTGAGGTAGCGGGTCGGAGGCGGCGGGTCGGGTCTGGGCAGACCCGACCCGACCCGACCCGGTAGGGAAGCGGGTTGGGCTGGGATGCTGGACCGGTCCACTGGGCCGGGCCGGCCCAAAACAAAAATAAAAAAAATAAAATAATAATAATAATAATAATAATAATAAGTATAATAAAATCATTTAATTAATTAATTAATTAATTAAAATAGTTTTAAGGCATTTAAAAATAGGTCTGAGGCCCAAAAAAATCCAGAAAAATTACCCTAAGTCCAGTTTTTTATTTTACACCCAAAAATGTTATTTTCATGATATTTTAATATTATTTATTAATAATTAAAAATCATTTAATAATTAAAACCTTGATTTTAATTACAGAAAATTTCCAGAAAATTTCAGAAAATTGTGAAAAATCCTAGTTTTAATAATTTTAAAAATTCAGGGGTTTACAATCTACCCAACTTATAAAAATTTTGTCCTCGAAATTTAAGAATAGCCATGGCACGAAAGGAAAGACCGAGAATTAAAATATACCTCAGGGTTCAAAAAGGTAAGGGTAGCGTTCTCTAATCTCGTCTTCTCGCTCCCAGGTGGATTCGCCGGGAGAGTGGTGCTTCCAAGCTACGCGAACAAGGGAAATAACCTGGTTCCGTAGAACTTTCTCCGATCGGTCCAGTATCTTCACGGGTTGCTCTTGGTAAGTCAAACTTGGGCCTACTTCGAGCTCTGAGTGATCCAAAATGTGGCTGGGATCTGACACGTATTTTCTCAGCTGCGACACGTGGAAGACGTTATGGACTCCATCCAGCGAGGGTGGCAATGCCAGACGGTATGCCACTTCTCCGATTCTCTCCTGTATGCCAAAAGGTCCAATAAATCTTGGGCTGAGTTTTCCACTCCTTCCGAACCTAATGGTGCCACGTGTCGGAGATATCTTCAAGAATACCAGTTCTCCAACCTTTAATAAAGTCATAATCAAGTCTTAGTTTCATAACCAAAAATGTTTAAATTAACTTGAATTTCATAAATTTAATTACCTCAAATTCCAAGGGCCTTCGGTGGCTATTTGCCCAATGTCGTTGCCGGTCTTGAGCCACTCGAAGTCTATCCCTTATTTGTTTTACCTTCTCAGTTGAATCGATCACCATCTCTGGTCCCAGTAGGGCTCTTTCTCCAACGTCGTCCCATGATAGCGGGGTACGACATCTTCGGCCATACAGAGCTTCAAATGGAGTCATCTCAATACTTGCTTGGTAACTGTTATTATAAGAGAACTCCACAAGATGTAGATAGTCTTCCCAGGATCCTCCAAAATCCAGAACACATGTACGGAGCATATCTTCAAGGGTCTGGATTGTACGTTCCGATTGTCCATCAGTTTGGGGATGATAAGCTGTGCTGAATTTGAGTTGAGTCCCCAAGCTGGCTTGTAAGCTCTTCCAGAAGTGAGAGGTGAATCTTGAATCTCGATCGGAGACAATACTTACTGGAACCCCATGCAATTTAACAATATGTCTGATATATAAACCTGCCAACTTTTCTGTAGATAACCCTACTTTGAAAGGTAGAAAATATGCAGATTTGGTCAGTCTATCTACTATCACCCAGATTGCATCCTTACCACTAGGTGTCCTTGGAAGCCCAGAAACAAAATCCATTGTAATATGTTCCCACTTCCACTCCGGAATGGGTAGTGGTTGAAGCAATCCCCCAGGTCTTTGTCTTTCAGCCTTGACTTGTTGGCATACTAAGCAACGAGATACGAATCTGGCTATTTCTCTTTTCATGCCATGCCACCAAACATGCGTCCTCAGGTCCTTGTACATCTTGTTGGCTCCTGGATGTATAGAGTATTGCGATCTGTGCGCTTCTTGCATAATTTCTTCCCTTATGTCTCCTTGAGGTACACATAATCTATCTCCATGCCTCAGTGATCCATCTTCATGAACTTTGAAATCCTCCACTAATCCAGCTTGCACTTGACCTCGAAGGCTTCGCAGGCCTTCGTCTTGAAACTGAGTCTCCTTGATCTTATCTATTAAGGTAGACTGAATCTGCAAGTTCATCATTTGGCCTTCTTTTTCTGGGATAATTATCTCAATACCCAAACTTTCCAAGTCCTCGAGCAAGTGTCGGTCCATAGTCAAGTACATCGCCATAGGATATCTGCTTAGAGCATCAGCAACTACATTGGCCTTCCCAGGATGATACTGAAGGGTGATATTAAAATCTTTCATTAGTTCCAGCCACCTTCTTTGCCTCATGTTCAGCTCTTTCTGAGTGAAGATATATTTTAGACTTTTATGGTCTGTAAATATTTCCACCTTTTCTCCATAAAGATAATGCTTCCATAGCTTAAGAGCAAAGATAACAGCTGCTAATTCTAAATCATGAGTTGGATAGTTCTTTTCATGAGGTCGAAGCTGTATAGAGGCATACGCTATTATTTTCTTGTTCTGCTCCAATACACAACCTAGACCTTTTCCAGAAGCATCGCTATATATAGCGAATCCTCCGGTTCCAGAAGGTAAGGTCATAATAGGGGCAGTAGTCAGCCTTTTCTTCAATTCCTCAAAAGCATGCTGACATTCCTCAGTCCAGGTGAACTCTTCATCCTTTCTTGTTAATTTTGTCATGGGTTCAGCGATTCTAGCAAAGTCCTTCACAAACTTCCGATAGTAGCCAGCTAGTCCCAGGAAGCTTCTAATCTCCGCTACAGAGTCTGGAGTGGGCCATGATTCTACTGCCGCTATCTTCTTGGGATCTACTGCTATCCCATCTCCAGTCACAACATGTCCCAAGAATTCTACTTTGTCTAGGAAGAATGCACATTTAGATAATTTTTCATAAAGTTTTTCCTTCCTCAAAGTCTCCAATGCTAGCCTCAAATGTTCTTCATGTTCTTCGGGAGTCTTGGAATAGATCAAAATATCATCAATAAAGACCACTACAAATTTGTCTAGGTATGGCTGGAAGACTCTGTTCATTAAGTTCATAAAAACTGCTGGAGCATTCGTCAACCTGAACGGCATTACTAAGAATTCGTAGTGTCCGTTCCGGGTATTGAAAGCAGTTTTAGGGATGTCTTCCTTCCTCACCCTTACTTGGTGGTAACCAGACCTCAAGTCAATCTTTGAAAATACCCGAGCTCCACTTAACTGATCAAATAAGTCATCTATCCTGGGTAGGGGATACTTATTCTTAATTGTTAAGGCATTCAAGGCCCTATAGTCAATACACATTCGGGATATTCCGTCCTTCTTGGGCACAAATAATACTGGAGCCCCCCAGGGTGAGACACTAGACCTAATGAAGCATTTGTCTTCTAACTCTTTTATCTGCTCATTTAGTTCTATTATCTCTTTCTTGTTGATTCTGTAGGGATTTTGAGATACTGGCGCTGCTCCCGGCACTAAGTCAATAGAGAATTCAACTTCTCGGTCTAGGGGTAAGCCTGGAAGATCCTCAGGGAAGACATCAAGATATTCGGAGATGATAGGTAGTGGCAATTCTTCTGTTACTAGGGCTCCACAAATTTTGTTACTACCCATTTCTCTAGAACCTCTAGCAAATTCAAATTCTGGCTTGTCAGGGGGCCTGAAGATTACACTACCTCTGTGACAGTCTATAGTGGCATGGTGTTGACTCAACCAATCTATACCCAGTATAATGTCAAAACTGGGAACTGGCATTACGAGTAGCCTAGCATATAGTTCTCTTCCACATAATGTAATAGGACAATTGTTACATGCATCACTAACTGGGATGATTCCTCCACCGGTAATGATCTTATAACAATTCCTAAGGGGTTCAGTGATTAAGCTATGCTTCATAAGGAAATCTACTGACATGAATGAATGTAAAGCTCCAGAATCAAATAAAGTAATGGCTGGTATTGAATTTATAAGTACGGAACCTGTGATCACGTCTGCTGTGGCTTCAGCTTCTTCCAGAGTCATTGCAAAAGCACGGCCTTGCTGAGGTACACCCCTCTGTTGCTGCTGTTGGTGCTGAGCAAAGCGTTGTTGTTGAGTTGGAAGCGGGGGTCCCCTCTGCTGTGCTGCTGGGAGCCTGGCCTGGACTGGAGCCTTTGGTGCGGCTGGGCGTCCATGAGCAGCAGGACAGTCTCTCATTTGATGCGCTGCTGAGCCGCAGTAGAGGCAGGCACCTAGCCTCTTCCTGCAGACTTGCCAAGTGTGACCTGGTTTTTGGCAAAAGTTACAAGCGGCAGCTTGTTGGTTCTGTCCTTGAGCCTGGTGTTGGGGTGCTGGAGCTCGAGGTAGAGGACGCTGAGTTTGCTGCGGGGCCCTCTGCTGTTGTTGTTGTTGGAATGGACGTTTGTTGGGTCCCGCATTTCCGGTATCTCTCTCTCGCTTTAGTTTATGCCCCATGTCTCTCTCAACGCCTTGTGCCACGCTCAGGATTTCCTCGTAGATGCGAGCTCGGCTAGTGGTGACAGCAAGGCGAATATCCGGAGACAGCCCCTTCTTGAATCTACGGGCTCTGTCCTCCGGGGTACGAACCATGTACTCTGCAAAGTGGCTCAACCTGCTAAATTTAGCAGTGTACTCATCAACAGATATGTTACCTTGTTCCAGTCTCTCGAATTGGCTTTCGAGAGCTTCCCGAGCCACTTCCGGGTAGAATTTCTCCTTGAATAGCCTCTTGAAGTCCTCCCAGGTGAGGTCAGGAGCAGATAGTTAGGGTTCATCCCTGAACCAGGTCCGAGCTATGTCGAACAGTTGCAGGCTTGCGGACTCCACTTTGAGATTATCAGGGACCCGATCAGTCTTCAGGAGTCTCTCGACATTCTCTATCCACTCATCGGCATAGATAATGCCCTCAGTTCCGTAGAATTCCAGGGGTTTAAGGTTCTTGAAGTCTTTGGCACTCCCTGGCCTTTTGTGTGGCGACTCCTGGGACCTAAGAGCTTCTGAGAGGCTGGTTCGTAGAAGTGCAGTCTGTTCTTTCTGGGATTCTACGAGTCTCTGGAACACTCCGAGTAGCTGTGCCCCATCTAGAGTAACTGCTAGAGTAGATGGAGGCGGCGGGAGTGCAAGAGTTTCGGACACATTCTGCTCAGCTGGTTCTGATGTGCCTCCTACTGTGTTCCTTGTCTGGACCATTCTGTAAGATTAAGGGATAGGAAGATCAGAATAGATTACTTGGAAATCAAGGGCGATAGGAAAATTGATCAGAAATGATATCAAGAATTGAAATGAAGATCCTATTCTATGAATGAGCTTTTCCTAGAATCCTCAATCCTATTCCATACCCTGTCCTAGAGTATTACCCTATTTATGGATACTAGACCTGCATGGGCCACCATAAAAAAGTGTCACGACCCGCACCCGAAAATTTGGGCACGAGTACGTGGGTACGTCCAGCCTACGCCGCAGAGTCGGCGGTAGTACGCTGTCTAGGTCAAATCCACAGTTAACTAATCTAGCTCATTCACAAATAAAATAGGCAAGATAATAATGGGAAAAAGATGCTTAAGATTTCAAATAAAATAAATGTGACAACAGATCAAATGTTTAATACAGAATTCAGAAATGAAATCGGGGACAAACCCGATTACTAAGATAAAGAGCATGAAATAAATAGCTACTGCTAACTACTCTGCAGCGGTTGTCTCCTGGGTGGGAGCTGGTTCCTCATAAGTGTCATCTGTTCCCTCATAGGGGCCATAATATGTAGGGGCAAGGTCCTCATCATCGCCTAAATCAACGGATCCAGTCAGGAAAGGAGCAAAGTACACAATGCACAACAAGATTAAACTAAATATTTATGACAATTAGACTAAGTATCATATTGAGAAAATGCATAAAAGAAACAACAATAACTAAAAGTTAATGCAATAAACAGGGATATGAGAAAACAGAAATAAATAAGACAGGAAATGAAACTACATCAGTCAGCAAGAACTATAACAAGACCAGAAGCTATCTGTGTGAACTTGTGTTTGTTTTAGAATACATAGTTGGCATGTAGGGGTTTATAAGGCTAATCCGGCCATCATAAACGGCTATTAAACATGATTAATCGAGATTCGGCTGAGGGTACAGTCGCGTACCAACAGCTATTAAACACGGCAGGGGGAAGGGTAAACTACATGCCTTCTAGTATTCTCCCACCCGACATGAAAAATAAGACATGAACTCCAGTATTCAAGACATAAAATCTAGTATTCTAACACTACGTGTAATCATCAAGGGTACTAGTAGAGCAGAGAATTAATTATCACAATATAAAGATTAAACTTGAAGTGCAGGTACTTGCCTGTTGTTTGGATCCAAATATAGTTTGTATCTCGGGGAAATTTCCAGAAATGAGTCCAAATGCTGAAATAAATATTACCATCATGCTCAGAAGATGTCAAATAGCTAGAAACGTCTGTCCTTGGGTCCAATTTGGAGACAAGGACAAAAACGGCATTTCCGGTCAAAACGGGGTCCGCCGGTGGGCCCTGCTTTGCACCGAAAAACGTGTCCGGGTCAACGGTCTCCAAATTCACCAAACTTAGTGTCAACAGGTCAGAAATAATGATACGAACCCGACGGAACTTCCATATTTGGATTCCGATGAGCCGATCACAAAATCGCCCGTCGAGCGGGGCCTGTGGGGCCTACGACACGCGATTTCGTCAACGTTCTCAAAATCGAGCCAAACTTGACCCACAGGACCAGCGTATTGCTACGAGTCCGATGGCGCAAGTTTCGTCTCGATCCGACGAGTGTACAAGATGTTAGGGCGTGAAACAGAAAAGGCAGATACGGGACGGTGTCCGCGGATACGCGTTGATCCCGGTGTGCACGCACACCCGAATCGACTTCCGCAAAATTCCACACGTCCGTATCAACGCTGCGCACGTATCTGTGAAGACCGCACGCGACCAAGTCGTCCCGTTTGGCGGGGCATGTAAACACCCTAAATTTCAGAAATAAGATTTATATAATTCTCCCTATTTTGGTATTTTTCTGGAATTTATCACTGAGGTTTGTGGGTTAAATAATTTTAAGTGTGGCTTAATGGAGTTAAAATATTCTGGAAATAGAAATTTATTGTGTATAATGGAGAACCGGACGCATGGCATTTTTCGGTGAATTTATTGGACCCCGGAGCAAGGTATCGAGGACCTTTAGCTATTTGGATGATTAAACCAAACACCCCTGCCTAAACCAACCCAGGCTGAACCAATCAGTGGATTGGGTCGGGTCGGACCCCAAGCCAGACCCGACCCGGATTCGACATCAGGGGAAAACCCTAAACTCTCCGCCGGAAACACTGTTCACAACCTATAAATCCCTTCCCCTCGGCGTTCGTGCCAAGCCCTAGCCGCCATCTTTGCCTCTGCACAGAGACCCCCATCCCGACCCTGGCCACCGGTTCAGCCGGTTGACTCCCCTTCGCCGCCGTTCGACGCCGTCGTCCGTCGACCAGGAACCCCGCTCGCCGCCGTTCGACGCTGTTAGCCTCGCCGACCCCTCGGACGTCGCCCTCCACCTACGCCGACCTACCCGCCTCCGCATAGCCGAGTCGACCCCGCCCCCGTCGTCGACCGAACTCGTAGCAGCCGCCCCTGTTCAGTTCCCATCTCCGCCCAGCGACCCCGAGCGCGGCCTCACCCCTCCGCCGAGTCCGCCCAGCGACCCCGAGCGCGGCCTCACCCCTCCGCCGAGTCCGCCCAGCGACCCCGGGCCTGACTCCTCCGCCTCACAGCGACTCCGCTGACTTCTGACCTGAACCCTAGCCCAGACTCGCGAGGACACGATCAGGACGCAGACCGGACACGCGGACTTCAGATCCACGGAGCTCTGTACAGGTACTGTTTTCTCCCAACTCGCAACTCCGTTTTCAATTCCGTCGATTTCTATGCGTAGACTGTATACCCCTCTCGGTGCCCGTGCAATTCGCTCGGTGCAACGCGTCCTGTAGTGATCGTACACCGCGATCCAAAACAGGAAAAAAACAACGCCCTGTTTCACCCGGAACTGAGTCCGCCCCGCCAAACGGGACGACTTGGTCGCACGCGGTCTTTACCAAACTGTGCGCAACGTTGATACGGTCGTGTGGGTTTTCGCAGAAGTCGATTCGGAGGTGCGTGCACCCCGGAATCAACGCGTATCCGCCAACGACACCCCGTATCCGTTGATCCTGGAACACGCTGTAACTTCGTGTATACACGTCGGATCGAGACGAAACTTGCGCCAACGGATCCGTAGTAATACGCTGGTCCTGTGAGCCAAGTTTGGTTCGATTCTGAGGACGTTGACAAAATCACGTATCGTGGGCCCCACAGGCTCCACTTGACGGGTGATTTTGTGATCGGCTCATCGGAATCCAATTCTGGAAGTTCCGTTGGGTTCGTATCGTCGTTCCTGACTTGTAGACACTGAGTTTGCGGAATTTGGAGACCCTTGACCCTGACACGCTTTTCGGTGCAAAGTGGCCCACATGTGGAACCCGCTTTGGCCCGAAAATGACCTTTTTGCCCCTGTGTCCAAATTGGACGTAAGGACAGGCATTTCCAGCTATTTGGCATCTTCTGAGACTGTTGGTGATATTTATTACAGCTTTTGGAGTAGTTCCCACCGGATCCACAGGTACCAGGACAGTTGTTGATACTCGGACATCAGGCAAGTGTACCTTGCCAAACTCTGCAGTTTAGTTATCTATTTTCCTGGTTTTATATATATTGCTGTGCATGCTCAACCTAGGACCGTGTGACGTACTTAGCGTCCGATTATCAGTCGGGTGCCGACACTGTACGCAGTGTTGGGTACGGTCATCTAGAGATGGACATTCGTGACACTTTATTCTCGTACTTGTCTTATCAAGTACCATATGACCCAGGACACTTGACACCATTCATGAGACAGGATTTTCCCGAGATATTCGTGGTGATTCTGTATAGGATACAGGACATGGACATTATATTATTAGATACTTATGACCGGTTGCATTTAGCTATGATCGCGCTTGACATGGGCATGAGACGTTGTGGTCATGATATGCGTGGTTACATTGGGTGGGGAGAGACACACAGGCTACAGGCTGTATTTATGTATATCTTCTATTATTGAGAGGTCGCAGGTTCTCGTAGCAGAGCCTGACCCACTACCGGTTATTACCGCTACCCGGCTCCCCGACACAGAGCTTGTAGTGGCTCAGCCTGAGACTAGTGATGCTCTCACTTGCATTTACACTTAGATGGTTACATATTTACCCCATTGTTCAATTAGTTATTTATTTGCTGCACTGCTTATCTGTATTTATTGGCATGAGCTTTCTTGTACCTTGCTATGTCCCCTGAGGACCTGGATCCGGATTTTGTTCCCCAGATTTTACAGGCGTGGTTTATCCCGAGATCTACGGGACTGGAGCAGGAGCTGATCCAGGAGTTGTACCATCATCTGAGGACGAGGTCTTAGCTGAAGACTTCTCTTGAGCATCCATGTTCATGCTCGGCTTTCATTTATTTATTTCAGTCTTTTATATTCTGGTCTGTTGAACCATTGTACTAGATATTTATCGGGTTGTTCCCCGAAGTACTATGTGAGACTGGATGATGATTTACATTCCTTATTTATTCTGTGGATCATGTTTATGCCTTGTGTGGATGAGATTAGTTGTACCATGATTGTCGTAGACTTGTTTTACAGCTTAAGTATGCCTTGATGGATCCATATATTGAGTTGGTCCATCGGTGCGTACTGCTGGCCATTATCACGCGTCTGGTCCCACGGTATTTTGGGACTGGGGCGTGACATGGTTTTTGTGGTGGCCCATGCAGGTCTACGACTAAATTGTTCGGTTTCAACTTAGGGACCGAACTAGCCTGCCCTAAGGATAGGATAAGTTCTAGGTTCTCATCCATTATTTAACCATTGTTGAACTCTATATCGATCTCGAAATTTGTTACTTGAACTGCATCCTGTATTGATTCCACTGAGCGTTCTTACAGTTTCTATTTTGATTGCAGAGCAATGGATTCCGGGAACAGAGATGATATTCCTTTGGATACGCCACACGACGCTGTGGTTACTTATGGAGACGAAGTGACACCAGGGGATGGTGGACAAGCATCGCAGAGCGATCAACCCGGACAGCCTAATCCAAGGTTCCGGAGGGATGACATTCCACCACCACCTCAGTTCACTCCCCAGGTGCCAGTATTCCCGTCAGGACAAGCCATGGACGGACAGCAAATGTTCCAGATGATGTATGCTATGATGCAAGCACAGCAACAGATTCAGCAAGAGGCCCATCGGCAGGAGGCCGAGTATCTGAGGACCAGCCTGGTATCCGCATTGGAGCAGGCAAATCCGCCAGTAAGGCGAACATCGACGGGATCTATCACCGACTTCCGTCATCTCAAGCCTCGCACATTTTCTGGTAAAGAAGGGCCAACGGAAGTTCATGAGTGGCTCACCAATATTCAGCATCAGTTGGAAGCCGCTGAACTTCCGAGAGAGAAGTGGATGACTGCCGTCAGAATGCAGTTAACTGATAATGCACATCACTGGTGGCTAGCAGAAGAGAGGAGACTTGGACAGGACAGAGTCACATGGGAAGAGTTCTCTAGACTCTTCCAAGAGATGTACATCCCGGCAGTCGCACGGTCAGAGCTCAGAGACAGGTTCAACCGCCTTATCCAAGGCAGCATGTCAGTAGAGGAATACAATGCGGAATTTATTCGCCTGAGCCGCTTTGCCCCAACACTGATTTCAACGGAGGAAGAAAAAGCAGAGAAGTTCTTTGACGGCTTGAAGTTCGAGCTTCAGAAAGTGATTGGAACGGTAGCACCTACCTCTTATACCGATGTCCTTGCAGCAGCCCGACGCTTGGAGCGCGTCACCAGGAGGGAATCTAATTTGAAGAGGCCTATCACATCAGCACAATCCAGGCCAGCACATGGGGATTCAGCAAAGCGAACCCAGAGGGGTATGCCAGATAGAGCAGCACAGAGAGACAGACCTCTTCCTACTTGTCACCACTGCGGCAAGGTAGGACACATTGAGAAGGAATGCAGGCGTAAGTTGGGACTATGTTTGAGCTGCGGATCCAGCCAGCACTTTTCCAGGGACTGTTCCGAACGCCGAGACGGAGCACCAAGACTAGCATTGCCTGCACCACGACCAGCTTATCCAGCAGCAGGAGCCCAACAGACAGGAGTTGGTGGGGTCAGACCACCAGCCCCCGGAGGGAACCAGCAGAGACCACCCCTGGCACCACAGGCAGCCCTATTTCATCAGCAGCAGCAGCAGCAGAGAGGTCCAGCTCAGGGACGGGGACAGGCATTCCCATTAGCTGTTGAGGAGGAGGCTACAGCAGGCGAAGTCATCGCAGGTAATATTTTAGTAGCTTCATTACCTGCAGTAGCTTTATATGATTCTGGAGTATCGCATTCATTTATAGCTGCTAGCTTTGTAGCCACCCATAGAGTGGCTACCGCACCCCTTCCGAAGATGAAGAGGATTCTTACGGGAGGTGGTATTATTCCAGTTAGTGACGTCTGTAGATCATGTTCTGTAGTCGTATGTGGCCGAGAGATGCGAGCTCAATTTCTAATCTTTTCCATGCCTGACTATGACGTTGTACTTGGTATGGACTGGTTGAGTCAGTACCATGCGACTCTTGATTGTCGGCTTGGGAAGGTTATATTTAGACCGCCTGGCCACCCAGAATTCGAGTTTCTCCGCGGAGCAGTAGAGCAAGGAGTTCAGCCTACCCTTAGGGTATTATCTGTAGAAGAGGAGACAGGTTACCCAAGAGTCATATCAGAATTTGTGGACGTATTTCCTGATGATCTTCCAGGTTTACCGCCTGATCGGGAAATAGAATTCACAATAGACTTAACTCCAGGAGCAGAGCCAATCACTTCATCGGTTTATCGGCTAGCACCTAAGGAGTTAGTGGAGTTGAAGGAACAGGTAGATGATCTTTTGGAGAAGGGTTTCATTCGCCCCAGTGTTTCACCTTGGGGAGCACCCATCTTATTTGTGCCGAAGAAGGATGGAACAGTACGGTTGTGCATTGATTACCGGGCACTAAATGCTGTCACCATCAAGAACAGGTATCCCTTACCACGCATTGATGATCTATTCGATCAATTGAGTGGTGCGAGGGTATTCTCGAAGATTGACCTTAGATCCGGCTATCATCAGATCAAGGTAAGGAAGGAAGACATCCCGAAGACAGCTTTCAGGACGAAGTATGGGCATTATGAGTTCTTGGTAATGCCGTTTGGTTTAACCAATGCGCCAGCAGTGTTTATGAGCTTAATGAACAGAGTCTTTCATCAGTTCTTGGATCAATTCGTAGTGGTGTTCATTGACGACATTCTCATATATTCCAAGAGCCCTGAAGAGCACGAGGAGCATCTCAGAATCGTGTTAGAGACCTTGAGACAGGAGAAGTTATATGCCAAGCTCAGTAAGTGTGAGTTCTGTATGGACAAAGTGCCTTTCTTGGGACACATCATATCAGGAGAAGGACTTTCAGTGGATCCAGAGAAAGTTGCGGCAATAGAGACTTGGCCTACACTTACATCAGTTGCAGAGGTAAGAAGTTTTCTCGGACTTGCGGGATATTACCGAAGGTTCGTAGAAAATTTCTCAAGGATTGCAGAACCAATGACAAAGCTAACACGAAAGGATCAGGAGTTTGTATGGACAGAAGACTGCCAGAAGGCTTTTGAAGAACTGAAGAGAAGATTAACAACAGCACCTGTCTTGACTCTTCCTTCAGGGTCAGGAGGTTTTGTTGTTTACAGTGATGCATCAGGCAGTGGACTAGGATGTGTTTTGATGCAACATGGCAAGGTCATTGCTTATGCGTCGAGACAGTTGAAGGACCACGAGAAGAACTACCCGACGCATGATCTGGAGCTAGCAGCAGTGATATTTGCATTGAAGATATGGAGGCACTACCTTTATGGAGAGAGGGTAGAAATCTTTACTGACCACAAGAGCCTGAAGTATGTGTATACTCAGAAGGAGCTTAACATGAGACAGAGACGTTGGCTGGAACTGATGGTAGATTTTGACATCGATCTGCAGTATCATCCGGGAAAGGCGAATGTTGTTGCAGATGCACTCAGCAGGAAGCCTACGGCTTATTTCTTGACAATGCAGCCCGAGTTATTGAAGGATTTGCAAGAGCTACAGATAGAGGTTATCGTACCGGGACAGAATGGCTTGATGGCTAACCTTGAGATTCAGTCATCACTCGTGGAGAAGATTAAAGAAGCATTGCCCACCGATGCTAGATTCCGAAGACTCAAAGAAAGGACAGAAGCAGGTATTCAGACAGGACTTCGCATTCACGAAGATGGGACATTGAGATTTGGAAACCGCTTGTATGTTCCAAATGGAGAATTGAGACAAGAGTTAATGACTGAAGCGCATAGCTCTATGTATTCTGTTCACCCAGGAGGAACCAAGATGTATCGGGACTTGAGACAGTATTACTGGTGGCATGGAATGAAGAGAGAGATCGCGAGATTTGTGGCCAAATGCTTAGTATGTCAACAAGTGAAGGCGGAGCATCAGAGAACTGCAGGTATGTTACAACCGCTCCCGATACCGGAATGGAAGTGGGAGCACATCACGATGGACTTTGTCACAGGATTTCCGAAGAGCCCCAGCGGAAGAGACGCAGTATGGGTGATAGTGGATCGACTCACTAAATCGGCACACTTCTTGCCATTTAGAGTTGGACAGTCCACAGAGGTACTAGCTGACATGTATATGCGACAAATCGTCAAATTACATGGAGTACCTGTTAGTATTGTATCGGATCGAGATTCGAGATTTACATCTCATTTCTGGAGGAGCATGCAAGAGAGTCTGGGCACCAGACTCAAATTCAGCACGGCATATCACCCGCAGACAGATGGACAATCGGAGCGCACCATTCAGATATTGGAGGACATGTTGAGATCATGTATGCTAGATTTCGGAGGATCTTGGGAAGATCATTTGCACTTAGTAGAGTTCTCCTACAATAACAGTTATCAGGCCAGCATCCAGATGGCGCCATTCGAAGCTTTATACGGAAGAAAGTGCAGATCACCTGTGTGTTGGAGTGACGTTGGTGAACGTCAAATACTGGGTCCAGAGTTGGTCACCCAGACGGTGGAGAAGGTGAAGCAGATTCAGAATCATCTACGAGCAGCTCAGGACCGACAGAAGCATTGGGCAGATACACACAGGCGTCCCCTAGAGTTCAAGGAAGGAGATCATGTGTTCTTGAGGATTTCACCCACTCGTGGTACTATCAGATTCGGGAGCCGAGGCAAGCTGAGCCCAAGGTATATTGGGCCCTTTGACATTCTAGAGCGCGTTGGTGAGGTGGCTTATCGCCTTGCATTACCTCCATCCTTAGAGGGAGTGCATGACGTATTCCACGTCTCACAGCTGCGAAGGTACGTGACCGACCCAAGTCACGTAGTCGATCATTCAGAGATCGCAGTAGGCCCGAGTTTGAGGTATGAAGAGCAACCAGTTGGCATCCTCGACGTCAGTGAGAAGACATTACGGGGACAGACGATCAGACTGGTCCGAGTAGCATGGAAACATCATTCACCAGGCGAATCAACTTGGGAACGAGAAGATAGTATGCGTCAGCGATACCCCCACTTGTTTGAGGAGGCAGTTGCAAATTAAGCAACCTTGTACTTCCACGACTTTTCTTTAGTAACTTATTCTTTGATTGCGAGGACGCAATCCTTTTAAGGAGGGAAGATTGTAAACACCCTAAATTTCAGAAATAAGATTTATATAATTCTCCCTATTTTGGTATTTTTCTGGAATTTATCACTGAGGTTTGTGGGTTAAATAATTTTAAGTGTGGCTTAATGGAGTTAAAATATTCTGGAAATAGAAATTTATTGTGTATAATGGAGAACCGGACGCATGGCATTTTTCGGTGAATTTATTGGACCCCGGAGCAAGGTATCGAGGACCTTTAGCTATTTGGATGATTAAACCAAACACCCCTGCCTAAACCAACCCAGGCTGAACCAATCAGTGGATTGGGTCGGGTCGGACCCCAAGCCAGACCCGACCCGGATTCGACATCAGGGGAAAACCCTAAACTCTCCGCCGGAAACACTGTTCACAACCTATAAATCCCTTCCCCTCGGCGTTCGTGCCAAGCCCTAGCCGCCATCTTTGCCTCTGCACAGAGACCCCCATCCCGACCCTGGCCACCGGTTCAGCCGGTTGACTCCCCTTCGCCGCCGTTCGACGCCGTCGTCCGTCGACCAGGAACCCCGCTCGCCGCCGTTCGACGCTGTTAGCCTCGCCGACCCCTCGGACGTCGCCCTCCACCTACGCCGACCTACCCGCCTCCGCATAGCCGAGTCGACCCCGCCCCCGTCGTCGACCGAACTCGTAGCAGCCGCCCCTGTTCAGTTCCCATCTCCGCCCAGCGACCCCGAGCGCGGCCTCACCCCTCCGCCGAGTCCGCCCAGCGACCCCGAGCGCGGCCTCACCCCTCCGCCGAGTCCGCCCAGCGACCCCGGGCCTGACTCCTCCGCCTCACAGCGACTCCGCTGACTTCTGACCTGAACCCTAGCCCAGACTCGCGAGGACACGATCAGGACGCAGACCGGACACGCGGACTTCAGATCCACGGAGCTCTGTACAGGTACTGTTTTCTCCCAACTCGCAACTCCGTTTTCAATTCCGTCGATTTCTATGCGTAGACTGTATACCCCTCTCGGTGCCCGTGCAATTCGCTCGGTGCAACGCGTCCTGTAGTGATCGTACACCGCGATCCAAAACAGGAAAAAAACAACGCCCTGTTTCACCCGGAACTGAGTCCGCCCCGCCAAACGGGACGACTTGGTCGCACGCGGTCTTTACCAAACTGTGCGCAACGTTGATACGGTCGTGTGGGTTTTCGCAGAAGTCGATTCGGAGGTGCGTGCACCCCGGAATCAACGCGTATCCGCCAACGACACCCCGTATCCGTTGATCCTGGAACACGCTGTAACTTCGTGTATACACGTCGGATCGAGACGAAACTTGCGCCAACGGATCCGTAGTAATACGCTGGTCCTGTGAGCCAAGTTTGGTTCGATTCTGAGGACGTTGACAAAATCACGTATCGTGGGCCCCACAGGCTCCACTTGACGGGTGATTTTGTGATCGGCTCATCGGAATCCAATTCTGGAAGTTCCGTTGGGTTCGTATCGTCGTTCCTGACTTGTAGACACTGAGTTTGCGGAATTTGGAGACCCTTGACCCTGACACGCTTTTCGGTGCAAAGTGGCCCACATGTGGAACCCGCTTTGGCCCGAAAATGACCTTTTTGCCCCTGTGTCCAAATTGGACGTAAGGACAGGCATTTCCAGCTATTTGGCATCTTCTGAGACTGTTGGTGATATTTATTACAGCTTTTGGAGTAGTTCCCACCGGATCCACAGGTACCAGGACAGTTGTTGATACTCGGACATCAGGCAAGTGTACCTTGCCAAACTCTGCAGTTTAGTTATCTATTTTCCTGGTTTTATATATATTGCTGTGCATGCTCAACCTAGGACCGTGTGACGTACTTAGCGTCCGATTATCAGTCGGGTGCCGACACTGTACGCAGTGTTGGGTACGGTCATCTAGAGATGGACATTCGTGACACTTTATTCTCGTACTTGTCTTATCAAGTACCATATGACCCAGGACACTTGACACCATTCATGAGACAGGATTTTCCCGAGATATTCGTGGTGATTCTGTATAGGATACAGGACATGGACATTATATTATTAGATACTTATGACCGGTTGCATTTAGCTATGATCGCGCTTGACATGGGCATGAGACGTTGTGGTCATGATATGCGTGGTTACATTGGGTGGGGAGAGACACACAGGCTACAGGCTGTATTTATGTATATCTTCTATTATTGAGAGGTCGCAGGTTCTCGTAGCAGAGCCTGACCCACTACCGGTTATTACCGCTACCGGCTCCCCGACACAGAGCTTGTAGTGGCTCAGCCTGAGACTAGTGATGCTCTCACTTGCATTTACACTTAGATGGTTACATATTTACCCCATTGTTCAATTAGTTATTTATTTGCTGCACTGCTTATCTGTATTTATTGGCATGAGCTTTCTTGTACCTTGCTATGTCCCCTGAGGACCTGGATCCGGATTTTGTTCCCCAGATTTTACAGGCGTGGTTTATCCCGAGATCTACGGGACTGGAGCAGGAGCTGATCCAGGAGTTGTACCATCATCTGAGGACGAGGTCTTAGCTGAAGACTTCTCTTGAGCATCCATGTTCATGCTCGGCTTTCATTTATTTATTTCAGTCTTTTATATTCTGGTCTGTTGAACCATTGTACTAGATATTTATCGGGTTGTTCCCCGAAGTACTATGTGAGACTGGATGATGATTTACATTCCTTATTTATTCTGTGGATCATGTTTATGCCTTGTGTGGATGAGATTAGTTGTACCATGATTGTCGTAGACTTGTTTTACAGCTTAAGTATGCCTTGATGGATCCATATATTGAGTTGGTCCATCGGTGCGTACTGCTGGCCATTATCACGCGTCTGGTCCCACGGTATTTTGGGACTGGGGCGTGACAGGGCATACTCAGTTCTGAGGTAAAACAGGGTCTGATTTTTCCTATTTTTGGATCGCCGTGTGCGATCACCACAGGACGCGATGCCCCGAGCGGTTTATCCGGGCACCGAGAGGGTCATACAGGCTTCACAACGCAATTTACGGAATTGAAAACGGGACAGCGAGGAGAAAGTTACACGCACCTGAACAGGGCTCAAAAACCCGAAGAATCCTGTGTCCGACACGTGTCCGACATGTGTCCACTGAATTGGGAATTTAGGGTTAGGTTTCTGGACTCAGGCGATGGCCGGCCGACGGGGGCTGAGCGGCGCTGTGCTGGCCGGAGGCGGCCGGGGACGCCGAGGCGAGGCCGGGCGGAGGCACGGCGGAGCGGGGTGGCGCCGGGGACGGCGGCTGCTGCTGCTTGGTGTTCGTGGGGAGGCGGCCGGAGGTCGTGAGGGGGCGGAGGAAGGAGAGGAAGGAGGAGGAAGCCGGGGAGGAGGGCGGTAGCGCTGGGGCGGAGCTCTGCGAGGCGGCCGGCGTCTGGCGGAGGCGGGATCGTGGTGGCCGGGAGGTTCTCGGGGGGGGGGTTTATAGAGGGCCGAGGCGCTGGGTCGGCCGGGAAGGGCGGCTACGTGGCGGAGGAGGCGGGGAAAGTGGAGGCGAGGGCGGGGAAGGCGTGGCGCGGCGGGGCGCCGCGTGGCCGGCCAGGGCGGCGGGGATTGCGGGCAGCCGGGTCGTGGGGAGGGGGTGAGGTAGCGGGTCGGAGGCGGCGGGTCGGGTCTGGGCAGACCCGACCCGACCCGGTAGGGAAGCGGGTTGGGCTGGGATGCTGGACCGGTCCACTGGGTCGGGCCGGCCCAAAACAAAAATAAAAAAAATAAAATAATAATAATAATAATAATAATAATAATAATAAGTATAATAAAATTATTTAATTAATTAATTAATTAAAATAGTTTTAAGGCATTTAAAAATAGGTCTGAGGCCCAAAAAAATCCAGAAAAATTATCCTAAGTCCAGTTTTTCATTTTACACCCAAAAATATTATTTCCATAATATTTTAATATTATTTATTAACAATTAAAAATCATTTAATAATTAAAACCTTGATTTTAATTACAGAAAATTTCCAGAAAATTTCAGAAAATTGTAAAAAATCCTAGTTTTAATAATTTTGAAAATTCAGGGGTTTACAATCTACCCAACTTATAAAAATTTTGTCCTCAAAATTTAAGAATAGCCATGGCACGAAAGGAAAGACCGAGAATTAAAATATACCTCAGGGTTCAAAAAGGTAAGGGTAGCGTTCTCTAATCTCGTCTTCTCGCTCCCAGGTGGATTCGCCGGGAGAGTGGTGCTTCCAAGCTACGCGAACAAGGAAAATAACCTGGTTCCGTAGAACTTTCTCCGATCGGTCCAGTATCTCCACGGGTTGCTCTTGGTAAGTCAAACTTGGGCCTACTTCGAGCTCTGAGTGATCCAAAATATGGCTGGGATCTGACACGTATTTTCTCAGCTGCGACACGTGGAAGACGTTATGGACTCCATCCAGCGAGGGTGGCAATGCCAGACGGTATGCCACTTCTCCGATTCTCTCCTGTATGCCAAAAGGTCCAATAAATCTTGGGCTGAGTTTTCCACTCCTTCCGAACCTAATGGTGCCACGTGTCGGAGATATCTTCAAGAATACCAGTTCTCCAACCTTTAATAAAGTCATAATCAAGTCTTAGTTCTATAACCAAAAATGTTTAAATTAACTTGAATTTCATAAATTTAATTACCTCAAATTCCAAGGGCCTTCGGTGGCTATTTGCCCAATGTCGTTGCCGGTCTTGAGCCACTCGAAGTCTATCCCTTATTTGTTTTACCTTCTCAGTTGAATCGATCACCATCTCTGGTCCCAGTAGGGCTCTTTCTCCAACGTCGTCCCATGATAGCGGGGTACGACATCTTCGGCCATACAGAGCTTCAAATGGAGTCATCTCAATACTTGCTTGGTAACTGTTATTATAAGAGAACTCCACAAGATGTAGATAGTCTTCCCAGGATCCTCCAAAATCCAGAACACATGTACGGAGCATATCTTCAAGGGTCTGGATTGTACGTTCCGATTGTCCATCGGTTTGGGGATGATAAGCTGTGCTGAATTTGAGTTGAGTCCCCAAGCTGGCTTGTAAGCTCTTCCAGAAGTGAGAGGTGAATCTTGAATCTCGATCGGAGACAATACTTACTGGAACCCCATGCAATTTAACAATATGTCTGATATATAAACCTGCCAACTTTTCTGTAGATAGCCCTACTTTGAAAGGTAGAAAATGTGCAGATTTGGTCAGTCTATCTACTATCACCCAGATTGCATCCTTACCACTAGGTGTCCTTGGAAGCCCAGAAACAAAATCCATTGTAATATGTTTCCACTTCCACTCCGAAATGGGTAGTGGTTGAAGCAATCCCCCAGGTCTTTGTCTTTCAGCCTTGACTTGTTGGCATACTAAGCAACGAGATACGAATCTGGCTACTTCTCTTTTCATGCCATGCCACCAAACATGCGTCCTCAGGTCCTTGTACATCTTGTTGGCTCCTGGATGTATAGAGTATTGCGATCTGTGCGCTTCTTGCATAATTTCTTCCCTTATGTCTCCTTGAGGTACACATAATCTATCTCCATGCCTCAGTGATCCATCTTCATGAACTTTGAAATCCTCCAATAATCCAGCTTGCACTTGACCTCGAAGGCTTCGCAGGCCTTCGTCTTGAAACTGAGTCTCCTTGATCTTATCTATTAAGGTAGACTGAATCTGCAAGTTCATCATTTGGCCTTCTTTTCCTGGGATAATTACCTCAATACCCAAACTTTCCAAGTCCTCGAGCAAGTGTCGGTCCATAGTCAAGTACATCGCCATAGGATATCTGCTTAGAGCATCAGCAACTACATTGGCCTTCCCAGGATGATACTGAAGGGTGATATCAAAATCTTTCATTAGTTCCAGCCACCTTCTTTGCCTCATGTTCAGCTCTTTCTGAGTGAAGATATATTTTAGACTTTTATGGTCTGTAAATATTTCCACCTTTTCTCCATAAAGATAATGCTTCCATAGCTTAAGAGCAAAGATAACAGCTGCTAATTCTAAATCATGAGTTGGATAGTTCTTTTCATGAGGTCGAAGCTGTCTAGAGGCATACGCTATTATTTTCTTGTTCTGCTCCAATACACAACCTAGACCTTTTCCAGAAGCATCGCTATATATAGCGAATCCTCCGGTTCCAGAAGGTAAGGTCGGAATAGGGGCAGTAGTCAGCCTTTTCTTCAATTCCTCAAAAGCATGCTGACATTCCTCAGTCCAGGTGAACTCTTCATCCTTTCTTGTTAATTTTGTCATGGGTTCAGCAATTCTAGCAAAGTCCTTCACAAACTTCCGATAGTAGCCAGCTAGTCCCAGGAAGCTTCTAATCTCCGCTACAGAGTCTGGAGTGGGCCATGATTCTACTGCCGCTATCTTCTTGGGATCTACTGCTATCCCATCTCCAGTCACAACATGTCCCAAGAATTCTACTTTGTCTAGGAAGAATGCACATTTAGATAATTTTCCATAAAGTTTTTCCTTCCTCAAAGTCTCCAATGCTAGCCTCAAATGTTCTTCATGTTCTTCGGGAGTCTTGGAATAGATCAAAATATCATCAATAAAGACCACTACAAATTTGTCTAGGTATGGCTGGAAGACTCTGTTCATTAAGTTCATAAAAACTGCTGGAGCATTCGTCAACCCGAACGGCATTACTAAGAATTCGTAGTGTCCGTTCCGGGTATTGAAAGCAGTTTTAGGGATGTCTTCCTTCCTCACCCTTACTTGGTGGTAACCAGACCTCAAGTCAATCTTTGAAAATACCCGAGCTCCACTTAACTGATCAAATAAGTCATCTATCCTGGGTAGGGGATACTTATTCTTAATTGTTAAGGCATTCAAGGCCCTATAGTCAATACACATTCGGGATGTTCCGTCCTTCTTGGGCACAAATAATACTGGAGCCCCCCAGGGTGAGACACTAGACCTAATGAAGCATTTGTCTTCTAACTCTTTTATCTGCTCATTTAGTTCTATTATCTCTTTCTTGTTGATTCTGTAGGGATTTTGAGATACTGGCGCTGCTTCCGGCACTAAGTCAATAGAGAATTCAACTTCTCGGTCTGGGGGTAAGCCTGGAAGATCCTCAGGGAAGACATCAAGATATTCGGAGATGATAGGTAGTGGCAATTCTTCTGTTACTAGGGCTCCACAAATTTTGTTACTACCCATTTCTCTAGAACCTCTAGCAAATTCAAATTCTGGCTTGTCAGGGGGCCTGAAGATTACACTACCTCTGTGACAGTCTATAGTGGCATGGTGTTGACTCAACCAATCCATACCCAGTATAATGTCAAAACTGGGAACTGGCATTACGAGTAGCCTAGCATATAGTTCTCTTCCACATAATGTAATAGGACAATTGTTACATGCATCACTAACTGGGATGATTCCTCCACCGGTAATGATCTTATAACAATTCCTAAGGGGTTCAGTGATTAAGCTATGCTTCATAAGGAAATCTACTGACATGAATGAATGTAAAGCTCCAGAATCAAATAAAGTAATGGCTGGTATTGAATTTATAAGTACGGAACCTGTGATCACGTCTGCTGTGGCTTCAGCTTCTTCCAGAGTCATTGCAAAAGCACGGCCTTGCTGAGGTACACCCCTCTGTTGCTGCTGTTGGTGCTGAGCAAAGCGTTGTTGTTGAGTTGGAAGCAGGGGTCCCCTCTGCTGTGCTGCTGGGGGCCTGGCCTGGACTGGAGCCTTTGGTGCGGCTGGGCGTCCATGAGCAGCAGGACAGTCTCTCATTTGATGCGCTGCTGAGCCGCAGTAGAGGCAGGCACCTAGCCTCTTCCTGCAGACTTGCCAAGTGTGACCTGGTTTTTGGCAAAAGTTACAAGCGGCAGCTTGTTGGTTCTGTCCTTGAGCCTGGTGTTGGGGTGCTGGAGCTCGAGGGAGAGGACGCTGAGTTTGCTGCGGGGCCCTCTGCTGTTGTTGTTGTTGGAATGGACGTTTGTTGGGTCCCGCATTTCCGGTATCTCTCTCTCGCTTTAGTTTATGCCCCATGTCTCTCTCAACGCCTTGTGCCACGCTCAGGATTTCCTCGTAGGTGCGAGCTCGGCTAGTGGTGACAACAAGGCGAATATCCGGAGACAGCCCCTTCTTGAATCTACGGGCTCTGTCCTCCGAGGTACGAACCATGTACTCTGCAAAGTGGCTCAACCTGCTAAATTCAGCAGTGTACTCATCAACAGATATGTTACCTTGTTCCAGTCTCTCGAATTGGCTTTCGAGAGCTTCCTGAGCCACTTCGGGGTAGAATTTCTCCTTGAATAGCCTCTTAAAGTCCTCCCAGGTGAGGTCAGGAGCAGATAGTTGGGGTTCATCCCTGAACCAGGTCCGAGCTATGTCGAACAGTTGCAGGCTTGCGGACTCCACTTTGAGATTATCAGGGACCCGAGCAGTCTTCAGGAGTCTCTCGACATTCTCTATCCACTCATCGGCATAGATAATGCCCTCAGTTCCGTAGAATTCCAGGGGTTTAAGGTTCTTGAAGTCTTTGGCACTCCCTGGCCTTTTGTGTGGCGACTCCTGGGACCTAAGAGCTTCTGAGAGGCTGGTTCGTAGAAGTGCAGTCTGTTCTTTCTGGGATTCTACGAGTCTCTGGAACACTCCGAGTAGCTGTGCCCCATCTAGAGTAACTGCTGGAGTAGATGGAGGCGGCGGGAGTGCAAGAGTTTCGGGCACATTCTGCTCAGCTGATTCTGATGTGCCTCCTACTGTGTTCCTTGTCTGGACCATTCTGTAAGATTAAGGGATAGGAAGATCAGAATATATTACTTGGAAATCAAGGGCGATAGGAAAATTGATCAGAAATGATATCAAGAATTGAAATGAAGATCCTATTCTGTGAATGAGCTTTTCCTAGAATCCTCAATCCTATTCCATACCCTGTCCTAGAGTATTACCCTATTTATGGATACTAGACCTGCATGGGCCACCATAAAAAAGTGTCACGACCCGCACCCGAAAATTTGGGCACGAGTACGTGGGTACGTCCAGCCTACGCCGCAGAGTCGGCGGTAGTACGCTGTCTAGGTCAAATCCACAGTTAACTAATCTAGCTCATTCACAAATAAAATAGGCAAGATAATAATGGGAAAAAGATGCTTAAGATTTCAAATGAAATAAATGTGACAACAGATCAAATGTTTAATACAGAATTCAGAAATGAAATCGGGGACAAACCCGATTACTAAGATAAAGAGCATAAAATAAAATAGCTACTGCTAACTACTCTGCAGCGGTTGTCTCCTGGGTGGGAGCTGGTTCCTCATAAGTGTCATCTGTTCCCTCATAGGGGCCATAATATGTAGGGGCAAGGTCCTCATCATCGCCTAAATCAACGGATCAAGTCAGGAAAGGAGCAAAGTATACAATACACAACAAGATTAAACTAAATATTTATGACAATTAGACTGAGTATCATATTGAGAAAATGCATAAAAGAAACAACAATAACTAAAAGTTAATGCTATAAGCAGGGATATGAGAAAACAGGAATAAATAAGACAGAAAATAAAACTACATCAGTCAGCAAGAACTATAACAAGACCAGAAGCTATCTGTGTGAACTTGTGTTTGTTTTAGAATACATAGTTAGCATGTAGGGGTTTATAAGGCTAATCCGGCCGTCATAAACGGCTATTAAACAGGATTAATCGAGATCCGGCTGAGGGTACAGTCGCGTACCAACAGCTATTAAACACGGCAGGGGGAAGGGTAAACTACATGCCTTCTAGTATTCTCCCACCCGACATGAAAAACAAGACATGAACTCCAGTATTCAAGACATAAAATCCAGTATTCTAACACTACGTGTAATCATCAAGGGTACTAGTAGAGCAGGGAATTAATTATCACAATATAAAGATTAAACTTGAAGTGCACGTACTTGCCTGTTGTTTGGATCCAAATATAGTTTGTATCTCGGGGAAATTTCCAGAAATGAGTCGAAATGCTGAAATAAACATTACCATCATGCTCAGAAGATGTCAAATAGCTAGAAATGCCTGTCCTTGGGTCCAATTTGGAGACAAGGGCAAAAACGACAGTTTCGGGACAAAACGGGGTCCGCCGGTGGGCCCTGCTTTGCACCGAAAAACGTGTTCGGGTCAACGATCTCCAAATTCATCAAACTTAGTGTCAACAGGTCAGGAACGATGATACGAACCCGACGGAACTTCCAGATTTGGATTCCGATGAGCCGATCACAAAATCGCCCGTCGAGCGGGGCCTGTGGGGCCCACGACACGCGATTTCGTCAACGTTCTCAGAATCGAGCCAAACTTGACCCACAGGACCAGCGTATCGCTACGAGTCCGATGGCGAAAGTTTCGTCTCGATCCGACGAGTGTACAAGAAGTTAGGGCGTGAAACAAAAAAGACAGATACGGGACGGTGTCCGCAGATACGCGTTGATCCCGGTGTGCACGCACACCCGAATCGACTTTCGCGAAATCCCACACGTCCGTATCAACGATGCGCACGTATCTGTGAAGACCGCACGCGACCAAGTCGTCCCGTTTGGCGGGGCGCACTCAGTTCCGAGGTGAAACAGGGTCTGATTTTTCCTGTTTTTGGATCGCCGTGTGCGATCACCACAGGACGCGATATCCCGAGCGGTTTGTCCGGGCACCGAGAGGGTCATACAGGCTTCACAACGCAATTTACGGAATTAAAAACGGGACAGCGAGGAGAAAGTTACATGCACCAGAACAGGGCTCAAAAATCCGAAGAATCCTGTGTCCGACACGTGTCCGACATGTGTCCACTGAATTGGGAATTTAGGGTTAGGTTTCTGGACTCAGGCGATGGCCGGCCGGCGGGGGCTGAGCGGCGCTGTGCTGGCCGGAGGCGACCGGGGACGCCGAGGCGAGGCAGGGCGGAGGCACGGCGGAGCGGGGTGGCGCCGGGGACGGCGGCTGCTGCTGCTTGGTGTTCGTGGGGAGGCGGCCGGAGGTCGTGAGGGGGTGGAGGAAGGAGAGGAAGGAGGAGGAAGCCGGGGAGGAGGGCGGTGGCGCTGGGGCGGAGCTCTGCGAGGCGGCCGGCGTCGGGCGGAGGCGGGATCGTGGTGGCCGGGAGGTTCTCGGGGGGGGGGGGGGGGTTATAGGGGGCCGAGGCGCTGGGTCGGCCGGGAAGGGCGGCTACGTGGCGGAGGAGGCGGGGAAAGTGGAGGCGAGGGCGGGTAAGGCGCGGCGGGGCGCCGCGTGGCCGGCCGGGGCGGCGGAGATTGCGGTCAGCCGGGTCGTGGGGAGGGGGTGAGGTAGCGGGTCGGAGGCGGCGGGTCGGGTCTGGGCAGACCCGACCCGACCCGGTAGGGAAGCGGGTTGGGCTGGGCTGCTGGGACGGTCCACTGGGCCGGGCCGGCCCAAAACAAAAAAAAAAAAAATAATAATAATAATAATAATAATAATAATAAGTATAATAAAATCATTTAATTAATTAATTAATTAAAATAGTTTTAAGGCATTTAAAAATAGGTCTGAGGCCCAAAAAAATCCAGAAAAATTACCCTAAGTCCAGTTTTTCATTTTACACCCAAAAATGTTATTTTTATGATATTTTAATATTATTTATTAACAATTAAAAATTATTTAATAATTAAAACCTTGATTTTAATTACAGAAAATTTCCAGAAAATTCCAGAAAATTGTGAAAAATTCTAGTTTTAATAATTTTGAAAATTCAGGGGGTTTACATTTATACCCCAATCTCATTATATTTAACCTTTCCAACCATCGATTGTCCATACTTCATAACCTCAATCAGTCTATATTTAACCCACGAGTATTCAATCTTAGCATGGTACCATCAACTACACATATTTAAGATGTAATAAACTTCAGAACTCATGCATTCTAATTCCAAAAATCTGAATGTATAGTAACTCTTAAGTTAAATCTAAAACACACACAATCCTTAAACTAAATGTGTAACATCTCCTTCAATAACTAATATACATGTCACCCCATAATCGACATGAAACTACACTACATAAATACTAAACCATGTCAACCTCATTAAACCCAACCTTAAGTCATTTAAAATCCACATTCACATTTATCATCATTAGTCTTAACCGATGTAAACCTTAAACACATAGTTCAATGCAAACCTACACTAACCATATATATCATCAACACTATAAACACAACCCTAGCTAACATTTCACACATCCTTATATATAAATAACACTATACAACATGATATTAAAAATCTGGAATTAAAACAAGAGGGGGAGAGTAATGTATACCTCGACGAGGAGTTCGTCGGCCGGAGGGGGTGATGGCCGGAGGAGGATGGGAGAGTTGAGATGGAGGAGGGAGGAGTCAAGGAAGTCGGAAGGGGGTGCTGGCCGGGGGACAGCAGTGGGTCGCCGGAGTGCTACTGCACTGTCGGAGCGGGGCCGGCTGCTCCGGAGAGCGCGGGTGTCACGCCCTAGTCCCAAAATGTCAGGAACTATGCCACGTGTCACTGGCCAGCTGACACGTCACTAAGGGCTTAATCCACTTTGATGGACCCAAAGGGACGTGCTACGCTGTCCTAAAATACTACAAGTATAGAACAGGTAAAGCTATCTCATCCACAACAAAATGTCAGAAAACAAATGCTGAAATATATATATAACTGAGTCTGATACAGTACACAACTGGTGAGATTACAAGCCTACTACAAAAACTGATAATAGCGCAGAAAAATCAAATAGACTAAGCAGTGTCTATCTGATCAAAACATCTCCATCTCTAGGTAGCAGCATCTAGGGTCAAGCCTACTCTGAGGGTGTCTCCTCGAGCTCCTCCTCAGTAGCACATCTGGCCTCCTGATCAGGCCCGTACACTGTGGGGTAGAAAGCCTCATCTAGATCTGGCAAGGAACCAGGTCCTCAGTGGGACGTAACAAGATACAGAAAAATGACATGCCATGTAATATAAAAATACTGAATAAAGAAATAAAATAAATACAGGGTACTAACCATACTAAGTGAAAATGCAAGTAAAGATCCAGTAGTACGCATGGGAATGTGTGGCTAGACATACGCTGACGTAATTCACCAATCGTGGCGACTGGCTAGTATAGGTGTCGTATGCCCCCGACTCAGGGAACTCTGCAATCGACCATCATTGGTACGAAGGTATAAAACATTATTGGAGGGGGTGTCCCATACGTCAACTAGTTATCTTTCCCATCCCAATGAATCTAAATGTCAAATCGTACATTTCTTAAGTTATTCTAATCCGTGATGCGGGTCACACGTACTGGTAGCTAACCAAATACGCAGCTCACATCCATATATGTAAATGCAACCATGTTGCGTGTTTCCGTGATAGGGTTTAGGAGAATATATTAGGATATTCTCTCAGCTGTTGGTGAGTCTGTAATATCATGTCAACATAACAGTTGACTGTACCCAAGGCAGTCTCAGGTGGTCATGGTATATGAATTTCAGAAGCAAGAAGCATATAACAATATTTGAGAATTTAAACATTTAACTTGGCAAGGTATACTTGCCTACTCCCTGATAGTGTTGAAACCCTGATTTTACAGTCAGTTGTGAAGGTGCTGGTGACAGGGGGTCACTAGCTGTGCTGAAGTTGGTTTCTGTTAAAACAGATAGGTTTCGTGAATATCCAGGCTGTAATATAAAACATATATATATATATATACATATATATAGTATAGATATATATATATTTAGTAGGCATAGATATAATATATATATAATAGTATATATATATATAATAGATAAATGCAGGCAATAATATATATAGTAGCAGTGTATATCCACTGCGATAATATAGTATTATAATATTATCAGGGTGTATCCTCTGATATATAATATTATAATTTGAAATGACAGGGCAGAATTAAAATACATATATACTCAGGGTATATCCACTGATAGATATATATATATATGACAGTGCAGAAATTTAAATATGTATATAGATATTTATATATAAATATATAATGAATAAAAGAAAATGCAGGAATTAAATACATAAGTATAGGTACTGTATTATCCAGTACAATATATTTACTATAAATTGAAATGACATTTGCAAGAATATAATATAAATAATTAAGCTGTATTATCCAGCATATTTAATATATATATATAGATAATATATATATATAGATATATATATATATATAATATAATATAGGTGCAGAAAATTAAATGCAGAAAATAAATAAATGGAAAAAATGCATAGAATAATATATATGTTATATACCAATTATATAAATATATGTATACACATATATTTATATATTTTAACAGAATTATATACATAATAGTAATTATGTTATAATATATTCATATATACATATATATATATATTCATATATACATATATAATTATATATGTATAGTATATAATATATATATACATAAGTATATAAAGTATAATATATATTATATAATATATACTGTATAATAATAGTATATATATTATAACATAATATATATATAGATATATATATAAATATACATAGTATTTATACATATATATATACATATATATATATACATATATATACATATATATACATATATTATATACATATACTCATGTATTAGAGATTATTTATGTATTTATGTATATTATAGGTATATATACCTTTACAGATGGCAAGGGGGGTCCCACGCGGTGCTGCCGGCGGGAGGACGGCGGCGGAGCTGGCCGGAGGCGGCCGGAGGAGCAGCAGCAGTGGCCACTGGCAGCAGCAGCAGCAGTTGCAGCTTGCGGGGGCGCTGGCCGGCGGAGGAGCGGCGGAGGTGGCCGGGCAGGCGGAGGGTTCGGTAGAGGGTAGGACGGCGGTGAGGTTGGCGGTGGTGGCGGGTGTAACGCCCGCAACCGCTCGGAGCGTTACGCTGAGTCGGACTGAATGAATCAAATACTGGTTACATTTGAAATGTTGGATTTTGGGAAGAAGGATTAATCGAGTTGGTTTCAATGTGCAGATGGCTAGCGGGTTCGATGGAAATCAGGTGTTCGTTCCGAACAGTACTGGATAGCTGAATGGAAGCGATAATGCCGTCTTCCTTAAGTCCGATCGGTCGGATGATTTGGAGAGCACGGCCTGCTCGCACGGTCATACCAGTTGAGTAGATCGCGCTCGCATCGGACCACGGGTTCAAGGGATTGGCCGTATCGGCAGGACAGGATGCCTAACGGATTCAAACATAGTGAGTGGGCTCTTTCCCTTCTCCTCTACTCCTTCATGCCTAATAATATGGAAAACACGTAATGGCTTAAACACTTGGACTGAAACATCGGGAAGCACTACACTGAGGCGTGCATAGAGTGTGCGTCGTTGGCTTGGTAGGATTGTGGCTTGAATGGTTTACGCGTTGGATAGTTGGATACGATAGCTGGATTATTCATTTGAGGCAGTTGGTTGGATAATTGGGATTATGCTTGGACAGTTGGAATGATACAATTGAGGCAATGGGAACATTGAGAATATCGGGATTCGGGCGAGCGAACGTGCACCCGTGTGCGTGTATCACAAGGATGCTTTGTCTTGCAAAGCAGGCAGTTGTGGTTCGAAACCGAACAACTGTATCGGCGAGGGCGTTGTGTCGTTTGATGGGGCATCGTGCCACGAATGTGACATTGTGCCACTGAAACGGCATTGTGCCATGGGTTTAGCTTCGAGCATAGGTGTTGCACCAATTTGGATTGTGTTGAGAAGAGGCTTCGTGCCTATGAAACACTTGATATTTTGATGCCTCGGGCTGTGTTTTGAGGTCGAGATTTGGGTTCTTGGAAGGACATGTTGGAAGATTGGTTATGGATGTGTTGGTTGGATTATTGGTGGAACGAGTCTAGGATCGCTTGGTGGGGCGAGAATGTTCGATCCTCTCGTCATACCTACGTGTCTGCATAGTCACGGACAATCTGAGTGGCACAGGGTTTGGTTTCCTCGAACGAGTGCTCCGGGGCACCGGGACCGTTCGGCCATGGAGGAGACAATTGGGTAACGCGTCTTGGGCGCGGTGCCAGCGGTTGGATGCGATTCAGGTGGGTTAGCTACTTAGCGCTGTTTTGAATAAAACCGCATTGATCTGTCCGATCAACGTCCTTTATGGCCCTTGGCCAGTGACTTCATATAAGAATAGATGTTGGCTTGCTTTACTTTGGTTGGTTTGTGCATCGTGTAGGCGCGGCCACCTTGCCTCGGCAAGAGTGTGCACTCGAGAGTGGGATATATAACTTTGGTTGAGGATGGATATTGAGGCGAGACTGATGGTTCGATATGTTATCGTGCAAGCGATGACATTGAGTTAGATGGGTCGGCTTTATATTTAACTGCTTGTCGTTTGGTTTGAGATTGAATGCTAGCATGCTTTACTGCTTTCCTTAACATGTCATCCATATGCCATGAAATGAATCTAGGATTCAACTAGAAAGATCACCATATAACTGTTTGCATTCACTATTTTACTTAGTGTCGGCTTAGGCGAGTGGGTTACCCCGCTCACCAGTACGGTTGTGTACTGACCCACGTTTGTGGGCAATATTTCAGGTACACAGACGTAGTGGCGCTGCTTGGATATACGGGACATGATGTATGAACTGTAAGTACCTTTGTGGGCTAGAGAAAGAGCAAGAGTTATTTCACCGTCTCCGTGGCATGGCCTTTGTGGCATTGACTCGGGGCATCTCATTTGGACCCTATCGTGAGCTTCGCTGTATATACTCTGATTGTGTGCTTGGTACACAATACTTGACTTCCGCTGCAACTTGGTTGTTTCAATGATAACATTTGGTGTTTGACAACATCGCCTTGTACGAGCGCAACTCCAGGCTCGTACGGCATCACGTCCCGATGAGAACGATTGTCCTGCGGGAGAGCTGTAGACGTGGTGATTCACGTTCAGCGGGGACTATCGAGCTTGCGGGAGATTGGGGCGTGACAAATTGGTATCAGAGCGCCTGGTTCACTTCTTCGGACTTGGTCCTTCGCTTCATCACAAACTCTAAATAGCTTCCGCGTGTCGTCTAGCTCTTGACTCTACTCGGTGCCGCATCGGATGTTTCATGCAATAAGTCTATTTATTGCTGGTTTTGGCTGCATTTTATTTCTTGGTTGGGTTGCCTTGGTTGGTTTTCGTAGGATCGCTTAGTCTCGTTAGGCGTTGTTGCATTCGTGCAGCAAGTTGGTTGGCGTTGTTGTATTTGTGCAACAAGTGTGGGCTTTCGTTGGGTTGGCTTGGCTTATCATCTGGGAGTTTCTGATTGCCTCAATGGATCAGTTGGTTGGCTAACGAGATTTGGTTATGCAGCATGTTTTGAGCAGAAACATTCGAAGAGAATAGATCCTTGAACGAGTTGCTCGTCAAGCGATTGTGTTGGATAGAAGTTGGAAGCTTGGCTGTGGCGCATCGGTTGAGCAGGTTTGAGTTTGGCTCGGGAATATATGGATAAGTTGGTACGAGTTGCTCGTACAACAAAAGTGTAAAACCGTTGGGTATTGAGTTGGACTTTTTGGAAGACGATCATTGCACGATTGCTCGTGTTGAGAAGGTATCAGACGGGTTGAGAAACAGTTGGATAATTCAAGCGTTGCCTGAGTTTTGGGTCAGACTCGAATTGGGAAAGACATGTTTATGCATAAGGGATGGTTCGAACGGATCTTGGATCTGTGAAGGAAATTGTAATGCGAGTAGCGACTTGATTCGGAGTGGTATATGGGATACCACATTTTTGAGCAAGGCATTGGAAACATTTTGGTTGGACATCTATGGGAATTGCCTGAACGAACTCGAGTAACGAGAATACAAGTTGGTTGGTACACGTCGGTTGAGTTGGGAAGAATGAAAATGGAGCAAGCGAATATTGAGTTGAGCATATCGTGAACGGACTGGTGCAAATGGAAAGCATCGTTGGGCTTAAAAGATGGATCGAATCGGAACGAACAGTTGGGATACGCTTGAATGAGCGATGGGTGAATCGAATGATAGCGAGCATGGACTATGATTTTGGGCAACACTTTTGAGCTGTTGGTTGAGCAAAGAAACACGATCTTGGTTTGGAGGGACAATGCGATGGATTCACACAAACTTGAAGGATTTTGGATGTTGCTGCTCGTGAAGTTGACTCAGGTCTAGCGGAAATGGAATTTTGGGCAAGATGGTGCAACGACAGTAAGACGGATTATCCGGAAGACATGGACGGATTGAGGCAACAACTAAAGGCAAGAATTTGTGGCTGACAGACTTTTGAAGATAGCTAAAATGTGATAGCAACGTCGGAACAAATCACTGCGCTGCTCGAGTAAGTTGGAAGTGCATTGTGGGACGCAGCAAATGGATAAGAATTGGAGCAAGTCTTGGATTTTGAGAATCATTGCAATTTGTAGTGCGAGAATCGAATATGCAATTCGGAAATTTGATGGATTCAGGACAGAACGGCGGATTGATGGAATAAGGTTTCAACGAGCGCGGTTCTCGGATTCGGAAACTTCGCTCGGATGAATGGTTGGATTTTGAGTCAGATTTTCAGATGAGATATAGCATGGTTTATAGTAACTGTCCATCGTGATGATTACAATTATCAAGCGTAGCTTCGGGACAGCTGACCCTAAGCGACCTTGCCCGCTGAATCAGATATGAATATGGTAGACCCATAGAACGACCTTTGAGGCGGCGTATTTGGGAATGCGTCGAGGGCAGATGTGAGCAGTGTGATTTGGTTTATTGACTGAGTGTTGGATTTGAGAGATCCTTGGGATAGCCTTCAGCTGAAGATACAGCCGGAAGATCGAAGCGATGGTGGAAGTAGCCTTGTCAACTGATGAGATTCAGAGTCGCAGATTTTTATCGATGGCATCGCCTCTGACTCATCGTGCCCTGGAAGGGAATAGCATTCATATGAATTGACGACTGTGAAACTAGCTCGTGAAGTTAAAGCAGCGGCTCGTTCAGATCAAATCCTTGCGAATACTGGAAGGGACAGATTTGCTTCAGATTTACAAGATGTCTCGGAACTTAGTCTGGGAAGCGTGCTCATTCGGAAGGCGAAGGTGATATCCTATGCTTCGAGGCAGTGGAGGCAGCACGAAGAACTATTTCATGCGCAACCTAAGAATTGTGGCGAGTGTGTCCACGTTGAAATCGTGGCGACACTAATCCCTTTGGCGTGGCGGCGAGATCTTCGTGGATCACACGAACCTCAATATAGACTTTCACCCTGTGAGATATTGAGATGGCAAGAAATGTGTTGGACTGAGCTGATCTAAGCAAGTTGATATTTGGGTAAGTCGCATAGCTGGGGTAGATCAGTTGTGAGAATCGTTCGGTGCACGAGATAATATTTGGAGATGTTGCTAGTACTGATTTCAGAAATAGTGGGATGGATTGAGTTAGAACTCGGACTCATTGAGTCGGTGGAAAATCTGCATAATTGAGAATAGTTCTCGAGCGAATGTGTTGGAATGGGAATCGTGATTTGGTCCAATTTGGGAGCAAAGCAAATGGATGCCTCGGACATAAAGATACCCTTGTAACTTGTCCAAATTCGCTATCGCAAAGCTCGGCTGAAATGCATGTATTTTAGGGACGCCTTAAATATGTGTACGATCCAAAACTAAGCGATACGAAGAATTAGTATTGAGCTGCAAGGAGGATGTGGGAATTTGGAACTTGTACGAGCGTTCAGCAGGACGAGATGTTGTGTTAGAAATAGTGTATATGAGAGTTGCATAGAGCAGATCCATGGAATTGGATTGTAGCATGCTAGTGAGGAATGAGTACCAGCACGGTTCGTGGACGAACCTGATTCTAAGTGGTATATTATGTAACGCCCGCAACCGCTCGGAGCGTTACGCTGAGTCGGACTGAATGAATCAAATGCTGGTTACATTTGAAATGTTGAATTTTGGGAAGAAGGATTAATCGAGTTGGTTTCAATGTGCAGATGGCTAGCGGGTTCGATGGAAATCAGGTGTTCGTTCCGAACAGTACTGGATAGCTGAATGGAAGCGATAATGCCGTCTTCCTTAAGTCCGATCGGTCGGATGATTTGGAGAGCACGGCCTGCTCGCACGGTCATACCAGTTGAGTAGATCGCGCTCGCATCGGACCACGGGTTCAAGGGATTGGCCGTATCGGCAGGACAGGATGCCTAACGGATTCAAACATAGTGAGTGGGCTCTTTCCCTTCTCCTCTACTCCTTCATGCCTAATAATATGGAAAACACGTAATGGCTTAAACACTTGGACTGAAACATCGGGAAGCACTACACTGAGGCGTGCATAGAGTGTGCGTCGTTGGCTTGGTAGGATTGTGGCTTGAATGGTTTACGCGTTGGATAGTTGGATACGATAGCTGGATTATTCATTTGAGGCAGTTGGTTGGATAATTGGGATTATGCTTGGACAGTTGGAATGATACAATTGAGGCAATGGGAACATTGAGAATATCGGGATTCGGGCGAGCGAACGTGCACCCGTGTGCGTGTATCACAAGGATGCTTTGTCTTGCAAAGCAGGCAGTTGTGGTTCAAAACCGAACAACTGTATCGGCGAGGGCGTTGTGTCGTTTGATGGGGCATCGTGCCACGAATGTGACATTGTGCCACTGAAACGGCATTGTGCCATGGGTTTAGCTTCGAGCATAGGTGTTGCACCAATTTGGATTGTGTTGAGAAGAGGCTTCGTGCCTATGAAACACTTGATATTTTGATGCCTCGGGCTGTGTTTTGAGGTCGAGATTTGGGTTCTTGGAAGGACATGTTGGAAGATTGGTTATGGATGTGTTGGTTGGATTATTGGTGGAACGAGTCTAGGATCGCTTGGTGGGGCGAGAATGTTCGATCCTCTCGTCATACCTACGTGTCTGCATAGTCACGGACAACCTGAGTGGCACGGGGTTTGGTTTCCTCGAACGAGTGCTCCGGGGCACCGGGACCGTTCGGCCATGGAGGAGACAATTGGGTAACGCGTCTTGGGCGCGGTGCCAGCGGTTGGATGCGATTCAGGTGGGTTAGCTACTTAGCGCTGTTTTGAATAAAACCGCATTGATCTGTCCGATCAACGTCCTTTATGGCCCTTGGCCAGTGACTTCATATAAGAATAGATGTTGGCTTGCTTTACTTTGGTTGGTTTGTGCATCGTGTAGGCGCGGCCACCTTGCCTCGGCAAGAGTGTGCACTCGAGAGTGGGATATATAACTTTGGTTGAGGATGGATATTGAGGCGAGACTGATGGTTCGATATGTTATCGTGCAAGCGATGACATTGAGTTAGATGGGTCGGCTTTATATTTAACTGCTTGTCGTTTGGTTTGAGATTGAATGCTAGCATGCTTTACTGCTTTCCTTAACATGTCATCCATATGCCATGAAATGAATCTAGGATTCAACTAGAAAGATCACCATATAACTGTTTGCATTCACTATTTTACTTAGTGTCGGCTTAGGCGAGTGGGTTACCCCGCTCACCAGTACGGTTGTGTACTGACCCACGTTTGTGGGCAATATTTCAGGTACACAGACGTAGTGGCGCTGCTTGGATATACGGGACATGATGTATGAACTGTAAGTACCTTTGTGGGCTAGAGAAAGAGCAAGAGTTATTTCACCGTCTCCGTGGCATGGCCTTTGTGGCATTGACTCGGGGCATCTCATTTGGACCCTATCGTGAGCTTCGCTGTATATACTCTGATTGTGTGCTTGGTACACAATACTTGACTTCCGCTGCAACTTGGTTGTTTCAATGATAACATTTGGTGTTTGACAACATCGCCTTGTACGAGCGCAACTCCAGGCTCGTACGGCATCACGTCCCGATGAGAACGATTGTCCTGCGGGAGAGCTGTAGACGTGGTGATTCACGTTCAGCGGGGACTATCGAGCTTGCGGGAGATTGGGGCGTGACAGCGGGGGTCTACGGTGGTGCTGGTGGCGGCTAGAGGCGTCGGGGAGAGCAGCAGCAGCAGCTAGGGTTAGGGGAGGGTGGCTGCTGCGGGGGCTAGGGCGGCCGGAGGCGGTGACGTGGAGGGCTGAGGTGGTGGTGGTAGGTAGGGGAGGTCGGGGCGAAGGGTTTGGGTAGGGTGGCGGTGGTCGGCGACGGCCGTAGGCGGCGGGGGAAGGTGGTTCGGGTGGAGGTGGTGCTGTGGACAGTGAGGAGAGGAGGGAGTTGCGGGCGCTGTAGCAGCCGGAGCAGGGCGGCGCCGGCGGTGGTGCTTGGCCGGAGGGAAGAGGGTAGGGTGGCGAAGGGCTGGGCCGAGTTTGGCCGGAGGCGGTGGTCGGAGGTGGCCGGAGGGAAGGGTTGTAGGTTTGAATGAAGGAATACTAGGGTTTATATAGGATTTTGCCTAATGGCAATGTTGTAAATATTTAGAAGTTCAGGGGTATTTTGGTATTTTGATATTTTTAGGATATTTTCCAGCAGAAATTTCTGGATGCTATGGTGGGTCCTACCCACCTATGGTCTAGCCAATAGGATTTGGCCACCTAGCATGCAATTTGCATATAAACCCCTAACTTTTCAAATATTGCATAATTGCATAAAATTGTATTTTGCGTAATTTCGCAATTTACCTGATTTTAAATACTGATTTCCCGAAATTCTAAATTGTATATAAATGAGGGAAAAATAGCTGGGGGAAAATATTTTGGACAGTGTGGGGTGATTCTGGGCAGGTGCAGGGTCTGATATTGCAGGTGATACAGTCATCGTATTTATTATTTAATAAATACTGCGCACGGTGTTCACTAATTATTTAGAGGCTATTAGAGTCATAATCTTTCTACGGTGTCAATACGATAATTGAAGTATAATTAGAGTAGAATATTATCGTATTTTTGGTTGGGCAATCAGGTGCCTACTGGTCCTCAAATCTCTAAGGGTACAGAGATGGGTAAAGAGCAGAAAATTAAATAGGAAATAAATACATACGTTTGTAACGATATTTGTGCGACTAAAACGAAGCATCAAACGAGGTTTCTGGAAGTTGCACAGAATACAGAAAAAGTAGTCTGACTAGTCTAGAGCAGGAATGTAAAATTTGTTTAGGGTTAACAGCTAGTGTGATGCCCTAGTCAATTGTGTAATGAACAGGTGCACAATCAATATAATATATAATAAATAAAATTTTAAAAAGTTCCACTAATTCTAATTAGTCAAAATTAATCCTAATTTACTGAAATTTGGTCGAGGGAGTTTACAATCTACCCTCCTTAGAATATTTCGTCCTCGAAATAAAAACAACCATATAATGAGAATGAAAAAGGACATATGATGATAAAGAAAGATTGGATTTGAAATATTGGACATACCCTGGTTTGGAAATAGGTGGGGATAACGCTGACGAATATCCTCTTCTCGTTCCCAGGTGGATTCACCTGGTGCATGATGTCTCCATGCAACACGAACGAGAGGAATAGTCTGGCCTCGCAACACTTTCTCGCTACGGTCCAGAATCTCTACAGGCTCCTCCTGATAAGATAAGCTTGGCCCGATAGTGATCTCTGAGTAGTCTAGCACATGACTCGGGTCTGGAATGTACCTCCTCAGCTGAGATACGTGGAAGACGTCATGTACTCCCTCCAAAGTCTGAGGTAGAGCTAGTCTGTAAGCAACTTCTCCGACGCGATCTAGCACATCGAAGGGTCCAATGTACCTTGGACTTAGCTTCCCTCTTCCTCCAAATCTGATAGTTCCTCTAGTAGGTGAGATCTTTAAGAACACATGCTCCCCTACTTGGAACTCTAGAGGTCGTCGGTGAATGTTGGCCCAGTGCTTCTGCCTGTCTTGTGCAGCTCGTAGGTGTCCCTGGATCTTCTTTACTTTCTCCACCGTACGAATAATCAGTTCTGGTCCCAAGATCTGTCTCTCGCCAACATCGCTCCAGCATACTGGGGAACGACATTTCCTTCCATACAAAGCTTCAAAGGGAGCCATTTGAATGCTCGCTTGATAGCTGTTGTTGTAGGAAAATTCCACCAGGTGTAGATGATCTTCCCATGATCCGCTGAAATCAAGCATGCAGGCTCTCAGCATATCTTCAAGTGTCTGGATGGTGCGTTCTGATTGGCCATCTGTTTGTGGGTGATACGAGGTGCTGAACTTGAGGCGGGTACCAAGACTTTCTTGCATACTTCGCCAAAAGTAAGATGTAAATCTCGTATCTCTGTCAGATACTATGCTGACTGGCACTCCATGCAGACGCACTATCTCCTTCATGTACATGTCCGCCAAGACTTCTGTGGATTGCCCGACTCTAAAAGGTAGAAAATGAGCAGCCTTAGTGAGTCTGTCTACAATTACCCAGACAGCATTACGACCACTAGGACTTCTTGGGAAGCCCGTAACAAAGTCCATCGTAATGTGTTCCCATTTCCACTCGGGTATTGGGAGGGGTTGAAGTAGACCGGCAGATCTCTGATGCTCAGCCTTGACTTGCTGACACACCAGACATTTGGCCACAAAGCGTGCTATCTCCCGCTTCATTCCATGCCACCAGTAATATTGCCGCAGATCTCTGTACATCTTTGTGCCTCCTGGATGTATAGAGTATACTGAGCTATGAGCTTCTGACATCAGCTCATTACGAAGTTCTCCATTTGGAACATAAAGACGATTTCCACATCTTAGAGTCCCATCTTCGTGTATGCGACAACCGGTCTGGAGTCCAGCTTCTGTTCTCTGTTGAAGCCTCTGAAATCTTGCATCTGTTGGTAGAGCAGCTTTGATTCTTTCCACCAAGGTTGATTGCAGCTGGTAGTTTGATAAGTGACCATCAATTCCTGGCACAATGATCTCTATTCCCAACTTTGCTAGATCTCTCAGCAGATCTGGTTGGGTGATCATAAAGAATGCCGAGGGTCTTCTGCTTAGAGCATCTGCCACCATATTAGCTTTCCCTGGATGGTACTGTAGATTAATTTCGAAATCCGCCATCACTTCGAGCCATCGTCTTTGTCTCAGATTTAGGTCCTTCTGGGTGTAGACGTACTTCAAACTTTTATGATCGGTGAATATCTCCACTCTTTCGCCATATAGATAGTGTCTCCATAGCTTCAGGGCGAAGATGACTGCGGCAAGCTCCAGATCGTGAGTGGGGTAATTCTTCTCATGAGTCCTCAACTGTCTTGAGGCATAAGCTACAACTTTCCCATGTTGCATTAAGACACAACCAAATCCTTTTCCGGATGCATCGCTATATATGACGAAACCTCCGGATCCAGATGGTATAGTCAAAATGGGAGATGTAGTCAGACGCTTCTTCAAGTCATCAAAAGCTGTCTGGCAATCTTCAGTCCATATGAATTCTTGCTCCTTGCGAGTAAGACGGGTAATCGGCTCCGCGATTCTTGCAAAGTTTTCTACGAACCTCCGGTAATATCCGGCAAGTCCTAGAAAGCTTCTCACCTCTGAGACGTTGGTCGGGGTTGGCCACGTCTCAACAGATGAGATCTTTGCTGGGTCTACCGAGATGCCTTCTCCTGTGATAACGTGTCCAAGAAATGCGACACGGTCCAGGAAGAATTCACACTTGCTCATCTTAGCATAAAGGCTCTCCCGTCTCAGCGTCTCTAATACCAACCTTAAGTGCTCTTCATGCTCCTCGTGGCTTTTTGAATACACCAGAATGTCGTCGATAAAGACTACCACGAACTGGTCCAGATATTGGTGGAAGACTCGGTTCATCAGGTTCATGAATACAGCAGGTGCATTAGTCAATCCAAACGGCATCACCAGAAATTCGTAATGACCATAACGAGTTCTGAATGCTGTCTTTGGAATGTCTTCTCTTCGTACCTTGACTTGATGGTAGCCTGATCTCAAGTCTATCTTCGAGAATACTACGGCTCCTGTTAGTTGATCGAACAGGTCGTCAATTCTCGGCAAGGGGTACTTGTTTTTGATTGTCAGAGCGTTGAGGGCTCTGTAATCAATGCACATGCGATATGTTCCGTCCTTCTTTGGTACAAACAACACTGGTGCTCCCCAGGGTGATGCACTAGGACGAACAAATCCTTTGATCTGTAGTTCCTCCAGTTGAAGCTTCAGCTCGTCAAGCTCCTTCTTCGCCAGTCGGTATACATTGGAGGATACTGGTGCAGCTCCGGGTATCAGCTCAATAATGAACTCCACTTCTCTGTCAGGCGGTAGGCCTGGCAATTATTCTGGAAATACGTCCTCGAACTCTGCTACAATTGAGGGAAGTGCTGTCTCCATCGCCATGTAAGCTCTAGGAGTCTGGCCTACTCCTTGCTCGATGGTTCCACGGACATATTCGAACTCTGGGTGATCTGGGGGTCTAAAGATAACACTACCCTTTCGGCAGTCAAGGATAGCATTATTCTGGCTTAGCCAGTCCATGCCTAAGACAACATCGAAATTTGGCATTGGAAGTACCAAAAATCGCGCTCTTAGTCCTCTACTACAAACAACTACTGGGCAGGTTTTGATAATGTTGGTAACTGGAACAATACCTCCTCCAGTAAGTATTTTCCAACACTTGGGTAGCGGCGAAGTAGATAGTTTGTGCATGGCTACGAATCTACTGGATATGAAAGACAAAGTAGCCCCAGAATCGAATAATACAGTTGCGGGTAATGATGCAACTAAAATGGTACCTGTTATAGTTTCCCCTTCAGGTTCTTCTGCAACGGCAGCTAACGCAAAGGCTTGTCCCTGCCTTTGTCCACCGGCTTGTTGTCTGGCCTTGAACTGGGTCTCCTGAGTAGGCAAGGGTGCTCCTCGCTGATATCCTCCTGATGTGGAGGGAAGCATCTTCTGAGTTTGAGCTCCTGGCTTCTGCCCTTGCTGAGGTGCTGCATCTCTACGTTGTGGGCAGTCTTTGGCCATATGATTTCTAGCTCCACATAGCAGGCATAATCCCAGCTTCTTTCTACAGTCATTGGCAAAATGCCCCTTCTTGCCACAAAAGTGACAAATCGGGAGCTCCCTCTTCTGGTAAGGCCCCGTCGTCTGTTGCGTCTGATATTGGGGACGACGTATAGGTCCTCCTGCTCCGTGCTGATTCTTGGCCGGGAAGGTTGGATTTGAGCGTCTGGCTCCTCGGCCAATGGCTTCTTGCTCCCTGGCTTCAGTAAGAACCTCGTTGTAGGAGATTCTCGACTGCGTTGTTGTGTGCCTCTGAAGCTCTTGGTTAAGGCCATGGTGGAATCTTTTAGCCTTCTTCAGCTCGTTCGGGATCAGATCAGTACCGAAACGACTTAGTCTGCTAAACTCCGCGTCGTAGGCATCTACCGTCATGTTTCCTTGCTCCAGGTGCAGGAACTGGGAGTATAGGGCATTCTGGACTGTCTCTGGAAAGTACTTGGCGTTGAAATGCTCCAGGAATTGTTGCCAAGTTTGGTCTTTGCCGACGCTGCGCTCTATGGATTCCCACCAGTGATGGGCGTTGCCAAGAAGTTGGCCCCTCACAGCGGTCATCCATAGGTCGGGAGTGAGTTGCGATCCTTCTAGCAGCATTTCGGTGTTGGAGATCCAATCGGAGATCTCTTCAGGAGTCTCGTTGCCTTTGAAATCCCTCGGGCTCATTTGACGGAAGCCTCGAACTGTGCCCGCTGGTAGGACAGGTACGGGTGTCGGAGTAGTAGTTCTCTCCAAAGCCGTCATCAACGTCTGTCGCAGAGCTTCAGTTTGCTGCCACTGAGACTGTCTCAGGGCCTCAGTTTGTTGCCATTGGTTCTGCAACATAGTCTGGAGAAACTGCAACATTTGAGATTGACCCTCAAGTTGTGGCATCTGGATAGGCAAGACTGGAGGTGGAGACAAAGGTGTCTCTGCATGTGGAGTTGGTGTCGTCTCCTGGCTAGAATTTTGGTGATTGGACGGAGTTCCTTGGGCACTTGGCGAAGGGTCTGTTGCTTGGTCAGCCCCATTATTCGCAAGTTTCCCGGGTATGTCCATATTTCTGAGGAAAATAGGATAATTAGAAAACACAAAGGAGATAATAAATGATATCAAGCATGATGCAATAATAAAGATTGTAAAGATGATGTCAGTGTGGATGAGACCTAATATTTCTATCCTATTGCAGGCTTGCTGGGCATGTCATCATACCTACTAGCAAATAAAACTGGACCTGCATGGGCCACCACTAAAACCATGTCACGCCCCAGTCCCAAAATGTCAGGAACTAGGCCACGTGTCACTGGCCAGCTGACACGTCACTAAGGGCTTAATCCACTTTGATGGACCCAAAGGGACGTGCTACGCTGTCCTAAAATACTACAAGTATAGAACAGGTAAAGCTATCTCATCCACAACAAAATGTCAGAAAACAAATGCTGAAATATATATATAACTGAGTCTGATACAGTACACAACTGGTGAGATTACAAGCCTACTACAAAAACTGATAATAGCGCAGAAAAATCAAATAGACTAAGCAGTGTCTATCTGATCAAAACATCTCCATCTCTAGGTAGCAGCATCTAGGGTCAAGCCTACTCTGAGGGTGTCTCCTCGAGCTCCTCCTCAGTAGCACATCTGGCCTCCTGATCAGGCCCGTACACTGTGGGGTAGAAAGTCTCATCTAGATCTGACAAGGAACCAGGTCCTCAGTGGGACGTAACAAGATACAGAAAAATGACATGCCATGTAATATAAAAATACTGAATAAAGAAATAAAATAAATACAGGGTACTAACCATACTAAGTGAAAATGCAAGTAAAGATCCAGTAGTACGCATGGGAATGTGTGGCTAGACATACGCTGACGTAATTCACCAATCGTGGCGACTGGCTAGTATAGGTGTCGTATGCCCCCGACTCAGGGAACTCTGCAATCGACCATCATTGGTACGAAGGTATAAAACATTATTGGAGGGGGTGTCCCATACGTCAACTAGTTATCTTTCCCATCCCAATGAATCTAAATGTCAAATCGTACATTTCTTAAGTTATTCTAATCCGTGATGCGGGTCACACGTACTGGTAGCTAACCAAATACGCAGCTCACATCCATATATGTAAATGCAACCATGTTGCGTGTTTCCGTGATAGGGTTTAGGAGAATATATTAGTATATTCTCTCAGCTGTTGGTGAGTCTGTAATATCATGTCAACATAACAGTTGACTGTACCCAAGGCAGTCTCAGGTGGTCATGGTATATGAATTTCAGAAGCAAGAAGCATATAACAATATTTGAGAATTTAAACATTTAACTTGGCAAGGTATACTTGCCTACTCCCTGATAGTGTTGAAACCCTGATTTTACAGTCAGTTGTGAAGGTGCTGGTGACAGGGGGTCACTAGCTGTGCTGAAGTTGGTTTCTGTTAAAACAGATAGGTTTCGTGAATATCCAGGCTGTAATATAAAACATATATATATATATATACATATATATAGTATAGATATATATATATTTAGTAGGCATAGATATAATATATATATAATAGTATATATATATATAATAGATAAATGCAGGCAATAATATATATAGTAGCAGTGTATATCCACTGCGATAATATAGTATTATAATATTATCAGGGTGTATCCTCTGATATATAATATTATAATTTGAAATGACAGGGCAGAATTAAAATACATATATACTCAGGGTATATCCACTGATAGAGATATATATATATGACAGTGCAGAAATTTAAATATGTATATAGATATTTATATATAAATATATAATGAATAAAAGAAAATGCAGGAATTAAATACATAAGTATAGGTACTGTATTATCCAGTACAATATATTTACTATAAATTGAAATGACATTTGCAAGAATATAATATAAATAATTAAGCTGTATTATCCAGCATATTTAATATATATATATATAGATAATATATATATATAGATATATATATATATATATATATATATAATATAATATAATATAGGTGCAGGAAATTAAATGCAGAAAATAAATAAATGAAAAAAATGCATAGAATAATATATATGTTATATACCAATTATATAAATATATGTATACACATATATTTATATATTTTAACAGAATTATATACATAATAGTAATTATGTTATAATATATTCATATATACATATATATATATATATTCATATATACATATATAATTATATATGTATAGTATATAATATATATATACATAAGTATATAAAGTATAATATATATTATATAATATATACTGTATAATAATAGTATATATATTATAACATAATATATATATAGATATATATATAAATATACATAGTATTTATACATATATATATACATATATATATATACATATATATACATATATATACATATATTATATACATATACTCATGTATTAGAGATTATTTATGTATTTATGTATATTATAGGTATATATACCTTTACAGATGGCAAGGGGGGTCCCACGCGGTGCTGCCGGCGGGAGGACGGCGGCGGAGCTGGCCGGAGGCGGCCGGAGGAGCAGCAGCAGTGGCCACTGGCAGCAGCAGCAGCAGTTGCAGCTTGCGGGGGCGCTGGCCGGCGGAGGAGCGGCGGAGGTGGACGGGCAGGCGGAGGGTTCGGTAGAGGGGAGGACGGCGGTAAGGTTGGCGGTGGTGGCGGGGGTCTACGGTGGTGCTGGTGGCGGCTAGAGGCGTCGGGGAGAGCAGCAGCAGCAGCTAGGGTTAGGGGAGGGTGGCTGCTGCGGGGGCTAGGGCGGCCGGAGGCGGTGACGTGGAGGGCTGAGGTGGTGGTGGTAGGTAGGGGAGGTCGGGGCGAAGGGTTTGGGTAGGGTGGCGGTGGTCGGCGACGGCCGTAGGCGGCGGGGGAAGGTGGTTCGGGTGGAGGTGGTGCTGTGGACAGTGAGGAGAGGAGGGAGTTGCGGGCGCTGTAGCAGCCGGAGCAGGGCGGCGCCGGCGGTGGTGCTTGGCCGGAGGGAAGAGGGTAGGGTGGCGAAGGGCTGGGCCGAGTTTGGCCGGAGGCGGTGGTCGGAGGTGGCCGGAGGGAAGGGTTGTAGGTTTGAATGAAGGAATACTAGGGTTTATATAGGATTTTGCCTAATGGCAATGTTGTAAATATTTAGAAGTTCAGGGGTATTTTGGTATTTTGATATTTTTAGGATATTTTCCAGCAGAAATTTCTGGATGCTATGGTGGGTCCTACCCACCTATGGTCTAGCCAATAGGATTTGGCCACCTAGCATGCAATTTGCATATAAACCCCTAACTTTTTAAATATTGCATAATTGCATAAAATTGTATTTTGCGTAATTTCGCAATTTACCTGATTTTAAATACTGATTTCCCAAAATTCTAAATTGTATATAAATGAGGGAAAAATAGCTGGGGGAAAATATTTTGGACAGTGTGGGGTGATTCTGGGCAGGTGCAGGGTCTGATATTGCAGGTGATACAGTCATCGTATTTATTATTTAATAAATACTGCGCACGGTGTTCACTAATTATTTAGAGGCTATTAGAGTCATAATCTTTCTACGGTGTCAATACGATAATTGAAGTATAATTAGAGTAGAATATTATCGTATTTTTGGTTGGGCAATCAGGTGCCTACTGGTCCTCAAATCTCTAAGGGTACAGAGATGGGTAAAGAGCAGAAAATTAAATAGGAAATAAATACATACGTTTGTAACGATATTTGTGCGACTAAAACGAAGCATCAAACGAGGTTTCTGGAAGTTGCACAGAATACAGAAAAAGTAGTCTGACTAGTCTAGAGCAGGAATGTGAAATTTGTTTAGGGTTAACAGCTAGTGTGATGCCCTAGTCAATTGTGTAATGAACAGGTGCACAATCAATATAATATATAATAAATAAAATTTTAAAAAGTTCCACTAATTCTAATTAGTCAAAATTAATCCTAATTTACTGAAATTTGGTCGAGGGAGTTTACAGCGGGGAGGAAGTCGCCGGACTGCTGGCCGCTGGCGAGTGCCGACTGCTCCGGAGGGCTAGACCGGACTGCTGGCCGCTGGCGGGTGCCGACTGCTCCGGAGGGCTGGACCGGACTGCTGGCCGCTGGCGTTCGGGGGACGATAGGCCGGCGGTCGGAGAGCACAGTGGCCGGTGGTCGGGTCTCCTTCAAGTGGAGGAAGAGAGGTGAATGAAGGAAGAAGGATGAAGAATGAAGAATGAAGAAACTTTGCATGGGGAGTAATAAATGGAGGAGGAGAGAGAGTGTGTTCCCTTGGGATTAGGGCCGGTGATGTGTTAAGGGTGGGGGGGAATATGTTACTTTATAGGGGGATGTGTATGTTAGAATGTGTGGTGGTGATTCTCCTAGGTAGAATGAATGGTTGTGATGAAATCTGGATAGGGGTGGGATTTCTTCATGAGGGAATTGGGATTGGACCCCATTTTGGGACCCTATAAATAATCATGACCAATGAGGTGTTGCCAACAATTTGTTAATTACAAATAAGCCCCCGTAAATTCGAGAATTTGCATGAATACATGAAATGACACAAAAATTGCGGAAAAAAATATATTTAAAATTGTCATGGTGAGAGGGTGTTGTGCGTTAGGCGCGGGTCTAATTTGAAGGACATTGGGATTATTTAGTATTAAAATAGAATTCACAAAGTTGGTAAATTCTGATTTAATTAAAGAGAACGCGTCCCGCGAATTTAATTTAATTGGGGCCCGCGGGGTCAAAATCAGGAAATGACGCAAAGGCCAAAAATGGTGGGGGCTTGGAGTCGGTCTTGGACCCTTCAGTTGGTCCGTCTCAACGGGTTAAGTTGGTACCCTAAAATCGAGGGTAACGACACAGGTGTCCGACACGAAATTAAATATGGGTTACGATTTTCGGAATGTTGTGCAATTAATTTAGAGCACACAAAAGTTGATTTTAATGGTCAGAAAAGTCCAGTGCCTAATTTGGCGAGTCGAGTCGAGTGTACAATATTTGTACGGAATTTATGGGCTGATAATGGGCCCCGAATAAATAGACAAAGATAGGGCGTCTCAATGTTTTAATTATTTGGATTAAAATTCCAGGTAAAAAATCCTCTACTCTAAACCTCAATATCTTCCTTCAAAATTTCTCCTGGCCCACTCTAACTATCTACAGAATAAATTGAGGGGGTTTACATATCCAAGCAGCGCCACTACGCCTGTGTACCTGAAATATTGTCCACAAACGTGGGTCAGTACACAACCGTACTGGTGAGCGGGGTAACCCACTCGTCTAAGCCGACACTAAGTAAAATAGTGAATGCAAACAGTTATATGGTGAACTTTCTAGTTTGAATCCTAGATTCGTTTCATGGCATATGGATGACATGTTAAGGAAAGCTGTAAAGCAGTTTAAGCATGCAAGCATTCAACTCAAACCAAACGACAAGCAGTTTTAATATATCCGACCCGTCTAACTCAATGCCATCGCTTGCACGATAACATATCGAACCAACAGTCTCGCCTCAATATCCATCCTCAACCAAAGTTTATATCCCAATATCGAGTGCACACTCTTGCCGAGGCAAGGTGCCGCGCCTACACGAAAGCCAAACCAACAAAAGAAAAGCAAGCCAACTCTTATCTATATGAAGTTACTGGCAAAGCCATAAAGGACAAAATCCAAGCATTAACGGTGCGTCCTATCAGCCCGGGTAGCAAGCCCCGCTGGAGGTCCCGCAATGCATCGTGACTAGCACGAATCAATATTTCCCTCCGGATCGATACGGTCCCAGTGCCCCGGGAAGCCGTTTCGAGGAAATGTCAAACCCTGTGTACACAGGTTGTCCGTGACATGCAGAAAGTAGGTATGACGAGAGGATCGAACATTCTCGCCCCACCAAGCGATCCTAGACTCGTTCAACCGATATCCAACCAAAGCATCCATAACCATTCTTTCAACATATCCCCAAGGATTCCAAATCTCGACCTCAATATATATATCCCAAGGCACCAAAATACCCATATGCACAATCTCTCAAGTTGTGCCCAAGTTATGCCTACTTTTTACATTGCCGCTTCCCAACACAGTGTTTCACATTGGGTGCAACACCCCACACTCCGAATAATCTCGTGTCACAATGCCCCAACAGTGGCACAATACCCTCGCCTATGCAGTTGTTCGGTTTCGAACCACAACTGCTCGCTTTGCAAGACAAAGCGACCCAGTGATACTCGTGCACGGATGCACGCTCGCTCGCTCGGATTCCCGATATTTCTATTGTGTCATTCCAACTTGTATAATTCCAACCGTCCAAGTATAATCCCAATTATCCAACCGACTGCCTCAAATGTATAACCCAACTATCGTACCAACTATCCAACGCGTAAATCATTTCAAGCAACAATCCTACCAAGCCAACGACGTACACTCTATGCACGCCTCAGTGTAGTGTTTCTCAATGTTTCAGCCCAAGTGTTCAAGCCCTTATGTGTTTTCCATATTATTAGGCATGAAGGAGTAGAGGAGAAGGGAAAGAGCCCACTCACAATGATTGATCCCGTTAGGCATCATGTCCTGCCGATACGGCCAATCCCTTGAACCCGTGGTCCGATGCAAGCGCGATCTACTCAACTGGTATGACCGTGCGAGCAGGCCGTGCTCTCCAAATCATCCGACCGATCGGATTAAGGAAGACGGCATTATCGCTTCCATTCAGCTATTCAGTACTGTTCCTGAACGAACACCTGATTTCCATCGAACCCGCTAGCCATCTGCACATTGAAACCAACTCGATTAATCCTTCTTCCCAAAATTCAACAATTCAAATATAACCAGCATTTGATTCATTCAATCCGACTCAGCGTAACGCTCCGAGCGGTTGCGGGACGTTACAATTCTCACCCGGAGGCAACTATCATCAGAATACGGGAGATGATAATTTAGGTAATGAAGGGGGGGTACAACGATGAAAGAAGATCTTTTATCTACTAGGTATCTTTTTGTAAACAACAGATATGTATATGTATATATACATAAGTTAGGAAGGAAGGAAGTGTGGAAATGTAAATAGTCTGAATATGTATGTATGCCTATGTGTAAGGTGACTAGTACCCTAGCAGCATATTTTGTATCACATTTTGGTTATGAGTGAATGAAATATGCTTCGTCGTTATCCTTGCGCCTATATGTTCCACTACTACTCAAAACTCTTAGAATTTATAATATCTTTTTCTTATCCTTGAATCTCAGGACCATTCCTGAGAAATTACATTTGAATTTTTTAGGACAATGTCTAATCATGACCAATCCCATGCTTCATCATCACAAACTCAGTCGGAACCATCTATTAAGGATATGTACAGGTTATTCCAACAGATCCTGGAATCTAACAGCAAGCATGCGGATACGGCTCAAGCCACAATTGCCACAGTGTTGGAACACCTGCGAACATCTATCAATCATAGAGATGGTTCATTAAAAGACTTTAGAAACCTAAATTCTCCCAAGTTTAAAGGAACCAAAATCGGGTTATGGGTCTCGGTTTAGTTTGGTTTAATTCGGTTTGGTTTGGGTTGGTTTGGGTTTGTTTATTTAAATCAATATATATATATATATATATATATATATATATATACGGTCATTTAAAAATAGTTTTGGATCCCAATAAATTTCAAAAAAATTACACAATACTCTATTACTAGTTGTACACCCAAAAATATATTTTCTGCACTATTTTTATAATTAATTCAATACACATAAATATTAATCCATGAATACTATATATTATAAATGGCTAAAAATTACATAAAATTTTCCCTTAATCTCAGTAATTAATAATACCAATAATTAAAATTCTAAAATTTAATTCTAAAAAAATTAGGGTGTTTATAATCTACCCGCCTTAAAAGAATTGTGTCCTCGCAATTAAGAAAATGAAACGTATCCGGTCAGAAAATGTTTGCTCCAGAAGATATGACACGGTTGCAAGACATGTTGGTTGAAGCACGACACAAAGGATAAGAGACCATGAACAAGGAAAAAATTAAGATGAAGGGTGCGGGTTTTGTTCAAGCAGAACACGTAGGGAAGCAATGGAAACTTTTTCCTAGGCAATGAGATAAGCAACTAAAGAGTAAAGGAGCCAGGTTAGAACGAAGATCAACTACAGTTTATGAAAACTTTGGTACCGCTGACATATTAATAATCTAGACTAACAAGTTCATGCTAACATAATATAGGTATAAGCTAAGGAATGGAACTAACCGGCACATGCTAAAGTATTACTAGGAATATTCGCTATTATAGCTAGCTATGATAAAACTAAATCTTACTCATATTCGCTAATCCTCGAGTCTGTGCCTCCTTCATTGTCATCGCAAAAGCATGTCCACATCCTTGTGGTGGTGCCCTCTGCTATTGCTGGGCCTGCTGGAAGAGTGTTGCCTGTGGTGCCAAGGGTGACATCGGCTGATATCCTCCCAGTGCTGGTAAAGCTTGTAGGTTTACTATCGGTGCTCCCTCTCAACGCTCAGGGCAATCCTTGGATGAATGTTGGTTGGATCCACAAATCAAGCATAATTCCAACTTGCGTCTGCACTCGCTCTCGTAATGACCTCGCTTGCCACAATATTGACATGTAAGCAGTGCCTGCGGAGCTGCTCTGGGTGGCTGGTGCATGTAAGGTCTCTTTGCAGCTTCTCCTTATGGTGCTCTGGCTGGTGCTGATGTGAACTGCCGTTTCTGGCTACTCTCTCCTGGTGACGCACTCAATGCGACGGGCTGCAGCAAGGACGTCCGTATAAGAAGTAGGTGCAACGGAGTCGATTAATCTCTGTAGCTCAAAGCTAAGTCCGTCGAAGAACTTCTCCGCCTTCTCCTCTTCTGTCGGAATCAGAGTAGGGACGAAGCGACTCAAACGGATGAACTCCGCATTGTACTCTTCCACTGTCATATTGCCCTGAGTGAGGCGATTGAACTTGTCCCGAAGTTCCGATCGAGCAATAGATGGAATGTACATCTCCTGAAAGAGTCTAGAGAACTCCTCCCAAGTGACTCGGACCGGTCCGAGCAGTCTCTCCTCAGATAGCCACCAGTGATGTGCATTGCCCGTCAACTGCATTCTGACGGCAGTCATCCAACGCTCCTTCGGAAGCTCAGCTGCTCTTAATTGGTGTTGAGTGTTTGTGAGTCACTCATGAACTTCAGTGGGCTCCTCCTTGCCTGAAAAGGTACGAGGCTTCAGCTGGCAAAAATCAGTGATAGATCCCGTCGATGACCGTCTAGCTGGTGGATTCGCCTGCTCCAGTGCGATCACTATACTGCTTCTCAGGTTCTCTGCTTCGTGACGCTGGGCCTCTTGATGAACCTGTTGTTGGGCTTGCATCATTGCGTAGAACATTTGGAATATCTGTTGTCCGTCCATAGGCTGTCATATTGGAAAAATGGGCATCGGTGGAGTAAACTGCGGCGGTGGTGGAATGTCGTCTCTCTGGAACCTCGAGGCGTGCTGATCTGCTTGATTACTTTGTTGAGTGGAGGGATCTCCACTTAACGGCGTTACCCCATCGTCGTAAGTGACCACAGCACCTTGTGGTGTTCCCGCGGAAGTCTCGTTGCTGGCTCGTGGATCCATTACTCTGCATATAAAGTAAACTATGAAAGACGCACAGAGGAATCAAGGCAGGATGCAAGTCAAAAAATTATTTTGAAGTCGATATAGAGGTCAAGAATGTGTCAATAAGTGGATGAGATCCTATAATTTATCCTATCCTAATCCCAGGCTTGCTCGGTTTCTTAGTTGAAACCAAAGCAATATAATCGTAGCCCTGCATGAGCCACCACAAAAACTATGTCACGTTCCATTCCCAAAATACCGAGGGACTAGCCACGTGGCAATGGCCAGCAGCACAACTCCAATGGGCAAACCCAATTTATTGGACCCGTTAGAGTACACTTAAGCTGTAATAAATATAAATGCAGTCTACACCATCTATCACAGAATAATTCTAATCCCATCTACAGAAAGAAACATAACTCAATATGATAGACTAATCAAGATAATAGATAAAGGAAATAGTCCATCATTAAGTCAACATATATAGTATCTCGGGAATAACCCGATAAAATAAGAAAATAGAATACGTCAATACATAAGTCCATGAGTCAAGATATGAAATAACTGTAAGCATAAATAACTGAGTATGTAACAGAATACTCAGAAGAAATCCTCTGGCACAACCTCGTCCTCTGGTGCTAGTACTGCTCCAGCGTCAGCTCTTGTCCCGTATATCTCGGGATAATCCTCCTCTACTGTACCTGGGGACATAATCTGGATCTAGGTCCTAAGGGGACATAGCAAGGTACAAGAATAACTCAAGCCAAATAAAATACAATAAATAAAACAGATCCTCAGGGCAAGCGATGTAACCAGCTAAGTGAAATGCAAATGAGAGCATCACTAATACTCAGGCTGAAACCACTACAAGCTCTGTGTCGAGGAGCCCGTAGCAGCAAGAATATCACGTAATGGGCCAAGCTCTGGAACATAGACTAAAGTACCTCAATAATAAAGTATATATGTATATAATCAGCCTGTAGCCTATGTGTCTCTCCCCACCCAATGTAATCTCAGTCTCACGTACACAACGTCTCATTTCCATAACATGCAAGATCATGACCTCTAGCTAGTACAACGAGTCATAATAATATATATGTATATGCAAGTCTTATGTCACTAATCCTGTAAGCCTATACAGAATCACCATGAATAACTCAGAAAAGATTCTGTCACATGAATAATGTCAAGTGTCATATGGTATGACATACTTGGTAAAACAAGCACGTAAATATATAGGATCATGGTATCAACTCTCTAAGTGATGTTACACGACTTCGCGTACGGCATCGACACCCGTATCTTGTTCGGACGCTAAGCAATGTCTCACAGTCCTAGGTTGAACATGTACATCACAGAAGTATAAGGAAAGAATACAAGCAAATAATAGCACAAGATCTACTGCAAGTTGGCAAGGTACACTTGTCTGGGTTCTGTGCTCCGTTAGTTGCTCCGATATAAGTGATATCGCCAAATACACCTCCGGATGCTGAAACAAACATCACCATTGCTCTCAGAAAACTTGAAATAGCTAGAATTGACTACCCATAAGTCCAATTTAGACACAGAGGCAGAATTAACAGTTTCTGGTCAAAGCAGGGTCCACATGTGACCCACCGCACTAAAAAATGTGCCAAAGACATAATTCTCCAAATTCGTCAAACTTAGTGTCTACGAGTCCAGAACGATGATACGAACCCAACGGAATGTCCAGAACTGAATTTCGATGAGTCGGTCACGAAATCACCCGTCAAGTGGAATCGTGGGGACCACGAAATGGTGTTTCGTCAACGTTCTCAGAATCGAACCAAACTTGGGTCACAGGACCAGCGTAACGCTGCGAATCCGATGGCGCAAGTTTCGTTGCGAAACGACAACCACACACAAAATTATGACGAGTGTCAGAACATGCCGATATAGGACTTTTCGACGGATACTCATTGATTCTAGTGTGCACGCACATCCAAATCAACTTTCGTAAAATTTTACACGTCTGCGTTGACGATACGCGCCTTTCGGTGCAATTCGCACACGACGAAATCGCCTCGTTTAGCAGAACGCACCCAGTTTCGGAAAAATTGGGGTTTAAGAAACCAAGTTTTCAGTCAAATTCAACAGCGAATAAATCACAACATACATCGAATTAAAATAAACTAATTGAAGAGATTAAATCTCGGTTTTGTTGTCTAAATTACTGTTCAAGTGAAATTTAAACATACTAATTAGGTTGAAAGAAAATCAGACATGAACATGGGTTGTTGGAACAGTTTCTGAACTACAATCTGGATCATTTTTTTCCTATTTTGCGTCGCGAATTGCGATCGACACAGGACATGATACACTAAACTAATTATACAGGGTTCGAGGGGGTCATGTGGTCTTCGCATAGGATTCGACGGGTCGATATTTAGTTAACTGTGCAGGAAGATACATGAGCAAGAAGATGGGTACCTCGTGATCACTGTTGATCGGGATTCTGGCGGGCTGACTTCGCTGCGGCGTGCGGCGACGGTCCGACGTCGGCGGCGGTCGGCGAGGATCGAGAATGGAAGGGGAGATGATGGTGGTGGGGGTCTCTGCTCTAGGCGTTTATATAGGGTGAAAGGGTGGGAGTTACAAGAAGATGAAGAGGAGGGGGGGCGGCGGTTTGGGAAGAGAAAGCGGAGAGGTGCGGGGGTTGGGATTGGTACTGTAGCAGGGTTGCGGGTCGGGTTATCGAGTTATGGGTCTCGGTTTAGTTTGGTTTATATATATATATATATATATATATATATATATATATATATAGCCATCTAAAAATAGTTTTGGACCCCAATAAATTCTAAAAAAATTACACAATACTCTATTATTAGTTGTACACCAAAAAATATATTTATAATTAATTCAATACACATAAATATTAATCCATGAATACTATATATTATAAATGATTAAAATTACCGAAAATTCTTCCTTAATCTTAGTAATTCACAATACCAATAATTAAAATTATAAAATTTAATTCTAAAAAAATTAGTATTTTACAATCTACTCACCTTAAAAGAATTGCGTCCTCGCAATTAAGAAAACGAAATGTAACCGGTCAGAAAATATTTGCTCCAAAAGAGATGACACGGTTGCAAGACATGTTGGTTGAAGCATGACACAAAGGATAAGGGACCATGAACAAGAAAAAAAATCAAGAGAAATGATGTATTTACATAAGTGATCACACGTCTATCAGATCTCCACCGCTACATATCTCCATAATCTCTTCTTTAGAATAGAATTTGTGTATTTACATACCCATTAGAAGTTGTAAGAGGAGGGGGTCTTCCTGTCCAATTTCAGTCTTTTGAATCTTTACACAATTTTCTTGGAGACAATTCTCACACACACACTATCCCATTCTTTCCAGGCATCAGAGGGTTTTTGTTTTTTTGTTTTTTGGTTACTGGAACATGAAATGGCTTATATGATAAGACTAATTTCTCGATCGTCTCCTTCGTGGACTCTTGTCAGATAGAACTAATTTAACCGTTATGTTTAGACTTTAGGAATTTAAGGGTGAGATGGAACCGGTAATATTGTGTGTATTGTGCTTACGTTACATGTCCTTTTGCAAGTTTAATGTGACTTTCTTACAAAAGCACCCAGGACATTTTGCCGATGGATCATTCAGAGCAACAGACTTGGTTGCATATTAACATGCAAGTAGAAATAAATACTTGCACTTGCTCTAACTTGTCCACTCAATATTCTCAGCGAAACCTCATTCATGGGGGATGCTGGATGTGTAAACTTGAGTTGTGTTGGTTCAGGTTCAACATCGACACAAGAACCTGATTGGTCATATAAAAAAAATGAGAAATTACTGAAACTGATATATTCACATGACTTAATACCTGATAACTTGGCATAGAAGATGTGAATACATGATTTGCTCAACTGGCAACATAATTTAGTTGATTCACATATTCAACTAGTGCATCCTCTGACTTAACCTATGCCTACCTCCCATCAGCAAATGAAAATGTAGACACTCACTGTTATGTCAAAATAGTTTTCATGTAATCCATTTTTTGCTCAAACTAAAATACTCAGATGTAAAAGTGTTATCAGATGATAGTACTTGTGCTACAAGAAAGGAAATGAAAAATGGATGGAGCAGAAAATATCTCGTTATATTTAGATGCATGTGCCAATTTATACAGTATCTTAAGACAGTTGGCTAATTGTATTTACATCTACTGAAATATTTTTAAGTCCCTTAGGTGTTTCCAAGCAGGGTCCAAATATTGACCAAACTGGATGCAGATTCGATAAGCAAAATGGAGATGACCTGGATTCCTTATGACCTCTGCTTCTTTGATGACGGTTCAGATGTTGGCAACACCTAGCAAGCAAAACATCAAGCATTAAGAACAAAATATCCAGTATTACTACCACATGGCAAATCCAAATCTGATTTTGCCTTTCTGGTATCTAACCGCCAGTTGGGCCAATTCACATAAATAACCCCACAATCAACATCTAAATTCTAAGGCCAAGTGATGACCAAGTTGTGAAGAAACAACTTTGTAGAATGTTTCCAAATCAAGTGAACTTAAGTGTGATTGCCCTTTTCAACATTCATGATGAGTCCAGAATCAGATTCTCAATATATAATCTCTAAACTATATTATAGATCTATTCACCTCACAATTTTTAACTGTTCATTTTTAGCGTTGATGCAAGGGTAAACGACTTTCAAATGATAAGGGATTTTGTATTTAGGTTTTTAATGATATTGCAGAGGAGTGGGTTTCAACAGCAAATGCTCTGAGAGACTCTGTAGTCTGTACTTCTTGTAGTACACACAAACATGCACATTGTTAGTTTCATCTTATATTTCCTGGTGGTGTCAGTTTTTTTCTTTCTTATATGACAATTTCTCCTAAACTTAAACATAAACTACAAAAGAAAGAAAATTGAGGGGTGCTACCATGCTAGAGTTTTAACTCTATTCCCGTTTCAACTCCCATTCCAAGTGACTTTTTTCTTTTCCATGTTTCCTTTGTCAAATTTTTAAGCATGGTTCAAGTTGACTTTACAAGGACGAAGCATGGCAAGGTTTCAAAGTTATATACTACAACATACTTTGTGTGCCTATAACCTATGATTGCAATATCACCTATAAGACAAGAATAAGATGTTAAAGTTGTAACCTTACCGACTTTGAGAATTTCTCACTGATGGAGGCCATTGATCTTAGCATGGCTTCCAAGGTGTCTTTTGAAAGCTGAAACTTCACCTCTGTTTCTCCTGAGGAAGACTTCGTACAATCTTGCAGCTTGAAGAATTAAACAAAAAAGTGAACATAAAAGATGAAACAGTACACACACATACAATAGGAGACAAATACATTGACCGTTCACTAGCAAGAAATGGTAACTTGCAAATATAAATGACCCCCCATATATAAAAGGCTATTAGTATTGCAATGTCAATAGTACAAGCATCTGCTCTCTCATAAAATATAACGTCTTTTGTGCTATGTATATTGCATACATGCACCTTGTTGGGATGATTCTGAACTTTCAGCTTGAAAGTTTCATGCTATCATAGAAAAGGGTTGGAAATAAAATCACCTAGTTGTAATATTCATACTGGGATAGCCTTCTCAAAATCCAGCTTCCTCACTTAAAAGACTCAATTTCGTCTATCGGCAAAGTTGTATTATAGGTGTCATTCTAGGATAGAGGTGAACCCTTTGAAGATGTGCACACAATGGAGGTTTAAGCCATGCTCACTCCCAAAAGTTATTGCTTAGGCAGAGATTACTGATGCCATCTTTGTTTTGTTAATTTCTCCCTCCAAACAAAAACTCTTTCAGGATGAGCTGAACTAATGGGGTTTAGCAACAAATTCAATGAATTAAGACTTAGCACATGACAATTTATATACCTTCAGGCAGCTAAAAGCCTACTGAAATGTAAGTTATAACAATATCCAGCTATATAAATAATGATGGATACAATATTTTTTTTTCTTTTAATGGAAAACAACACGATCTATTTTTGTTTCACCTGTTCCAAACTGGACTTCCCACAGAAAGCTATTATAACAATGAAACTAATGCCCATTTTCCAGTCCTACCAGCCCTTTCAAAGAAAAGTGATTCAACCACACTGTCAACTTACAAGCTTGGATTCTAGCCTTGGTGGTGAAAATTTCAACTTACTGGCCTGGAGGAAGTCACAGACTCACACGTGACCATATTATTTTACCACAAGTTAGAATAACAATACTCAAGTTCTTCAAATTTTAATTCATGTTTTACTTGCTTGACTACTGAAGAAGAAATTGTTTATTGTATCAACCGAGTCATAATAAAGCTGATAGAATTAGGTTTCCTTTCCTTGAAGCTGTCACAGTGGACTAAAGCTTTGACCAAGTGATAGATTTAGGTTTCCTTTCCTTGAAGCTACCATAGTGGATTAGCTTTGACTTGACAGTGACACGTCAGAGGATTACTCCTCTTGGCCAGGTCATGAGTAAATTTACTACGTTTCTCACTGCTAGTTAATTAGTTTGAGATCCGAAAAATTTAAAAATCCAGGACTCCTTATTAGCTAGATGCACTGCAGCAAGAATTTGCAATGCAACTGACATTCAATCAATTTTAACGGTCAAAATATGGTTCAAGTGGACTAAATCTTTGTAGAGAACTTATTATGTCGGAAGGGTCAACTTGTAGACTGATACCATCAAAGTGCAGTAGGAAGGGTTGACTTGTAGACTGATTACCTTCAAAGTGATGATGGCAACCCGATTGCCAGGTGCCGAGCTCCGATTCTCCATGATCCATGTCATTGATTTGAGTCGGGGAATATTTTCCTGTATTAGACATGTAGATCAGTTTTTTCCAGAACTTAAATTGTAATAATAATAGCATGGCTCAAGCCAGAACTGAATAAAGATGCATAGTCCAACTCAACGACAGAGCATGTCACTGGATAATTAACTTTGTGCAAAAATGATGTGAGAAATGTTAAGCAATTAGCAATTTAGTTCTGATGTATAATTAATTAATTACTCACAAATAAAAATAAGAAATGTTTGCAACTCCGTTTTTGAAACCAATCTCTGATAAACTGATACATAACAAAACCAGAATAATCTACACAGCAAATGTATGAGAAGGAAAAACAACAAGGTATGGTTAAAGAAGAAGAAAAATGAAAATAGAGTGAACATTAGCGAAACCAAAAGGCATAATCACCCAGGTATAATCTATATTAGCACTAAGGAAAAACAACAAGGTATGGTTAAAGGAGAAAAAAATGAAAATAGAGTGAACATTAGCGAAACCAAAAGGCATAATCACCCAGGAATAATCTATATTAGCACTACCACTAAGACACTACCACTAAGACATTCTCCATGTTAATACTAAAACAAAGGGAAGGTGCTTCCCTCTCATGAATTATTTATTTCACATATGAGATCTAATCAAGGTAAACATGCATACCAGATTATCCGAAGATCCATCATCCTCACTGCAAGACATGGGCACCGGAGGCGGAAGAGTAGGATCAGTATAGCCTGCAATTTGACTGTCATGATTGTTGCTGTATCGATAACTTGTGTGATCATGTCGTGGCCACGATGATAATAGTTCTGAAGTTTGAAATTTCGAAATGACAGGCGGCGCTTCCACCTTAGCCTGATGTGACACCCTTGTCTGTTGCCAAAGAGGCTACGGGAATAGTAATCCAGAAAAGCATCATTAGAAATTGAAAAGCCAGTAGTGCATAGATATTTTCAGTAATTCCAAGAGTCGCTGAATATGTGGCAAATAACTTGCAGAATGCCTAAGGCCTATGGGAATACTATCAGGGGTACTAAACATACAAAATATTTCATTACCTATATAGGCTATAGCCATTAACCAATAATGTAGTACAGTAGTAGTAGTTAGTATCAATAAGGACGGGATGAGTTGTAGATAGGAAATTCTGCTTGTTGCCAAACTACCTTGGAAGGCTGGGATTGGTACAGCTTATTTGGGCTACTTATGCTGCTTCTTTTTTCGAAAGCATCAGCAAGAGCTGTTTGGTAACACTCCAGATACTGCTTTTTTTTTTCTTTACAAGATATCCATTTTTTGGCAGCTTCTGAAAACAGGGGGGCTGCTTTCAAAAGCTGCTTCTGCTTCTCCTTTTTGGAAAGCAATTGCAATGCCAGACCACAGTATGTATCAAATGCAGACTAGGTTTTTGGTACACCATATTTGCCCTGCTTTTGCTTGTTTTTTTTGAAAAGCAGCAGCAAAAGCTATTTGGTAACAGCTCCTTTTGCTTTACTTTTAAAATCTAGTTCATTTTTGGCTGTTTTCAACAGCTGCTTCTGCTTTTTACTTTTGGAAAAGCATCAGCAATAATAAACCAGGCCCGTAGTATGCTAAAATATCAAAGGCCAAAGGATTGACTACTGACTTTGGAAGAAATATCAAAACTTAAAAGAAAGAAAACAAAAACAGTTAACAAAGAGAGAGAGAGAAAAATACTAAGACCTTAAGCAATCTGATCATAAACATCTGAAAATAAATGTGGGGTCATGAAACTAGGTGATATGATGTTCCCAGTTGGGTACAAAAAGTGTGATTGACTAATGAATGTAGTACGCAAAGCCCGACTTCCACATTGCATGTCTTATTAAAAGGAAATTGGCAGTGCTGTCATGTTCCACCCAGGGGCATATCATTTCAAATGAAATTTGTTTCACATATAGCAAAGTATAATTCCAAAATATTATCCCTTCTTATGGTATATCTCATGTATGCAGTGCTAATTGACCAGGTTCTTGATAAAAACTAATTACTATCTGTATCTGTAAAATGTTTATGGGAAGTTGTAACACCTGGTCTTTTAATGCTTCCTCCTTCCACTGATCCTGGTACTTCAGAAGTAGCATCACAAGAATGCCTTGAAGGTCTTTGGACAAGTCAAAAGGAAACAGTTTCATGATATCATCTCCAGTGAGCCTTTCATGTACAAACTTTCTGATAATCAAACGCAAGCATGCCAGAACCTATAAAGTGTATCCATCATCTCAGGAACAGAAATATAAGAAGGGTGATTAACTAGCAGAAGATTAAAGTTATTAGGACACGTAAGAAATAAAATAATTATTCAACATATCATTTACCGGTACTTTGCCCTGAGGAATTTAAGATACGGAGATCATGAAAAGAAATGGATACATGCAACATAATGCTTCTCAGAATATTAAGGGGTTCTTTCATGAAATGTCTACAACTTCAACCAAAATTTGCCAGGACTAAAACTACCTTTAGTGATCAGAAGTTCATAAATAATTTAGAAGTGGAAATATTTGGGGAAGCAAAGAGTATTCTTTGACAATGTCTAAGTACAAAATAATGACTTCATAAGTCAGTTTTACAACGCACTGATAAGAAAGCAACGTTACACGAAGACTGGTATTAACAAGGGAATAATGATGATTTAACCTTCAAATGTACATTTGATTTCCCACCGACACCAAAAGTAGCACACATGTACACTAACTAAAGTGTACTACTACAAATACAAGCCTCAAAATAGCAAAACAATAACCCAATCACATGGTCACAGAGTAATATCCAAAGATAAGTTGCTTGCTACAAAACACTAGTTGGACGCGGTATTGGGAATTAGCTAATTCTTGGAAGGATGAATTAGGTCTTGCAAGAAATTATGGTTCTAATTCAAGCTGTTTACATCTATGCCCTTTCTTGTGTTCTGAGAATTATGAATTATAATTAGCCAAACTAGGAAAACAACAATAATTCGGGAGGTTTGGTGATAATTAAGAAACAGTGAAAATAGACTGCTGAACAAATTAAAAATATGAATGTTAAGAAAGGGAACAACGAAGGTGATGGAAAAACTCAAATTAATAGAGCATCTCTACATTCTTAATGCCAAAAAGATTTCTTTAAGATCAAAAGAAACTCCCGTCCTATGATAGGTGGCTGAAAAGTTCTGTTCGATTTCAAGGAGGAGGAGAAAACAAAATCTCTTCTCAACACAATTTGAAGTTAAAAGTATTCTGCCTAAAAACCCTAATCTGCTACTAAACAAAGCACCGACACTCAATAAATTGTTACCGCATCCGTGTCGTGTCACGTCAGACACGGCAAAATCAACGTCATGTTGGTGTCTCTGTGTCCGAGTCGTGTTGTTTTCGTGTCCGTGCAACATTATACAGGTATAAACCTCGTATTCAAAAACCCTAGAGTTGCGAAAAACAAAATGAGTCGTTATTCTGCCTAAAACCCTAATCTGCTACCATCTACGTCGCATTGGTTTTTGGTGTGTCCTAGTGTAATTTGGAGTATCTGTGTCGTGTCCGACGCTTTACAATATTGGTAAGTGGGGTGAGTGACTTCGCGTTTTGAAACCCTAGAGTTTGGAAGTGGACTTACGGGGTCGAGTTCATGGAGGGAGGAGACGTTGAGGAGGGAGCAGATGCGGGTTTTGTCAGAGGATCCGAGACCCGTCTTCCTGGTCCTCCATAGTGCTTGGAGGACCTTGTCCAGGGATTCCTCGGAAGTCGCCGGAGGAATTTGGTGGAGGCGGAGGAAGAGAGGATTTGTTTCCGCCATTTCCTGAACAACGGGCAACACGAACGAATACGAATGATCCGATAGATTAACCCGACCCGAGCCACACTCTTACTCAAGGGCCGAGAGATTTGGAAATGAAATTAATTCCTTGCTATTTTATTTTTTTTGAAAAATTATAATTTTTATCGAAATTTTTTTGTGTTTGAAAATGCTAAATAAATTTAGAAAAAAATTGAATACTTAAAAGTGATAAAATGAATTATTGGTTGGATGGAGGGAATTATTTTCTTCCCTAATTTTTTTACATTGGAAATTATTTTTCTTTCCTCCTTAATTCTTTTGGCATCAAAACATAGAAACATAATAGCTAAAACGAGAGGAAGGAAAAAAGTTGAGGGAAAAAAAATAGTGCTGGTGTTTGAAAAATAGAAAAAAAAATGGAAGAAAAAAATTTGAGAGAGAAATTTATGTGGGTCCTACTTAAAAAAATTTCTCCCAAAAGTAAAAAGAAAATGAAAATAGATGAATTTTTTTTTACCCAACTACCCCTTTCAAAGGTAAACATAAATTATGATTTAAGTATACCAAAGATTAAATAGTAATTATATCTCTATAAAAAAAATATTTGAATTTTTTTTCTTTTTCCTACTTTTTGTTCATTCAAACAAGGGGAGAAAAAACTAACTGTAATTTTTTAGTTGTCCTGAATAAAAAGTTATCTCAGACTGGACTAGAATCAAGTAATGGAATGTCCTGAGTCATTTTTGTGGTGATTTTAGCAAAAAAAATTTTTTGGGATCAGGTTAAACCTGTGCAATCCCGAAATAGTTGAATCATACCATTCTGTTTTCCCCTCAAAAGTTTTGGGTTTTTTCGTAAGAGGCCGAAAAAGTGAAAACCGAAACCCAAATCAAAACTTTTCCTCCCCCAAAAAACCTCCTCTCCTCAGCCGACGCTCCTTCCGTGGCGGCGCCCCCTCGCCACAAAATCCCCAAAAGTCCGATCTTCCTCTCCTCCCCCCAAACCACCAAAACCCTAAATATCGAACCCGAAGCCTCCCTACTCGACCTCGATTCCGTTCGGATTTGGGGGCCCGAGGAAGGGTTTCTTGGCAATTAATCTCAGGTACATTGCTTCTTTCATCGATTCCTTACATTCTTCTCGATAATGGAGGATTTTGGTTAGGTTTCGGCGTTGGGTTCGTAGAAATCGTCGCGCTATAGTTTCTTCTGCCAAATTTATCGGTGTAATTTTGTATATTTAGTGGTTCTGTTAAAAAAATTGATTTTTTTTTTTGGTTAGAAAGAAGTAGACACGTCTCTCTTCAGTAAGAAAAGTAGGTTAAATTCCATAGGAACCAGAAAGTAAGGGACATTTAAGAAATATCGTAGCTGACCCTCCCAGTTGCACTTGCGATTGAAATCAATCTCTATATGAAGTTTCATGTAGTATATGTATCTCTTCAGTAGAAAAGTAGGTTAAATTCCATAGGAACCAGAAAGTAAGGACATTTAAGAAATATCGTAGCTAGCTCTCCCAGTTGCACTTGCGATTGAAAACAATCTCTATATGGAGTTTCATGTAGTATTTTCTTCTGCCATACCACTAGTTCTAGCTGACCACTAAACCAATCATTGGATTGTTCTTGTTGATCGGCTAGCAAGCACCAAAGAGTCTAAGGCACACAAAATGGGTACCGTCTACATGCCGGGTCATGTCGGGCACATTGGTCACGACATAGACACTCCAAACTACACTAGGGCATGCCGATACCTATGTGGTATCCGTTTTGCCATCTATATATTGTGTTGTATACATGTCCGTGCACTACAGTACAGTTGAAAAAGTGTGTTCTTGTGAAAAACCCTTTATTGCAACATATTCTCGAGATATACCGAATTGGGCTTCTACGCGGTTGCTGGATAAAGGCCCTAAATTATTAAGGAGTTTTAGGAAAAGCACAATCTTGATAGTTTTGTATGATTCAAAAGAGTTGCGTTAACCCCTTGCTCTAGATACAAGGAGTTGCAGCTTTGCGCCTTTGCCTATACTATAAGTCCGAGCTTATAAAAAAATCCATTTCCCTGGGGGAGATTCTTTAGCTCAAATGGCACAAACAATAAATCATGCGGTCATGATTTTGAAGTCTGCCTTTTCCATCTTAACCTCCATTAGTCTGATTTGGTGATAACCTATGTGAATATTCAGCTTGGTTAAGTAGTCACCCCTTAACACATCTACTACATTGCTAGTTAACAAAATCTTGATGTTGTGCTTATTTAGCTCCCTATAATCCATGCACATTTTTTTATGTCATCATTCTCTTCATAACTGTAGATGGAAGTGGACTTTCACACTTTCTGATAATGCTAGCACTTAACATGTTCTCTACTCTGTATTATTGGGCAAGTATGTGTATCAATACAGTGCAACAACCAAGGTCCAGTCATAAGTCATTTAGACAAAGTCATAGATTGATCTTAGTTTTCAGGTGGTGGTCACTTTGGCTTCTTCAATACACACTTGAATTCTTGCAGTTTGTCTTCTGCATCCATATTTCCTACAACACTCATTTGTAATTCCATCGTCCACGATACACCATATTCATGGGTTTGCTCCAGTGCCTTATTGATCTAACATCTTAACCGAGTGAGAACATTATTCTTCAGAGGAAGAAGAAGCACGCCTTTAAGTGTCTTCACATTATTCTTCAGAGGAAGAAGAGGCACGCCTTTAAGTGTCTTCACATTATTCTTCAGAGGAAGAAGAGGCACGCCTTTAAGTGTCTTCTCTTTAACATTCAAAATTCAAATAAAACTTTATGAGTTAACAAAGTTAGGTTGGTATTAGTTTATAAGGCACCGAGCACCAGAATTGTTCTCCAACCACCAAGACGTAGTACTTAGAAGCCCGTTTTATATTGATACAAATATAAAATCTTTTATAGGAGCAAAGGATCTTTTGTGGTCATGTTTCTTTGCCGATCTTATATTCTAGCAGGAAGAGAGGAAAAGTCAAAGAAGAAGAGGAAGGAGAAACGAAATAAAATAAACTTATAGTTTATACCAACTTTTGTCTTAAACTACATTATGTATTATATACACTTATATATTATACAAGCTTTTGTACAGGCTACAGTTTCGAATGCTATTCTCTTCCTCTCTATGGCTTGACATGTCATAAAGATGAATGCAATTTTCTATATAAAATTGTATCATCTCACCTCTTCGTTTGAACTCCTTATAGTCTAGGGGAACTCGGAGGATGTTCCTTGGTTGCTGGAGCTTAAGCTACCCAAGGATAGGTTTACCTACCCGCCAATTGGGCATCTAGGTTTTAGGGTATACCCTTCTCACGGTCATAGCTACCTTGGATAGTAATTAGCACCAAGATAGAGGGATGATGTCAGGTTGACAAACGTCCATTTTTTATGATTTTACATACAGTTTTTTTATGCTCCATAGCAATTCCCATTCCGATGAGAAAAGGCTTGGACGATGATGGTGCATTATGCTGATTTGCATAGGATTCTCAAACATTAACCTAATAGGGTAAAGTCTTAGAAGTTTGACTAAATTTATTCAGCTTAGGTGCCATGTTGATTTTGAATTGCATGAATTGCTCGTCTTGTGCACTTTTCTCTACTAAATTTAACTTGTTGCAAGGAGCCTCGTGGAATTGTCCATGCTGGATAAGCATGCTGGTAACCATGTAGTTCATAATACAATAAATGTTGGCCTGTCCAATATGCTGCGGCCAATCATCATATAGCCATAGGCATTCGTGGAGGATGTGGCCAACCGAATATGCACCATACATCACTGCTTCTTACAAAATGTCTGTAGGAGTATGTACCAGACTGTGGTTCTTAACGCAATGGTGCTCACATCATTGAGCTAGTTAGGTAGCCTGATATGGATCTTCCTTCAGCTCCAACGTTAGGTTGAGTTTATTGCTATGTTGTCGTGGGCGACGCCTAGGCGTCCCGGTCAGGGGGAGCTCGCCTCCTCCCGTGAAGAAAATGTTCGTGGCAGTCGACGGACGCCTAGAGGCTACCCGGGGAATTCAAGTGGCGCGCCCTAGGCGATCATTTGGTCATTATCAACTCTTAGTTCAAACAAAATTTAAGTGTATATATATTAAGCCATGTGACACTTTTTAATCAGCTTGGAGACAATAGATTACTGTTGAATATCACATAGATCAACTAATATATTGCTTATGCATGTTCGTATGTAGAATTGAATAATAAAGGAAGCAATGATGAAGATTATAATAATTTATACTTTCGAGCTATTGTTCCTTCTCTTTCTATTTAGTATTGTGAACTTCTCTTTTTCACTGAAATTATTATGTAATTTAACTATTTTCAAGTTGTTCCTAACAAATTGTTTTAGTAAATAAACAAATCCTTCACTAAAAATAAAATAAAATAAAATTCTGGAAAAAATTGGGCGGGCGCCTTGGCGAGGAGGGTGGCTTGTCGCCTCGCCTCGCCTAGCGCCCAGTACAACATAGGTTTATTGTCCTAAAGAAGTCTGCCTTTGCCAAATTTCTGTTCGAATCCAGAAATGTAGATCAATGTTAATCTTCATTTTGAAGGTCAAAACTCTTCAAGGAATTTGTGCATTCTACTATTCTAGTTCGGACCAATTCTTGAAGCAGATCATCTAAGACCAGTATATTCATTTAGGGTTGTTCTTTGAACTTAAAGGATTGTGTCCTCTGCTTTGACTACTAGATAGTTTTCTTGCTGTCTTGCGAAATTTCTAACCTGTCTATATCAGTTGCAATCTATCCATTGAAGCAGAGCGTCTAAGACCAATATATTTGTCGAGGGTTGATTATTTGAAGCTTAAAGGATCGTGTCCTCTGCTTTGACTATTCGATACTTTTCTTGCTTTCTTGAGAAATTTCTAACCTATGTCAGTTGCAATCTCCACTTGCCTTTATTGCCAGTCTCTTCAGTACTAACAATAGACTCGTTCAGGATTTGAAGCAAAAGATGGCAACTGGTGTTAGGAGTGTTGAGAATATGTTTTTGTTGGCCTTTGACCCTGTCTTGATGGAGGTGAAACTCCAAGTGTATTACTTTTTGAATTTAGGTTAACTGTGAAGGACAAGGATCAGTACTTTGGTTGTACCACACATATGACACTTATAGAGCACAACTAAAGTATGTAAATCTTGTAAACCTGGGAATGGGTAAAATTGTTTATGTTGCACCGACACGAATATAACATGACACTATAAGGGTGGATATATCATTGGTTTTGGCATGTCTCACTGTATTTTGGAATGTCTGTCATGTCGTTATCTATTTTGTGGTGTAAGTGCTTCCTAGACTTGTGCACCTGTTTGGTCTTTCTAAAAGGCATGCTTGGCGATGTTTTGAAGCTTTTGTAGCCCAAACAATTTGTAATCTTGTCCAGTACGTAGTCATTGCTTGTATGTTGGGTATATGTTGAACATGGTTGCATTTTTTTCTGAGACATGCCATCATTGAGAAATAACCAAACCAATTTCGTGGAAACTTACGTATCTTAAAGAACCTTTTTTTCTCTGAAGTTCGTCTAATATTTGCAAGGAAATTTAAAATGTTTATTGCTCTCTCCGAAGCAGGTTAGTTCTATGTTGCACTTGCATGAATGCTTCTCAACCGGACCTTATCTGTGTCCATTCCATATCAAACATGTACTGGAAACGATAACCCCTTGACACTCATGTTGGATATGGCTCACTCAAGTTTAGGCTCCAAATGGACCCAAAACATATTTGAAAGTTATTTGCCATGATTCTTATCATGCTGAACATAATTGAGATATGAGAAAGTAACATTTCCTTCTAGTGAGTCCTCTCTAGAACTTACGGGAACATAGTTACCATTCAAAACATGCCTAAATATAGATATTACTAAGGTCTAATGTATAAAATAAAAATATGTATATAGATAAGTTTTCATGTATTTAGATAAAGTCCATGCCAAACCTGTATCCCAGAATTTTCTGAAAAATACTATATTTCGTATCTGCGTCGTGTTTATCTGTGTCCATGTATATGCAGCTACATATTCCTAAAGGAAGGTGGCCCACTGAGAATATACTCTTTGTTGTGTCGATCAGACCTAGAAGAGGAAATATTGGTACTATGAGATTAAAACTCTTATCATAAATAGAGAGACCAATTCAGTGCACAATGTTCACATTCCTTTGTTACTACACTAATTATAATAACTAGGTTGCGACATGCCCGAGGAGTTTATCCTTTCTGCTATGCCCATTATCATAAAAAATTCCTAGTATCTTGATACCAGAATATTGAATTTCTTACATATTTTGTCTTTGTTTGTGCATCTCTACCTTTCTTCTTTCTCTTTTTGTGTGTTGCGTGTGTGTGTCGGCAGCTGGTCTACTTTGGCCTCTTCATTTTCTGTTTTCTTCCTTTGAAATGTCTAACACTTATGTTTTCCTTTTTTATGTTTTAATTGAATAAAATAATGTTTATGGTGAGAAGTACTTTGTGTCATATGCAAGTTAAAAGTTTGTCGCAATTCATAGAGCGAGAGTTTGAAATTTTGACCACATAATGATAGATGGAAAATCATGCCACCCCCTTTAAAAGACAATGATATAATAAGACACATGTATTGTGATAGGTCTTTGGGTACGTTTTGTGTATGGCTTTTAAAACTAGGATTCATAACAAGGTTATTTGCATGCATTCATTAAGTACATGATTATGAGTGCCCAAATGTCCGGATACTGGTCCCTTGGTGTATCCATGGTCCATATCCGAGAAGGAATTTTCTGAAAGAAACCTTGTTAACAAATTCATTAACATTTCTCGTTTGAGCCATGGTGTAAGAATTGATAAAGTAATGCCTAATCTGATTTGGTTAATTGATGGTCAAGCGGGCACTCTGGTTCTAGGAAGCTGTCATATACCAATTTCTTGAATTAACTATCTTTCTTCCATTTTGTCTTCTATTTTTGATTCCTCCGAACTGAAAAGGATGACTGGTCTAATTGGGAGAAAACCCACATATATGCTATTATTTCAATAATTTTGACTTTTCTTAATTCGATAGTCATGATCTTGTTGGATTAACTTTCTTCTGTTCTTATTTCACTGGATCATTTAGCCGTTTTCATCTGAAATTTGCATCTGATGGAAGAAAGTACTTATATGTAGCCAAAGAGAACTGAATAATCCCTTGTGCAGAAGAATGCACACGAAACTCGATGGTATCCCACTGCCACATCTCTCCCATCTACGGGCCTTGGGGACGGTCCCCCATTTATGGAAAGACTGTTTTTCGAGATTCAAACTAGCAGTCTCCAGGGTGCAAATGAAATATCTTACCACTGCTTCAAATACCTCCCACAAAAGTATCTTGAAAGATATGAAAAATTGAAAGGTTTACAACTGATATATTACCTATTAATTCCATACCTAAAAAGTGGTATATTTGACATGGCAGATCAATTTGAATTTTGAATTGATCATTTTCGAAAATATTAGGTTCAAAGAATCAAAATATGTTTGGAAACCAGATGGTTTGTTGAAACAGAAAGCCTTGGTTTCTTGTAGATTCTTCCAAGAGGTATCCACCATATTTGCTTAGTTGACTTACTTAGGGATTGGTTGGTAGCCAGAAAATGGATACATTTGTTGTATGTAGTATTTGTTGTTGTAAGTGGTGTTTCAAATACATTGTTTTCTTGTATGTAAATAAGAGTGCGGGATATACAAACCATTGTTTGGAATGATGTAACTAGGATACTTCGCTGCAACTTTTGTTGTTGTTAATCATAGTTTTCTAAAAATCAGCCTAGGCGGCCTCCGACAGTACTGAAAGCACCATGTTCGGCGGGCTTGTGCGCCTGTTCGGCGGGCTTGTGCGCCTGTTCGGGCATGTTTGGTTGTCCGGATTTTGAGTTTTTTTTGGATTTTTTTGATGTTTAGTTGTATTGTGGATATATGTTTGGATTTTAAGATTGGATTTGGATTTAGAACATTGAAATTTCAAATATGTAATATGGATTTCAAATTTTAAATTAAAAAAAAAACAGTTCGGTGCCTAGGCGCTAAGGGGTCCTCTGCCGCACCGAATATGTCTAACAAATTTTAGAACTCGGGTTAATCCAAATCCATTGTTTGGTTGTGACTTGGATGGAGAGAGTATAAGAGATATGAATGGTGTAATAAAGATTGCAACCAATTTGACTGTAACAAAAGACATGGTAGTTGAGGGAGTTGATGCAACATTTGTTCACCAATTCTACCATATACGTCAAATCAAACATTGGAAATGGTGCAACAAGTGTTGCATGTATTTCCATTTAAAGCCAACCAAACACCCCTCATTGTTGTTCAAGTCAAGTGGTAGTTGTCTAAGATGCTCTCTGATTTTCGGTAGTCCACAATTTGTAGGCAACCAAGGACTGCTAGCTTAAGCTAATTTTTTTTTTCAAAAGGTGCAACTCTTATGACTCACCGAAGATCCAACCATTGGAACTTAGTACTTAGAATTATTTTTCTTTATCTTCCCTAATGCAATATGTTAAATGTTACAGTTATAGCTTGTGAAATAGCTATTATGTATCCTAGGTTATTATTTTTAATTTAAATAGAAAAGTCAAATGATTATTTATCCAGTTATTTTATGGCTAACTAGGTTTATGTGTTGCATATCCAGTTTTTGGCAAGAATTATGCTCATTTCTACCTATGCGACAACATTGTTAGAAGCATGCCCAAAAGCCAACTTGTTTGTGATTGGGATATTACAAATCTCATTCATCTTATTATGACAAGTTACGATTTGATGATAAGAGTACAAGTCAAGTCGTAAGTGTAAGTTCAAAGTGCAATATGTGATTACACGTTATGATATTGAATTGCACATTTGAAGTGACTATTAAAATGTTCTCAGTGGCAGGTGTATCCAATTGAGCGATGGATAGTCCGATAATACTTGGACGTTAGACGATAACCGCTATCGTAGGCGGTAGTATTTGATGCTATTTCAAGCTGTTAGGTACCCATTAGAGACTGGGTTGACTGGAGATACTTGCCTTAGAATCCTTCGTAGTACTTAATCCCCAAGTAGGTATTCTATGTTTGCAGAGTGTACAAGTTCCTTAGATTTGAGACATCACTGTTGTCTTCTGCACTTTATTCTATGTTTTGATCCCACTTAAGGAGTCCAATAATGTGGATACAAAATGGGACCATTGGATATAGTAGTCGGTGTATGGAGACAAGTGAGTTGCAGAATTTATGATATGTCGCTACTCGGCTCGCTCCAGTAATGGAGTCAAATGTCTTTCGGTTGTTTTATCATATCATTGAGTTGAAAGTTCCTTGCCATAAATGATTGAAAAATAGATTTCTAATCTTAATTATAATATTACTCAGTGGCCTGGATGAAAAATATTAGTTCTTAATTCAATACATTGATGAGCATGAGAATGGGCATGAGGAACTAGTTACACATGTACTGCAACATTGGTTCTTACACATGTACTGCAACATTGGTTCTTTTTTATGTGTATCCACATTCTTATCGGTTGGTTGGAAAGTTATGATATACTATTAGGTGTCACTCTTGACCTGCAAATGACCCGAATTTATTGTAATTGTAATTGTAATGAATGATGTTATTTTATAGGTAATGGAATTTGTTCGATTTTCTTGTTTGCTGCTAAATCCGTTAAGAACCCGATGAGTCGGACACCAATGGACCTTAGAGCTTTACGGGAGCTGTTAAGTCTTATTTGTATATTTATGAAATTGCAAATAAACCCTATTTAGGAGTTAATTAAGGGGATGACAAACTAGCATTCCTAATCACTTAATTAACTTCCTAATTTGATTTGTCTCTTGGGCCATAAATTTTCTTATGGGCTTGTGAAGCCCATGGATGGCTTTAAATAGTTAAATACTCATTATGACCATGGGCTAATGAGCTTGTAAAGCTCATATGTAAGCCCAACCCATGGTATCTTTATAAAAGAGGTAAGAGGAAGATAGAGTAGGTCTCTTTTAAAAACAAAAAAGAAGTGTGAAGATCTCCTCCCTTCTATTTCTTCCTTCTCTTCTTTTTCTCCTTCTAACTCTTCCTGATGGAGCTTATGAAGGAAGAGTGCTACTCCTTATCAGTGTTATACATAATGTCATTTTCACAAGGAAAACGACATATATAGGCACCATATACTAATTATTTCGTTTGAGGGAATATCGGCCTATAAATCGTGTTGAGGTTGATATGTCGACCAACATGCAATAATATAATCAGTTTTATATGTTGTAAACTTTAAACGGTTAATGTCCGAACCCCTTAAACCCCAGTGTAGAGTTGTTGTAGAGTGACATGTCAAGGAATCTCGAGTTTATCGTCAATGATTAAGAGCACTAAGACCTGCGAAGGAATATAGATATCAGTTTTTTTACTTGGACTTAAATTGTTATCGTGTTATGTATGCTAGCTAGCTCTTTGTTAGTTTTATTACATTTAATATATTTAGAAATAAGAAATAGATAGAACATTTCATATATATAATATGTAATATACTATATAGTTATCGATATCCGGCATTTTTAAAATGGCGATGATATGTCTGCGGCATCCGAAATTTCAAAAACCAAACCAACATAGAGCCGATGTGTGTGACATCTACAACTTTGCTCCTTATGAAGCAAGGATACACCTATAGGATCTTGACAAGATGACGCTCGGGTGTGGATGAATTCGGGAACACCTCGTTCGTAGGCGTTCGTAGAACGAGACCCGACCCATATGGCGGTCGAAGGTAATAGTATAAACTCCATATTTGATTTCTAGCGTTGCTTGCAAGGTGCGGTCTGCAGGATCATTGGAACTTTATATTCATTCCTTGACGCTTCCGTGACTATTCACTGTTCATTCCTTCAGATGTGTTAAGTGTTACACTTTTTCTCTATATTTATAATGCACACTGGAAGGTTTCGATTTATGATTTCAATTTATACAGTTTGTAATATAACATATACGAATGGCCATTCTAGTAGTTGTAGTATACTATTTTGCAGCTTTATATTTGCCTTCTGTGATTAGATATCATTTGGCAGGATGATATTACTTCTTTTGTTATCTTCTGTTTCCTTGTACTTTTTTGCTAACTTAATCTTTGTAACTTTTGGGACAGGACTTTCGTATCTACTTAGCACTGGCTTAGTTAAATTGGTGAAATGAACAGTGCTTTCAATAGCGTGACATTAGTGGAGAAGCTTTCTAAGCTCAACAATTCTCAACAAAGCATTGAATGTATCCTCTAAGTTTCCTGATTCTGTATTGCCTCTTTGGACTTCAATTTCATTCTCTTCATGTTAAAGTGTGAATCACCTTTTTCCTGTATTTTTGCTATTTCATACACCATTCCTACATTTTGCCAAATCTTGTTAAGGCTTCCCTCCGTGTTGGGTTTCATGAATCCACTGATTTTCTAGCATCTTCTGAGAAATTATTTAATTGAAGTAAAAGTTTTGGCAATAATTTGGAATGACATTACTATTTGGAGAGGTCATGGATCATCTTGATATACTAAAGAAAATATGGGAAATGATTTGTTTGGCTATCATATATTTCTTGAAAACTTATACCAAGGTAGCCGATTCATGTTTGTTACTTTCTTTTATTGCATTGTATGCAATTCATGCTTCAAGTACTCCATAACATGATGGTGATTGATTAACAAACTGTTGGACATGTAATTACATCATGAACTATTATATACAACTCAAAACCGTATATTGCAGCTAGAGCTGACTGATCCTTTAGTTTTTTTATTGACATTAAAGCTGTCCTTTTACTGTTCTATAAGTGTTTTGAAGTGCTGTTATGATTTGATTATTATTTGTTTCAGACTTTAAATCGTCATTACCAATGAATACAACTAACAGTTATAACATGTCACACATGGTTCATAAAGATAGCCATAACAGTGTCAAATTATGTCATCTGGTAACTATACCTCACAAACTGATGAATGCCATTTGTATGAGAAGACATTGTACAATAACATCATTTGTTGGTTTACATCAATCATGAAGGCAACATGTTTTTAATAAAAAATAGGAAAGAACATCAGGTGATGAATAGGAACCTAATGCAAATTGGACGATGTAAGCTCCTCTCAAACGTGGATTCTTACACAACTTTAGTTTTCTGACTAGATAATAACACAAACTTAACCCTATGATTTCCTAAATGCTCTTATATTACAATTTATTATTATTGATCAAGTCAAAGTCAACCACCATTAGAAGTCGCATAGCCTACTAATGAAATGGTTAACATCCCAAACATTTAGGCATAACTCGCTAGTAATTGTGTAAATTTTCTATTACTTCCCAGTTAGACTGGACCATCTGATTTCTTCACTCCAGAGCATGTATATCTACTTTCTTTATGCTCTAGTATCAGGCTTAAGTATTGAAGTTTTTGAATCATCTGTGATCTCATCTTGACAATCACTTCTATATGTAGTTACCTTTCTTGAAAGCAAGTTTATTTCTCTCGTACAAATGGTAGTTATAGTTAGTGTTGTAGTTTTTTTCTTCTCCAGATTGTCCTATGATCCTATCATTTAAGTATTGCCATTATAATTCGATGACGGTGATTTATGCAATATTAATGATCGAGCGAAACCTGTTATCTACTATTAGATACTTGAAGTGGTTTGGCTTTTAAGAAAAAATAAACACCCTTATGAGTTATTGAATTTGCTCTTCACCACATGAATCGACCCTGTTAAGTAAGTTGCCATATGAAGTTTAGGTGTTTATGGATATTATTTAGAGAATCTTTAAGCGTTCGAGTTTAAGTATATGATTTATTGCACTCAATTAAGAGATATGTTCCCTTAAGAATTAGGATTCGTTGCTAATTTGCTATTACACCATCGCAAATAGGTTTGTCATGAGTTATAATTTTTTAGGTGGGGAATTTGCATCTGACAGTACCACCATTGTGAAAGTTTATGATTTTTTTTCACAACCACAGTCGACAATTAGAAATACTGGAAGAGAACCTTGTGCATTGATGGCATGCGATGATGCTGTCCATGATGTTTCTTTATGTTTCCTTTATCTATATTTCCTTTCATTCTCTTTGATTTTGTTTATTTCTTCTTTTCTCCATTTTTTCTTCATTTAGTACTCTCTTTTTTTCTGTCTTCATTGCTTCTCTTTTTTCCTTCTCTACTGCTACAAGACAAAGTGATGAAGGACTAGCCAAAACATGGGTCCTATTTTGAGATTTGAGACTATTGAGTTTTTATTTTGGTGCTTATTTGAATAATTAGTTATGCACATGGGTGCATGTGGTTATTTACTTATTTTCCAGGATTAACTATATTTTGCAGTTTTAATTAGGTTTGGTTTTATTTGGTAATCTTAAGTAGAATTGATTTCTTAAGGCCAATCATTGTATTTCTTTTAATTCAATATAGAGTGAGAAATATATTTTATGAGTTCGTTGATAAACCCTAGAATGGGTATGAAATTCTTCACATCTATTCTCATACTCTCACCCTAATCCGAATTTGTCGTCAGATTTATCTTTTCTACAAAACTCAACCACCTCATTCATATACCCTAATTTTTAGTTAATCCCAAAACCCCTTTCCTGCTGTTTGCTACAGTTCTGAGTTGATGCTCTACTCAAAATCCCTGATTCCTTCCACAATTTCGTTGCCATTAACCATAACTTCATGTCATTGCTATCCGGGTAAACTCAAGCCAAACCTTGAATTCAATTGTTATTTCTGTAATTTGCTAGGTTTATTTGGTGAAGTATTATTGGTAATCATCAATCACAGTTAGCTTCCGCAAAATATCATTTTTTTAGTTTGGGAGTCAAACCCATTTGTTTACCCTCTAGGTCTAGTCCAGTGTAATAGGATCCTAATCTTCTCTGGACGGGAGATAATGTTATGATTGAATTGTCTTTACCTTCTTATTAGTTATTAGTTATTAGTTATTAGTTGATGTTATTCTCGTGAAATATAACCAATGATGATGTAATTGCTTGTTGTTATAGTTTGTCAACTATAGGAGATATAGCATGCCAACACGAATTAGTTACTTATTGTTGCATTAGAGTTATAGCCTACAAACACTAATCAGATTTAGGATTTTAGAATATTCTGTCAATGGGAGTTAGTTTTAAATTTAAGAGTATAGGATGTATTGATGCAAGATTCCTGGACTGCTAATCGTTGTTTCTGCCAACCTTGCTGTCTCTGTTTCTTCTTTCTTCCAATTCAAACCACAGATTGGAATATACAACATGAACTTATTCAATCACACCTGGACTCCATCCTTGTGCTAAATTATTCATCCTAGGCTCTTTTAAAGCCAGATAGAAAGAATAAAATAAATATTGGAGAACTCACATTATTGAGAATCTTCTTAAAAACCTTAATGTGCCTTTTGTATGCTTAGCCTGAGATGTAACAATAATAGACTTCTTTACTTGGAAAACAATTTACAACATTTGAAACCCTGAACAATTGTGCTGTCTCTTTTCCAGAATGCAGTAAACAAGAATATCTGAATAACCTTATCTCCTGGAAACTGTGCTTCTGGACAGCCATGAAATCTTATTTTCTATATATTCTGCTGGCCTACTTGAAGTATGGTTTACATGAGGTTTGGCTGGGTGGTGATAACAAGTATATATTAATTGATGATTTTCGTGTCAAATTTCCATGGCTTTAGTATGGTAGGCAGAGTTATATTTTATGAAGCATTTGGCATCCCTTTGACAGCGTACTTTTTTTTTATAGAATACATATTATGTCTTATTGTCTTGCTTTTCTTCTCAAGTGATGAGATGAAATGCTATGGTCATGGATTTCGTTACTTAGGACGATTCATTCATCATTTGAGGATGTTTTAGATTCAAGGGATGGTTTAAGTGCTCCTGGAGTATCATGTAACATTGGAATGTTGTTGATGTTGAGGGAAAAACGTTACAAGTTCACATAGTAGACTAGAACTTTGGCAATCAAGTTGCATGTCCAAAACTTTTTATTGGTTATGCTAATATTAAAGATCATCAGTTACACTAATAGAATAGGGCTTAATTGCGTTGTTAAGAAGTTAGATAAGTAGAGCTACCTTCGGCCTTTAGTTGAGTTTGAAGGTAAATCATCTGAGATGTCCTTATTCTCAACCATATCATCAAAGAAGGATCTTTATAGTTTTATAACAGAAATATCCAAAAACACTATTACTTTGCTCCTTATGATGCCTTAGTTTGGCTTGCTGAGGTTCTTAGTATGTTTCACAACTTACTATTATGGATAGTTTAGTAGATCCTTCAAGCAAGTAAGCATACATTTGGCCAATTTTCTGCACTAGTATGTGCACCAACAAGCTTATATCTGAACAACATACATTTGGACTTTGGAATAGAGACCTACAGATGCATGTGTTGTGAGAAGCAACAGAATCTTAGTTGAAGGAACTATTTGGATGGTGGGAAGGAAAGTAAACATGAATTCACAATAACGGAGGATATGCCAAGCATCCCGGCCTGGGTGCCTGTTCTGGCTTAGGCTATCCGGTCTATCCATGCTCAATCCAAAAAAGAATTTGTCAGGACAGGGCCTGTGATAGTCAATGTACAACATTGGAAATGACCTATGGAGCATACAAGGAGGAAAAGGATTTTTGTATACTACCCCAAGTCCAAGATATGGATGAAAGCCTTGTTATTTGTTATTGTAGTGATGATTGTGTGTTTGGTAAGTAAAAATCCTAGAGCGCTTTACATGTGGGTATGGCCCAATTTGCCTAAACTTACAGCGTTTTACCGGTTTATTATTCCTTTGATTTTTGCTTACTGTATATATTAGCCTGTATTTGTTTACTGCTGCTATCCCTCTCTTTTATGAGATGAGAACACTGCTTTATGTAATTTAACCATTAAATGATGTAGTATGAATGGTATACTTCTTATTCAACATGGTGTGGAAGTTTTTGAGTTTCATTGATTTGTTCTTATGTAAATATTGATTTTGTTTTGCATCTTTTTTCTATTATAGAAATGCAACTTCTCTCACTTTTGTTTTTAGGTTCTCTGTAACTTTTTGAGGTGTGGTAGTTTTGTTGAGAATCTTGAGATTAGGCTGTTGAGCCTTACCTCACTCTGTACAGGTTATTTGTAGTTTTCTTAACCGTGGACTAGCATTATCTTCATGGTGTGTTACTCACCGGAAGAAAGCCAAACAGATTGTTGAAACATGGGAGAAGTTGTTCAATAGTTCTTCAGAAGAAAAGAAAGTGTCCTTTTTATATCTATCAAATGACATTTTACAAAACAGTAGACGCAAAGGAAGCGAGTTTGTAAATGAGTTCTGGAAGGTCCTTCCTGGAGCATTGAAAAGTGTACATGACAGCAGCGGAGACCAAGGGAAGAAAGTTGTTCTGCGATTGGTTAGTATCCCCTATCTAGCTCTCTTTTTCAGAACCTCTATAACATGTTTTGTTATTATTATGCTTGGCTGACATTAGATTATATTTGGAAATCTCTATATGGCAAGTGAACCATTGTTGTTAAGTCACCAAGGTGCTGTTAAGGCGCTTGCATAGCCACCAAGTTAAAAAGAACTTTACTAAACAAGTTAAGCTAATCATACTTATAGCAATCAGCATCATCATGAAATCCTGACTTTAAAATGAACTGAAATTGCATCTCATTGTAAGTGCAATGCGATCGAGTAACTTTGAATTAATCGTGGTATTTCTAATAAGTGTAGTCCCAGATAATGTTTCACACTAATGGTCAAATGCAAATAAAACAAGAAATCTCAAATAGATATCATGCTCAAGTTTTTATTTTCTAGAATGCAAAATTTTGTGATATATGATATTTTTGATTCAAGGTTCCAAAATTCTTCAACATCATGTGATGCATGATCTCTTGCATCATCATCTATGTTATCATCATATCCAATCACTAGATTTGTAGCCTCCATGTCCTTTTACATCTCTGAGACCCATGCTATGGAACATGTTTTATGGATAAATGGGTAAATAAGTTGGTAAATGGCAACTGTAAATGAGGTGAGCTCCTCTGCTAAGGCACACTTCTAGGCGGCGCCTTGATGACAGCGTGGCGCCTGAGGCACTTAAGACGCGGAAAAGGGTCGCCTCGCCTTGGCGCGTTTAATAACACTGGAATGAACTTGAAGAATAAAATATTCATTAAAAGAATCTTATTGGAAGATTCTATATGCTGATGAAATGGATTAGTAAAGAAACAGTAACCAAGTGAACTTGAGGGTATTGAAGTCAGTTCCTTCTTCCTCAATGGATGAGAACTTTCTGACTTAGCGTCATTTCTTTCAGGACTCCCTTCAAGATCTGATAATAATCATGAAGCATTCCGCAGATCCAAAGAAATACAAGTTTACTTGGGAGAATTCTGTGTGTCTGTGGAACTTTGTATCATGTACTGTATCATACCAAATTCAACTTCAATGTGCTTGAGTGGATGTATTGGCATTTGGTTTGGTGACTGGGACTGACTGACCAGAGAACTGCTGTACTTGACCATCCCTCTACCATTCTCCTTTTGTTCCCCCAATAAAAGCCCCTTCCATTTGACCCCGTACTCCAGCTCTACTAGTAACCCTTGTTAATAAATGGAATGCATTTGATGCAGTCTAGAATTACTAAACCACTATAGGATTGGGGATCAGTACTTTGTAGTCCTAAATCTAAGTTTTGGTAGACCTCTATGATTTTTCTTTGAGAAAATAGGTAGCGCGATAGGTTTAGGATATAGGGAGATGATAGATCTTGGCAATGCTTAAAATGTGCCCCAGACTGATATGTATCAGGACTTTGGGAATTTGCCATAAGAAACTGAAAACTCACGAAAATTATCATCGTTGGCCACAACGAGTTTTCATCTGCAGCAAGTTTTTTTCCCTGTCAAGGAGAGATGATTACTTGCATATCGATGTAAAAATGAAAGATTGGTCAAGTGTGGTTACTTCACAACCACCTTTTTTTGCTGCAAGCTTAACTTCTAGGTCCATTGCATATAGTTGTAAAAATGAAAGAATGGTAAAGTATGGTTACCTCACAACCACCTATTTTTCATGAGATAATGGTTTAGAAGGAGGGATGGAATTATGTAAAGACAATCATTGAGGAATATTAGTATATTACTTTATAAATGGGTCAGGTCAAATCAAGTTAACAATGCCTAACTTCAAACCTTAACCTGTCATTCATCCACCCATATAATATAGGCAAGGATTAGTTTGGTTTAGGATACTCTCAAATAATTCCAAACCAGTGTAGTCAAAGGCGCGCCTCAGGCGCGCCTTGCTCCTAGGCGCAGGGGCAGCGCCTCAGGGCACTCCAGGCGAGGCGCAATTCTTAAGGCGCACCTAGGTGCGCCTTTTCCGAGCGCCTTGGAATAGCTAAGGCGCGCCTAGGCGCTCCTTGAAAATCTTGTGAAAAAAATAACATATTTAGACTTTTTTAACTGTTGTACTATTTTTAGACTGTTTTTTGAACTGATGTACTTTTTTTTTACTGTTTTCTCTCTCACTCAATTCAAAGTGATTGCAACCTGGACATGGGGGAATTTGAAGCACACATGTTTATCAATGTAGAAATCTGATGTGAATATATATATATATATATATATATATATATATATATATATATATATATATATAATTTTTGCGCCTCGCGTCGCTCGGGCGCGCGCCTTAAGTGCGCCTTGCGCCTCGGGCGATTTGGACCCTTTGCGCCTCGAGTGCGCCTTGCGCCTTTGACTACCTTGAATCCAAACCGAGTTCATTAAGTAAAGATCATTCTTATACAAACAGACCCCTCAATCTTGAATATAATGGGGGATTCAATCTTATTATCAAACATAGTTTAGAGGTTTTATTGTAGCACAGACCTCTTTTTCATTCTAGGTCATACGAAGGGGCCATTGAGGATTCATAAAGTTATTTTTTAAAAGATGGTCCAAATTCCAAATGAACAAATCACTCAAAAAGGACTTTCTGATTCTCGAAGAATGATGGACAAGCAAAGAAAGGGAACAATAGAGAAATAATTTTATTACCATCCATAGGAGGCTATTGCACTGTATACTGAGTGTCTGATTCAGCCCCAATACCTTTGAGTAGTGACTCATGAATATGCTTTTATAGATAGGCCTCTACTCAAAGCTTGTCGAAGTACCTGAATACTCCGTGTAGGTGTCCTCTAGGCTCAATGGATGGTGGATCAGTAGAAGATTGAAGGGACGAAACTCAATGTTGAAGTATAAGGCATACCCATCAATAGAAAGGGCAATGACCCGAGAGAGATTTTTTCTTCTTTCCACGGAGCCGATGGTCAAAAGAGTAACAATCTAGTATTAATACTATCCTAATTATTGGCTACTAATAAAGCACATAAGCCCCAAGTCGGCTAAAGTGTATATGGTCAAAGGATTGCAATATTTTATTTAAATCACTATGCAATGACAGGAATGCTGATCATGTACACTAAAACTTTTGAGCTTAACAAGCATCAGTTAGATGGTATGGTACATTGGTCCCCAAATAGGGATTACTATTCTAAATGAATGCACTTACAATATGTCTATAGCTATTCAATTCGTTATACCACAATTGATTCAATAATCATAATTCATAAGGCGTATATACAATCTATGCTGGAAGCATTCCTCTATCCACTATAACAACTTTGAGGTCACAGAAGTTGCAATCCCCTGAGAAGATTGTGTCTCATTGGTACATAATTTCTTTTAAAAAATCAGTTTATTAAGTGTTATCGCAACTAGTCATTGTATAATCTTGGTCTAGCTGAAGCTGTCTCCAGTAAATGGTAATATCCACATTACATTTTGCTTCATCATTTATCCTAATCCTGAAAAAATAGCCTTAAGGTTGTTGCCCCTGATGCTTACATTACTCAATATTGTGGAATATTAGAGGTTAGAGGGAGATAACTACACTTTCGGCGACTTGATTTTGCTGATAGTAATTGATGAAATTCTTGTTTCAGATCTTGAACACTACCACAACAAACAACAACAAAGCCTTTAATCCAAAACTTTGGATCAGGCTATTGGTTCCTTTTTCTTCCATTCAGTACTATTAAGGACCATCTCCTATGTAACATTAGCAAATAGTATATCCTTATTTACAGCCTCAATGCACGTTTGATCATTTAGGCTGGTTCAGATCCTGAACAATGGTGTTTGTTTCTTATTACTTCTCAGGTTGGTATTTGGGATGAGAGGAAAGTTTTTGGATCTCGTGGGCGAGGACTTAAAGACGATATTCTTGGTCAAGAACCTCCTCAACCGGTCGATGACAATGGAAATAGTTCAAATCCTATAAAAACAGTACGGAGAGATGCTCAGACAATAAGATTTGTGAGTGATTAAGTTACCACTATCAAATCTTTTCCTTACTAGTCCTTTCCAATTCTTCCGAGTAAAAATAAGATTTGTGATTGTTTTTTTTTTTGTCATAGTACTATTTCTTTTCAGTTTACCTATGCTTGTAAATGTTTTGTATGTATTTTGGCCAACAATTAGAAACTGCCTGTTGGAGGGATGCCTGAAAAGATAGTAACTGCATATCAATATTTACTTGATGAGCATTTCAATGAAGATACTGCGTTAAATAAATGCAAGACTGCTGTTCATCTTGTTGGGAAGATGGAAAAAGAATTTGATGATGCCTGTTCCTATGGTAAGATAAATGATCTTTCACAGTTTTCTATTATCTTACGTCCTCTATGTTTACTGGGAGTTCTCTATGATGCAATTAGAGGTATAAACTTAAAGATCTTGTTATTACTTCTCCTGCAACTATACTTATTCTAACACTTTAACAGTTTATATATATATATATATATATATATATATATATATATATATATATATATATATATATATATTGCCACCTTCAGCGTGCTTACTTTAGGTACTAGACAATTCACATTCACTTTGAATGATACAAGCAATTTGAAAATTGGAATAGTCGTCCTTTCTAAAATTTTGCTTATAGCAGTTCTAGTCCATCAACTGTTCTAGTAAGAAGGTTGGTTTGAATTCAGTCAATATGCATAAATAATTTTAAGTCTTTCAAGTAAGTTTGCTAAGGACTTCTCACCAATTCCAATCTTTCTTAGTAAAGGTTTCTTCCCCCACAAAAATACGACAAATAAATAAGATACGAGCTAGGTATTAATAGCTTAGTGCACACTTTGTAGAAGGTACATGCTTCCCAGATTAGGATATTCGATGCAAACACCACCTGTGTATCTTGACTTTCCTTTAAAGCTTTACCTCTCTTCGTGCAAATCTTAATCAAGTTTTTGACAGAGTTGAAGAAAATAGGAATTTTAACCTTAGTAAACTTAATGTGTGCATAGCATTTTTTTGATATGAACTCAAGAGTGTCCCATTACTAAGAGTTGCAATTTTAAACCATTTATCAAGAAGATTAACAGGATGCACAAATACTCTTCCAATAGTTTTCACTTTGCAGTCTGTTTGCATGATATGGACATATCCTTGTGAACTTTTAGCCTGTTAAGTTCACCACATGAGTTACATGTTATGTTAGAAAGTATATTACAGTGGTAAGTTTTACAAAGCTGTATCAGTTAAGTTGAAATTAAGTATAGGTTCAAGCATATGTGACATGCACAGGAATGAAAACGTTCGTGGACCTATAGTAAATGTAGGAAGCACAGGATTAGAAATTTATAACTTCAGAAATCAAGGCTAATTAAGAACAAACCGTATGAACCTGTATGTCTATATTCAATAAAGGTAATTTGTGGTGACTTTATATTCTGTCTTCATACTTGTTCAATGCAAAAATCATAACAATATCAGAAATAAGAAAGACTTCAAAATTCCCGACTTATTTTCACAGATTTTAATCTGTTTTGGTCTATTGTTTGCTATCATGATTATTGTAAGCATGAGATATTTAAAAGAAAAGTATGAAGGTCATCATATTACGATTTTTGTTTTGATTTTTTTTCCTATCTTATACTATGTGTTCTTGTCACGTGACTCACGTCCCATTACCAAAGAAAGTGAAAACAACACGTGACCTAGCCAGCTAATACGTCATATGGAGGGAACCAACCTCTTGGGTCCCGCCATAGCATACTCTGCTGCACTAAAGTATAATGACATATGTACTATATCTCATCCACGCAATTAAATATAATGAACATAACAAAGATGTCAACTGAACTGCGACAAAGACTATATATATTTAGTATTGGAAAAAAAAAAGACACCTGAAATGTCAGACGCGAACAAACCTGCTAATACAATGCTGAAATAAAATACAAAAATAGGAAGATAACTAGATTCATGTATCGACTAACTAAATAACGTACTACTCTGGGTAGACATCCGAATCCTCTATTGGAACAACTCCTGGATCAATCTTGGACCTTACTCCTCAGGGTAGTCCTGCTCTCCTTCTGGAAGGGAACAAGGTCCTTAAAGGACTAGCAATATATAAAACATGTCAATAGTAAAATAATAAATTAATATACTTACCTCAATGAATTAGGGATACAACTACAACTAAACCAACTAAGTGGTGTAATTTTAGGACAACGTTCACATGTATAAGCTGTCAGACTGGGAGGAGGGTAATGGCCAACAAGTAACGCTCTTCAGAGGCGCTAGCAACCAACAAGTAAAGGGTAACAACTACAAGAATACTCGAATCCGAGTTGCTGGTGGGAGGGACAACATTCACATCGATACATGGACGCCTAGTAACTGTCCTCACAATCCAATGATACTCAACGAGTCACGTCAATGACAAGTCCAACCAAGTGCTAGTCACTACAAGTGAGTCCAAGTCTAGTTTATGCTAATAACTAATTCCGAGAATCACACTCCTATTCCTCAACTACAATATTCAATATCTAATACATGTCCAGATCGTCTCGATTGCGTGTCATATACGAGTATGTGTCCTAGCATGAATATATGTATTCATATGTCAATACTTGCTTCCTTGTCCTAGGCTATGTCCATATCCATGAGATATGCCAAGATACCATATGTAACCCCAACCTAGTTTTTAGAAGCAATACCACTATCTACAGCTAGTATTGATCCCAATCGACACCTACCGTCGATCACACCCGAGTATGACTCGGACATCCCTGTATCGATGAACTGAAATACAACTTAGCAAGGTATATCTACATGGCCCGTGTTTGAGAAGAGTCGATGTGCTAGGCATGAAATGATACCGCTACCCAAATTCAAATTCGAAAGATGCAACAAGACTATAAATTTGCGAATAATCATTCAACGAAGTCTAAGAATACATAATCGGTCCAGATTCTAAAAATGATCATCGGAATTAAGGTTGACGACAACACAAACATCAAAAGATGTCAAAACTGGAAATGTGAAATGCTAGAAAGCATAGAAATGATGTTGTGGACTCACCGGAATAGACATCAGAATCCAATCTACGGATTGGCAGGACCACATAGTTAGCCGGAGTTTTGTCGGAATTTCGCATCACCGAAACGTCGATGGAATCACGTGAAACCTTCATCCTAGGGTGACTTCGGCTCTACGAATCCAACGTTGCAAGTCCTGAGTCCAATGGAAGAACACACACCCCGATACGAGTCTGTATCAACGACGAAATGTCCATGTTGGGGCCGTGTTGGAGACCCATTCGAGCGACGGGGTTGTGCTCAGACGGATGCTAGGGGTGAGCTATAGTCATCACGGGGAGGTGGGTTCGTCACGGAGACGGGCTCTAACATTGTATTGGTGGTGGAGATCATTGGAGTCGTCGGTTCCTGGCAGACTGCCGCGGAGTCGCGAACGTAATGGCGAGGGGGTCGAAGTCTGGTGGTCGACTCGGTCTCCTGTGAAGGAGAGGATGGAGGAGGATGAAAGAGGTGATGATAATGGTGGTGAATGGAAAAAGAAACAAGGATGGAAGGGGGGGTTGATAATGGTGAGATGATGAATAGAGATGGGAGGATGTGAAGAAGGGGCTCGATTTAGACTTGTTGAGAAGAGCGCGGAATACATAGTTAGTTACATAAAATAGAAGAAGAAATAATCAAAGAAAAAACTAGAAAAGGAAGATAATAAAAAGGAAATGGTAATTAGGAGAAAAATAAGCGTCAAATATGGAAACTACCGGAGAGAATTAGAGGGGTGGGGTGGGGTTAATATAACAGCTAGAGAACTTATATTGCAGGATTTCAAAATATTGAATATATTCAAATTTCTAAATTAAATATGTCAACAAAATTTTTAAAATAAAATCCAATTAAATTAAGGAAATTGCAAAAATACTCTACAATTAAATTAAATTAATAAATTGGATTTTAGGGTTATTACGTTTCTCATTCTTCTCCCATGTATTCTTTAGTATATTTTCATTTTTCTCTAACATTAATTGAATTTTCTTTAATTTAACATGTTCTTAGTAACTTCGTTGTAAAAGTGTTGTTTGGTCAATGGGACGGCGTACATTAACCCATTGATGTACAATATTATAACCAACCTGCTGGCAATTACTTTTTCTTCCTTGATATTACTGTTTGCCTTACAGAAACAATACAAATAAAACGTTTTCCCTTTCTATTTTCTTGATCTGAATTGTTTTTTATCAGGTAATCTACAAGGATTACCTTCGTTAAAGGAGCTTGAAGAGCAGGAAGCTACATTGAAGCAATGTGTTGACCTATTTGGGAGTATTGAAGCAACTAGAGCAGCCCTTGTTATGCAGCTGAAGGAAGCACTTGAAGAGCAGGTCCCGTTTTGACTATGTGATTTGTTATGTCTAACATTTCTTTAAAGCCTCTCTCTTACTTGAACAACCACAAGTCCTCACTGTAGTTTATTATAATAGGAAACAAAGCTGGAGCTACTCTGCAGTCAGATACAAGTAAGAATCTATGTTTCCTTCTCTTGTTATTGCTTCTTTGACGACCGTGATATCAATCAAGTCCGACACACTGGATTGTCAATCTGCAGTGGCTAACCCCTTGCCCTTTCATTGTTCTCCCTTTTCATTATCTAGGGGAATAAACCTTTGCCAAGTTGTTTCATTATTCCATCATTAAAATGCAAATATTTCTGTTTTTTTTTCCTTACCTGTTGGACTTTTATATGTCATTGTTCTTCGATTTTTTGTAAGATGGCTTCTGTTCCATGATCATTTAGTAATCATTGTGTCAACATCATAAGGAACTAATATGATGTCAATATAAGCCTCTGTGTCTACAATAGCATTTGATAGTTTAATAGATAAAAAATAATATCATGTTGGAAATATCCTAGGCTTTTTTTTTGGGTCGGGTCTGGGTGGGGGTGTCATCTAAAGGTTTTAGAATAAGTAGGACAAAAACATAGTATATGAAATGTAACTTCAACCAAAGGTCAAATAAAAATGACGGAGGTGTACACCTTGATAACTAGGAGCCCTAGTTTTCAGTATTTAGGATCAAGCATTCACATGATGGAGAGATTGACGGAGATTTTCGCATAATTATAGAATTAAAACAAGATGGTTGAAAGGAGGAGTGCTTATGGGTTCTTTGTGATCACAACTCACAAGAAACCTTTGAAGTTGAAAGAATTTTTTTGTAGGACATTTATAAGGCCATCCATGCTTTATGGATTGGTGGTGATACATTGGAAGATCAAATAAGAAATGAGCATATTCATGGGAAGATGGAGATGGCACTGATTGAGGATAAGATGAGAGAAAGTCGTCACGGTATGGACATGTGCAATGTAGACCAATAAATGCACCGGTTAGGAGGAGCGATAGGATATTAGCTAAAGAAGCCCATAGAACTAGGGTAGGCCTGAATGTACTTGGATTTATAACAAATAGTCTTTTGTTAATGTTACAACATGAATGGCCCTTAACCGAGTTGAATGGAAGACCCTGATAGTTTTGGATAAAGATTTTCTTGTTGTTGTATATGATTTGGCTAGTTTTGTATGAAGGTCATGGATCCTATCCTAGTCTTTTGGGTTGCCTAAATCTTTATATATTAAGCCCTTCTGGTACCTATAAATCCTTCCTAAAGGGCTCAAGTGACTTGGAAATTTAGACAGTGATCTCTCTATTTTTAGTTACAAGTCTAAAAAAAAAGGCCTGAATCTGGCCCATGAAGTTAAATCTTATTCTAGACCTTAGTCTACCAGGTTTATTTCGGCCAAGCACCAACTGATGTATCTATGAGTGAGACTCATTTGTTTGGAAACAAGTACATTGTGATGCCTGATTGACATAGTATGTGCTATGATCCATAAAGCAGAAGGGTAATTAACAACTTGATTAACATTTTATATACCAGATGTTTGCATAGTGTCATTTATTGCGTAACAACTTCATATGTTTAACATATGATCTGTCAGGGTCTTTGTAATCTTTTACTAGTCTTCTCGTTCTTCAAGTGTTTGTAGGTTGATACTTTCCATTTAAGTTATTTTTCAGGAACTTGTCATGACTTCAGTTGAATGATTTAATATTTGACCCATACCAACCTGTTATGATGGTTTATCACTTTTTTGTTTGTTGGCTCCTATACCTACCTATGTTGAATTTTCGAGTTATCTCTGGTTGTAGATAGATCCTAACAGGCATGCATGGTAGTTGTCAAATATGAAAGAATGAAGGGGGAAGAGATTGTTAGGGGGACCTCGATGATCATTGATCATTGTGCTAATTAATTGAACGTTGTCATTTTGCTTAACATTTTTTTTATCTCACTATGTTTAGAGTTGTACATGAGATTGAATGGGTATGGTTGAACTTAAGAATCATAATCCTGCTTCAGTTTGATGGTTTCAACCTTTTCCCATGTTTCTTTTTCTTGTTCTTTCAGGTCAGGTGTGTTTACTTGGGGTCCGTTTGATGGTTTCAACCTTTTCCCATGTTTCTTGTTCTTGTTCTTTCAGGTTAGGTTGTGTTTGCTTGGGGTCCGTTCAGGATTTAGTTTTGAAAACTGATTTTTGATAAACGAAACTGAGATAAACCAAGATTCGCATTGGGGATTTGGTTTTGTAAACTGAAAAGTGTTTGGACGTATATAAGAAAAAAGGTGTTTTGTATGTGAAAATTACCAAATAATTGTATGTTATGAATGTACTTTTTTGATAGATTCTTCCATCTCAAAATCTTATATTTGAAGCGTCTTTCAAATCTAGTATGCCAAACAATTAAATCTAATCTAATCTAATAAAATTTATAATTAAATTTCTAATCCGTTCTAATATGTAATTTAAACTCTAATCAAATTTAAGTTGGAGTCTAAAACAAATTAAATTCATAATTTCAATTCAATCTAATCTAATTTAACTATATAATTTCAAATCTAGTATGCTTAACATTTTTTTATCTCACTATGTTTAGAGTTGTACATGAGATTGAATGGGTATGGTTGAGCTTAAGAATCATAATCCTGCTTCAGTTTGATGGTTTCGACCTTTTCCCATGTTTCTTTTTCTTGTTCTTTCAGGTTAAGTGTGCTTACTTGGGGTCCGTTTGATGGTTTCAACCTTTTCCCATGTTTCTTGTTCTTGTTCTTTCAGGTTAGGTTGTGTTTGCTTGGGGTCCGTTCAGGATTTAGTTTTGAAAACTGATTTTTGATAAACGAAACTGAGATAAACCAAGATTTCGCGTTGGGGATTTGGTTTTGTAACTGAAAAAAGTTTGGACGTATATTAAAAAAAAGGTGTTTTGTATGTGAAAATTACCAAATAATTGTATGTTATGAATGTACTTTTTTGATAGATTCTTCCATCTCAAAATCTTATATTTGAAGCTTCTTTCAAATCTAGTATGCCAAACAATTAAATATAATCTAATCTAATAAAATTTAGAATTAAATTTCTAATCCGTTCTAATCTGTAATTTAAACTCTAATCAAATTTAAGTTGGAGTCAAACAATTAAATTCATAATTTCAATTCAATCTAGTCTAATTTAACTATATAATTTCAAATCTAACCAAATTTAAGATTTTATCTTATTTAATCTAATATGATCTTATCTTAACAAAAAAAACAGAAGAGGATGTTAAGTACTCAAGGAAGAAAGGAAAAAAGAAAGAAAAGATTAGGGATAATTTTGCAAATTTTATTAGTTTGTAGTTCTGTTTTGACAAACAAAGCTTTTTCTTCCGTTTCGAAAACGAGAAAAATCTTGATTTGATTTTGCCAAGACCGAAACCAAATCCCAAACAGTGTTCACACAAATTAAAAACAAGAGTTATGGCCTGAAAACTCAGTTTCGGTGGATGAAAACCAAGTCCTAAACGGGGCCTCAGTTCATGGCAGCTAGTTTCAGTGGTTTAAATGGTTCAAGTTTGGTCGTCTTTACTAAGTTCAGTTACTTAATTTGCTCGAATAGGGTATTGATGTGTAGGCTTCACTGGCCATTGCAGGGATTCTGGTTCGTCGGAGCGGGGTAGGGAAGAATCAGGACTGAGGATCTGAATCGAATATAATAGCTCTGTAGAAACTCGTAAAATTTTCAACTAAAACCATCTTTATATGATTAAGTCCTTAGTAGCTCCTATTATCCTTCTGTAACTCCTTTTGTCTTGATTCTTTAAAAGTTAACTGTATGAATTCCTCCTCCACTAAATTCTGATCGCGCATCTCCTTTATGGTCCTGGCAACTACATATCCTTTTTACAATCCAATGCATGTCAAACACATGGCTTGGAAACTGGATGCCTCCACAGTCAATGCAAAATAGTAAAATGGTCCAAATGTAAATCCCAAGAGGCCAAGAGGTCCCCGAACTAAACTTCTCAAGAACATGGTCTCTTAGACCATTTGGAAAGAAGGAAAAACCTTCTACTTGTTCATGTAGTTCAAGGTCTGTTAGTGGAGTTATCCGTGCTCTCTGCCAACCTGTGATGCATTTGAGACAAAGAGGAAAAGACCAGATGTCTATATTTCGTTTGCTGTTGAAAGATATCCAATTTATTGTTTCCCATCTTTCTTCCTCATTTTGTACCCACGTGCTGATTGTCAGGTTATAATTTTTCGAAAACCTGTACTCTATATGATTGAAAGCCATAATGTTTTAGTACTTCTATTGATTATAGGTGCTGCTAAGTATATATGGACACTTCACTACCAGTAGGTTGTCATGTTGCAACTCAAGATGTTTCCTACCTTTCCTTTTTAAACTTTTTTTTCGATTCAGTAGTACATCAAAAGCACCATACAAATTGCTCGTGTAATAACCATCTTGTGTTCATACACTACAAGCTAGTATCAGAATCATGATCATATAATTAATAGCCATAAAGGATAGAATGGAACAATTCAAATCTTGTTCTTAAAGATCATCCAAAAATATTCGAAGTATAGTAAAGCAATCAAATGTTTGGCAGTAAATAAGCGAGGGCAATGGGGTCTTCTTTTCTAGTTGTTCTGCTGCCCTTTGGTGAAAAAAAGGTGTTGGAAGTATCAAGTTACTTGTGATGTGATCAATTGTTTTCTTAGAATTGACAGACGCCCAGGTTTGTAATCAATTAATTTATTAAACAGTTTTTCTTTCATTACAAATTTTGGCCTGTCTGATTTCACAAAGGGCACACAAAAAGTGTTGCTGAACACATTTTTTTTCATTGATAATCTAATATCTATCCTATGTAATTGGTAGCCCATATTTTGCTGAGACATATTGCTGTTTGTATTTATACTCTGATGGTTTTTCCGAACTGACAGGTTGCTCAAACTGAGTCGGAACATGCAAGCAATTTGAGGCAGAGGCTCGTAGCAGCTACTTCCACCACTAGCAACTCCAGCCCTAGCCCTAACCTTTCTTACCCAACCATCACAACTGCTCTATCGATGGATACAACACCTCTGACAGAATCAAATCCACCTCATCCACCTCTCCAAACGTCAAATGGTCCCCTGGTCCAGCCACCACAACCTGTGATTTCATTCACAAACTCCTCAACCAGCTCAGAAGAGCAGCAGAAGAAAAGCAGCAGCTGCTGCTATGGCCGAAAAGCTTGCTTCCTCAACTTCCTCTGCCCAGATGCTGAGCTCCGTCCTGTCATCTCTAGTTGCTGAAGGAGCTGCCTCAAAGAATGGAGGCCTGAGCACGCCTGAGTTTCCAGCAGACAAAAGGCCCAGACTTGAGAAGCCAATGCCAGTAGCTGATCTTGGAAATGGTTACTTTGGACATTTGCCTCAGCAAATGGGTTCTATGCCACTTACACTGCCCCAAATTTCAGTCTCTAGCGTGCCGCATACCAACCAGGCGCTACCTTTTCAGCCGCCTCTGCCTCCACTCCCGCCGCCACAAATGCAGCAGTTCATTCAAACTAGTGGGGGGGTGGTAGGAGCTGGGCCGTATGGGTTTGGTGGCAACCCTCTCCCCCCACCACCTCCGTTGCCGTCCAGTGTATCTATGGGGTTGACAAGGCCCGGTGTTCAGCCACCCCAACAACCGCCGCTGCCACCAATGCCACCGCCACAACATCAGCAGCAGCAACAGCAACAACAACAGAAGACAACTACTGCAGGTTTTTATCAGCCTTCTGGAATAGGATTTTATGGACATGCGCAGGCGGCTCCACCTGTTCCTCGACATTGAGCTTGGCGCCAACCGAGGACCTTACACACAATCCATACTGTGTTAATGTGTATATTATTAGCCGTCTCACTTTTTTTTTTCCATTTAACTTGTTACTGTCAATGAGATAGGTAGACAAAATGCAGTCAAGGCAAGAGGATTGGAAGCATTGAATTCGAGGCTCTGAGTTTGTTTACTTTGGGATCTCCAAGATGTCCTAGGAAGCAATAGTGACTGCCAGGGGATGCTGACATCCTATGTAATATGTGATAGTGTACCAAGTGTACTGTACTATTCTGTACTGGAGGGTTAGCCCAGTTAATGTGGGTGGGCATATAGAGATAGCAAGTTGATATTAATGGTTGAATGTGTGTTTCTTTCATCACCTACTGTGCAGGCTAGAAGTGTTGCATAAATTAGTCTCCTGTGCTTGGTAGGCCGGGAAAAAATATTTCTTCAGAAACCAGTGGAAAACAATAGACCTCTTTTTTTTCATGTTATAAAAGAAGTTTTTTATCTGGATGTATTTTGTTACCGGAAGTGCAATGTTTCCTCACGTCACGATGTGGTCATAGCTTGTAACACGTTTGTTGTTGCCAGTCACTTCCACTGTCGCTTGATTTCTGCCGACAAATGTCTGCTTATCCTCTATGGAGGAATGCACAACTTTTTTGAGACAGTACAATACAATAGGATTCACATATTTATTTTGGCGATAAATTTACAGTGGTAAGTTGTGATTTGGGGTGAACATTATTGGAACTGAATAAGGGATTCAATTTGGTTTAAAAAAAAAAAATCTGTCAGATTTCGGTTTTAAAAATGCTAAAAAAATTATTTTGTTTTCAGTATTGGTTTCGGTCCAAAACCAAACAAGAGTTACGAAATTATATAAATACTCTTAATTTTATGTATATTTTATAATTAAAAATGTGTATAGTTTGAAAACAATAATTATATTATGTATTTTAAAGTTCAAATTTGGTAATTTAACAACTAATTCAACTTTGATAATTTAATAACTATTTTAACTTTGTGTCTAACTTTGAAATACAACAAACGTATATATAAAAATTGTATCTTTTAATATAATTTAACTACAATTTTAAGTTTGGATTTGATCCATCGTATAATAGAAATAGTCCAATCTAACAAACAAATCGATTAACGTTTCGGTTATAGCTAATTTTGTTTCGATTTCGATTTTTAATTTTTGGAATTTGAGTTTATTCGGTTTTGAAACAAATGCTCATCCCTAGTGTTCATTGTAATATTCGGGTCTGGATCCTTAAAGATCCATATCCGAATTCAATAGCAAATGCGATCTGGGCACACCCAATAATTCTCGCGTGGTCGGGTCCATTGGAGACGCAGATCGGGACCCGGATCCATATCAATGATAAATAATACTATCCCCTCATTATTTGTGAGAGTGATACGTAGAAGCAGAAGTGGCTTCGCCGACAGGATCGACTGAGCGCTCGAGGAATTTAGGGTTAGGGTTCGGCTTCAGTGAGTGGTAATGTTCCTTTCCAATCTTTTACCATCTACAAATTAATCGAATATAGCAGCAAGTTACTTTATGAAAAGCAAAATGAAATATGTGGATTGTTCAAATTCCATCTCTGAGCTAAATGCGAGCAATTCCGATTTGTTATCAGTTTAATTTGGATGAATCTATGTGATTTAATTGAATTAAGATGGGATTTTGATGATGCCCATGTAATTTTATGTGAATTTCCTGCACATGGCATTTGAATGCTTCTTATTTCTAGGTCAAATTATGCAGCATTGCGATTTTAGGAATGATTAAGGAGGAAAAAAAGATGGTGGTGGTGGGTTAGGGGGTTAGGGATGGAAGGAGGAAGATGATTGTGATTGTGAGTTAGGGTTAGGGTTTGGTGATGTAATAGAAATTTAGTAGAATATTTGGTTTGTTTATTATTGATGTGGAGCTACATATATATATAGGAGAGGATAATCCCTCTCTCTACTACTCTACTCCATGTGGGACTAAAAAAATTATTTAATACTCTCACAACACTCCCTCTCAAGATGGACGATAGATATCAATCATCCCCATCTTGTCACATAGTTTAGAAAAACTCAATGAATTAAAACCCTTAGTAAGACAATCTGCGACTTGCTCTTCTGAGCGAACATGATCGAGCTTTAATATTCCTTTATCTAGCTTCTCTTTGATGAAGAACCGATCGATTTCGATTTGCTTTGTTCTGTCATGCTGAACTGGATTGTTAGCTATACTTAGTGCAGCTTGACTGTCACTCAGAAGGCGCAATGGTGTTCCTTGGTCTAGCTTCAACTCTGTCAATGGTGCTTTTACCCACAGCAACTCTAACACTCCCAGAGCCATAGTTCTGCTTTAGCGGTCGATCGTTCTACCACAGACTGTTTCTTGCTTCTCCATGAGACTAGGTTACCTCCCACAAAGACACAGTAATCTGAGGTATACCTTCTGTCGTCCATGCAGCTTGTCCAATCTGCATCGCAGTACCTCTCAACACCCATGTGTCCGTTGTTTTTGAACCATAACCCTCTTCCATGAGTCCCTTTCAAATATCTCAGAGTATGGAAAACTGCATCCATGTAGCCCTTCCTTGGATCATGCATGTAGCGACTTACTACACTCACAACAAATAACATATCAGTGCGAGTGTGGTCTAGATAAATCAATTTGCCTACAAGTCTCTGATATCTCTCACGATCAACTGGCTCTCCTGCCTCTGCCCCCAACTTATCTTTCCGATCGATTGGAGTGTCTGCCGATCGGCATTCCAGCATACCAATTTCTGTGAGCAGATCTAGTACATACTTTCTCTGAGAGAGGACCATCCCATCTCTTCCTCGAGCCATCTTGATCCCGAGAAAATATCTCATCATTCCCAAGTCCTTTACTTCAAATTCTTTGGCAAGTTTTGACTTCAGCTGGGTAATCTTCTCCTCATCATCTGTTCTCACCTGTAAGCATCTCAAACGTTGTCTTTCATCCTACACCTGAGAGAGCATCATGTTGATGGGATATGCAGCCGTCAACACGGCATGCCCCTACAAGTGTTTAGGAACATCATAGCAAACATCATTGACCGTGCCACTTCTAACAGGTGCATGTTCTTCCGCTCTGCCACGTCATTCTGAGCTGGTGTATAGGCACATGAAGTCTGATGTTGTTTTCCATGGGTTGATAAGTATTCTTCAATAGCCTTGTTGGTGTATTTTGTCCCATTGTCAGACCTCAAAGTCTTCACCTTAACACCATATTGCGTTGTAACACTGCGATAAAAATCTTGAAAGCATGCGAATACATCACTCTTACTCTTCATTAGATATACTCAGGTGACACAAGTGTAGCAGTCAATAAAGATGATAAACCACTTAAAACCATTAACAGTAGTCGTAGGACAAGGTCTCCACACATCAGAATGTATCATATCAAAAGCAGCTAAACTTCTATTTCTATAACTCATATACGAGCTTATGGTATGTTTTCCAAGTTCATAAGCATCACAAACCAACTTTTGCTTATTAGCCTTTTGATACATAGAGAGATACATCTGACTCAGTAGACTGAATGAAGAGTGTCCCATACGCTGATGTTGGAGTAAAAATTCTGCTTCTACAGTCCTTCGCGGCTCCTCCTGTTGTGCTTCATCTATCAGTGATGCCAATGCTGCATCCAGCATATCCATGTCCAAGTACCATAGCCCTTTATGCCAAGTATCAGTCCCCAATCGTCTTCCCGTTCCCTTCTCCTGAAAAATTATCTTAGGAATGTCAAAGGAAACAACACAATCAAGTTGAAAAACAATGACACTAATGGACAATAAATTAATAGAAAAAGAGCATGTAAGACATCAGTAAGAGTCATGGAAGGGGTGCATTCAACTGTGCCTTTACCCACAATGGGTCTAGCAGTACCATCAGTAGTCTTGGAACTCATCATGGGCACCCGTGACATGGCGGGATGTCCCAGAGTCAATTATCCAATTTAGACTTCCTAGTCTGTGGGTAGATACAAGGGCATGAGCAGGTATACCTGTGCTTGTATGGACACAATAGGTGATGTTACCCCAGGAGGTGGTTATAGTCGATGCCCCAGTGGTGTTGGCTCGACTGTCGCTGGTTCCAAGCTTTATGCTCCTCCATATTTCTGGCATTTTCCTCTCACTAGAGGTCATATCGGACGATTGACTCTCATTTTCCCCTTCTACCAGGTTTGCATTGTGCCCTCCAGAATAATTACCTCTGCCTCTGCCATAGCCTCCTCTGGCACCCCTACGCCCTCCACGACTACGTCCGCGGCCGCTGGACTGGCTTGTTAGAGATTTCGTACAGAATATGATGAAATATCCAGGTTCTCCACAGTTGTAGCACCATCTTTCTCCGGAAGGGTTTGGGTTAAACACAGCTAGAGCTGATTTTTTTTCCGGAGAGCTAGTGGTGCTAGGCATTAGCTTCAGTCGTGCCTCTTCTTGTGCCATAACAGCTATGGCCTCCTCCAGTGATGGTAGTCCGGGTTGTGCAAGTATGACATTCCTCCTCAGCTCGAATGCTGGGTTGAGCCCCTTCAGGAACTTTATCATCCTCTGTCGCGAAACATATCCCATGAACTTCTTATAATGTTTCGCAAATACCGGTTCCATTTGCTCATCCTCCACGCCAATGGGATCATAGTGGTCGAGATCTGACCAATACTTCTTTAACATAGCCGCATACTCAGAGATTGTGTGATCTTCTTGGACCACCTTATCAAGTTCATCTTGTAGTTGGAAGACCCTCATAGGATTGTCCGACCCTGAGTACATATCCCTCAGCGTCATCCAAATGTCACCAGCACCCTCCATTGCTTCCACTTTGTCCGACACTTAGTCGGTCAATGATGCTGTCAACAATCCAGCAACAACAATGTTGACGATTTTTCAGACAACAAACTTCCGTGAGTACTGATCTTCAGGTGCCTTGGTTTGGCCATTCACGTAGCCCACCAAGCCTCTTGCCTTTAGAGTCTGCATCGCCTGACGCGACCACTTCAAGTAGTTGGAAGTACCCTCCAACTTTATTTCCAGTTTCTCCAACTTTTCTATATGGTGAATGAACCACATCTGCGTGTGCAACACGAGAGCTAGTCTCGGTCATCTGCGTGTGCAACACGAGAGCTAGTCTCGGTCAGCCTCCTAGAGAAGAGATCGTCCACCAAAGCCTTCATCTCTTGGGCCGTCAACTTGCCGTAGATCGTCTCCATCGTCTTCTTCTTGTCCTCTTCTATCATTAAGACGGTGGTAGATCTAGATCGTCTCCACCTTTGATCGTCGTCCTCTCCACGTCTACTGTTTCTCCTTCAGCGACAGTGGTGTCCCTGAGAGCCGTTGCTCATGTCCCGTGCACGGCTTCGACCCGAGGCCGCATGGCCTGACGAAAATGAGGGGGAAGAACCGACAGTTGTGGTCGAGATCAGGAGTTCACACAAAAGTTCCCTCACTGATATACCTTGATCCAACTAGCAACTATATAATTAATATTCCGAATTTCGATTACAACTTGCTGCTACAAAAAACGATAATCAGAAAATTAAACTTCTCGCTCTTCCTTACAATCGCAGTTGCATACGGACAAAACCGAGTTACAACTCATAAAAGAGAAGAAGATGAAATACTGTGCTGGCGGCGATGGAGAGGGGGCGGAGGTCGGCGTGGAGGAAGGGGAGGGGGGGTTGCTGGCCGGCGGGGAGGGGGGTTGCTAGCCGGTGGCTGGGAGGTGCCGGCGGGGAGGGGAGCTGCTGTCCGGCGGATGCTGGTGGTGGAAGAGGAGGGGGCGCTGTGGAGGGCGTTAGGGTTAGGGTTTGGGAAAGAGGGGGTTTGGCTCTGATACCAAATAGAAATTTAGTAGAATACTTGACTTGTTTATTATTGATGTGGAGCTACATATATATAGGAGAGGTTACCTCCTCTATCTACTACTCTACTCCATGCGGGACTAAAAAACCCTTTAATACTCTCAACAGATGTAATATTTTTTTTACCTTTAGGAGTAGTATTGTCCTAAATGTGTTAAATTTTAATGGTGGATAGCAAAGTGAGACTGACAAAAAATTCGTGGTAGTCATGTGCGCAAAAAAGTAATGGTACCAAAGTTGAAGGTATTTAAATGCAAAAAAAGGGTTGTATTAGACTATTAATCAGATAGCTTCATGGGGAAATCTTGTGGTTCTGTTTAATGCAAATATATATTCGAATCTCATTTTTCATTGGTGCTTTTAGGCATAGAATGAGCTGGAGATGTACCGCAAAAACTGGAAAATATTCATGGAGCAAGTGACACAAATCTTATAGTTGATGTTATCTTATAACAACCAACCAATGTCATATAAAACTTCTATATTAAGGACAAGACACGTGCCATAAAACCCATGTAAAATAGCTTGTCAAGCGTGCAGTTTAAGCCCATGTGATTTGCGTTACTTGGATGGAAATGCCCATGTCTATACTTCCTGATATTGTTAAAACCCTTCAAGGATTCTTCAAGATCCTCTCCATAGAGTTTCTCTGTAATCTAGATAAGAGAGTCCAAATTATATAATAAAGTGCCTAATAATCAAGGTTCAGATTGTCAGCCTAAACTGCCGAAACTGACAAATTCAGAACCACCGTAGGCCCCTGAAACTACTAGACCAATAATCATATGAAGGATATGAAATCGATACTGCGACCTTTACACTATTTCACCAAAACTAACTTATTTTTCACTTAAGTTTTCCTTTATTTAATTCATTAATAGATGCATTTAAGAGAAGCTAAATGGTAGCAAATGATAGATTGGTAAGATTTGATACACAATCAAATTTTGACGATTATATCCATAAGTATTTATCTTTGTATGTCTTGAATTTGTAAGAGGGAATGGTACCATTTCAAGTGTGAAATATACATAGTTGTCGCTGAAAGTAGTAATAAAGGACAGAACAGTTAAATGTTTACAACAACAACAAAGCTTTTATCCCAAATTTCTGGGAAAATGGTTCAGATTTTTAGTCAGCCAAAATTTGACATTTATATCCAGGGTTATGTGGCTCAGATTTGTAGATGAAAGCCCTTTGAATGTGATATGCATAATGCTGAATCTATCTTTGAGGTTGGAAATATCCCTTTGACATTTATAACCTTAAATTTGGAGGTAGAAAGCCCTTTTAAATGTGGTGTACCTTTGTCATTGGCAGATATCCATACCCAGATCCAAGCAATAAATCTATGCAACAATGGAGCAACTAGCCAAAGTTTCCTCGGCCGAAAAATTGTCTAGGGCAAAAGGAGAAGGTTTATTGTGAGCTATTGCATTTTCTTAGACTCCCTTCATAAGTTGGTGCCAAGTTGGCAAGTACTAAAAACTTGGTCTACAATTGATGGGTTGTCATCTCGGAACCATGGAAACTTGAATTTGTGCGGTATTTATACCAGACATGACACAACCGGACCAAGACATATAATGACACCAAAGTTGGTGATCTGTTTTGTTGTCGTATGTGCAGGGGTGGACCCACCCTAGGCCATCCTAGGCCGAGGGCCCTCTCTCCAAGTTTTCGGTTTACTTGTATATAGTCTTTGAATGTCTATATTATACGTTATCATTCTTAGGTGTATAATAACTAGTTGGTTAGTTAAGTACTGAACTTTATATTTGAGAGGTCTCAAGTTCAAACCTTGTCCTTGTTATCCCATTATATCTTTTTATAACATTTTCATAACGCCAACCCTAAACATTGAGTGTTTTCTTCTCATCCCTCAACCCTCCCTGAAACAAGTTAGTAGTGTATTATATTTTCTCTAGATATATTGTGTTACACTGTACCTGTCCATGTGCCTGTGCGATATTAAATTAACAGATAAAGACTTATACATAAATTAAATACAATTTTACAGCTTATTTTGCTTAACACATTGTAATGTTCTTCATAATCTACTTTTTTCATGATGTGCAAATCAGATTGATAAGGTTTAGAGCTCGAGATGTTTGCAAGGGGGACATGTATGTTTGCATATTCTTTTCTTGGATGTTTAGTTGTTGATTTCTATCGATATGTTGGTAATAGGAAGCAAAAAAAAAGAAAAAAAGACTACTCTTAGGCAAAAATTATGAAAAGACTACTGCTACACCAGCTTTACTGAATCTTCTACTACTGAACTAAGGGAAGTCTACTCCTATTGACCTGTGAGATTCGACTTTTGGTACTCAAAGGAAAGCATATTGTCAAAAGTTGTAAGTGTATAGGAGTAACTTTCTATTTTTTGTTGCAATGCATCCTTATCATATCACTTGGCTCCTAACTGTCCAAGGGAAAGTTGAAAAGTATGGTCAGGCCAGCGGGAACTTCTACTTCAAAACCACTGTGTTATATCAATGACATGGTAATATTCTGCTTTATATATAGATAATTGTCTTTGGTCAGTGGGCCATGTGCCCCTGGTTTCCTACCTGGCTCCACCTGTCTGTATCACCCTAGGCCAAAGGGGAGCGGTCACACCCCCCTGAGACAAATTTATGTCTGCATCATCCTAGGTTAACCCCCCCTCCCCCCCCCCCCCCCCCCCCACACACCCCCACCCCCACCCCCCACAAAACACTCACCCCTAAGTTAGTATATTTTTCTCCCCCTGAAACAACTTAATGTATTTTCACCCTCCCTAAAATATTTTCTGGGACTGCCACTGGTCGACTGTGCCATTAATCTTGATGTTTTCATTTGAAGTACCCATAAATGTGTCTGGAAGTAGGTAAACCTACATTTTCTGTTTGATTGGTTTAATTTTATTGATAATTCTAAACTGCACTCCACTTATATGAACCTGTATACTGTTGTGATATAATAAATGGTCTCCAATCCCTATGCATACATTTATTTTCTTTTTTCTTGAGATAATCTATACATGAATTTGTTGCGACAATGTATATTATGAAAGGAGTGTTGTATTTGAATCCTTTTATGTTCTGTTAGTTTTGTTAATTTTTACCATGCTCGTATCCGTCTAGAGGAAGAGGTAAGATGATATAATTTTCTATAAGAATGAAAAGAATTGACAATCCCGTATTCTTAATTAATACTGCTGTATTTAAATTAGATTTGAAAGTTCCTTGTTGTATTTCTTTCAATATTTGATCAAATTTATTGCAACAGTTGATGTCATTCTAAATTTCACCCATTGTGTATGCAGAGTGCTTCTTTTCCATCAACGAATCGACTCAATGAATTGAGATAAGCAATCAGTGATTTAATCATGGATAAGAGCCAACCTGACTGTCCTTACCCAGGCTGCTTCTTTTGTGTCATGAAAGAGGGGAATCCTAGTAAACGCAGAGCAGGTCTACTTAAGTTCTTCAGAGATCTTCCTTCTCAAGATGATGATGGACAAGTTCTTCCTATCAGTGGTCTTTGGAACACTGCAATGGCACAGCCAAACGATCCTGAATTCATAAACTTGGGAATATTTGAATGCATGGCTGCTTTAATATGGAAGGGCGTGAAGAACAGGCGTTGGCTTTCACATGATCAGAACATATATATCCCATATTATGCAGCTCATATAATTGGGTCTTACACTATGAATTTGGAGGAGTTTGCTGAAAGCGCTGTGCAAGCTGGAGTGATTCCTCCCTTAGTTGAACTCTTAAGAGGTAGGCTAACTTGGGTGGAGCAGAGGGTAGCCGTCAGGGCATTAGGACACTTGGCTACATATCCTAGTGCATTTGCAGCAGTGGCGAGTTCTGGGGAAGTTCTTGAGCTTTCCATTCAGCTGGCATTAAGTTCTCTAGAGATAGTTTACTCTCACTTTTACCAGTTTGTGGACAGGAGACTTAGCTATCATTGTGATCTCCTTACTCGTGGAATGGGTGGTGAGGAGATGGAGTCTAGGAAGGCAGAGGAATGGGCCAGTCAGTTGCAGTGCTGGTCTCTTCAGCTTATCAACTGCTTTGCTTTCAAGCCTGAGTTTCTTCCCGATATATGCAAGCCTGAATTCCTAGTGAAATTGCCAGACTTGTGGGGTGGGCTTGTTAATGAGAGTTCACCAGCTGGTATTGGTTTGCTGCGAACAATATGCCAGCACAAGCTTGGCAGGGGGGCAGTTGCTAACTGCTCTGGCGTTATTGATGCACTGTGTAATATTGCACGTTCTTCAGATGACTGGCAGTATATGGCCATTGATTGTCTTATATGGTTGCTTCAAGATCTGACTACTTGTCATAAGGTAAAAAAATTAAAAACTTTTATAAATATGAAAAGTGAAAAGTGCTCCATTTTTTGTAATGAATGTTTGCCTGGATGTAAAGGTATTGAGGTGTTGCATATTTGGAAATCCATAACCATCTATCTGGAGGTGCTACCTTATGTTATCATCCAATTGATTTTTCTTATAATATAGAGAAATTTATGGGAAAATGTTTTGCCCATTGGCAGGTTAATACCCTCCCAAGTTCCTTGGCAATTGCACAGTTGGTCCCTACCAAGAAATCATTAGTCAGGAGGTGTCAAATGACCAAAACACCCTTGATTTAAAAATCTGAACTAAAAAAAAAGTTATAATTTTTTTTAATAAACATTTTCGGGGAGAAAAAAAAATTCCTGCCTGCTCCTCCCACATTTCTCCTTCCAGTGGCAGTGGCGGCGGTGACTGCATGCCACACAAACCCATCCCCCCCCCCCCCTCCCCCCTCCCTCAAATGCCTTGCTGCTGGCAGAACATCCCCCTTCTATCATTCCCCCCTCCTCCCCCCCCCCCCCCCCCCCCCCGTCTTCCACCTGCTTCACGTCTGAATCTCTTTAAGCGTATAATTGTCATTAGAATCTGTATATTTTAAAGCTGTTTAAGTATTACATAGTGATGAGTTTATCAAACTATTGTTTCATTGCTATATTATGGACTGTTGAAGCTGTTTGAATCTCTCTATGCGTATAATCGTCATTAGAATCTGTATCTGTAATTCTTAAGCTGTTTAAGTATTACATAGTGATGAGCTTATCAAAATATTGTTTCATCGCTATGTTATGGACTGTTGAAGCTTTATCTAATGGTGTCATGGTATCACACTGGATGCTTCGTAATCTAGAGAACCATGGCCATCAGATTCTAACCACATTTTATCATTAATATTTCCATACATAGCAACATAAATTATTGTCTATTTTTATTTTATTTTTTGCAAGAGGTACATGTTTCTTATGATAGGTAAATTTTATAACAGTTCCCTTAAGGATTTTATGCTGTGGCTTGTTAGGTGATTGATAAAGCTGCCCCAGCACTCATAGACTTGGCTGACATTTCAATTCTTGGTGATCATAAAAAGCTAGGGGACTCTATTGCTAGTGTCCTTCAAGAATGTATCCAGTCACAAGAAACAAAACGCAACTCCATCAACAGGCACACAAAGGAACAAATTGAGGAACTTCTGGGTTCGAAACAGAGGTTCAAATGGGAGAAGAACATGCCAAAGGAAGATCTCCACATAAAACAGGCATCTGCACTGGTTGTCAAACTAGAAGGCAATTCTTTATTTTCATCAGGAAATATAGCTGGAGCTGCTTCAAAATATTCTGAAGCATTGGCTTTGTGCCCAATGAGGTCCAAAAAAGAACGAGTTGTTTTGTACAGTAACCGGGCTCAGTGTCATCTTCTACTGCAGCAACCATTGGTTGCCATCAGTGATGCTACTCGAGCTTTATCTCTTCACAACCCTCCTAATCGACATGCAAAGAGTCTGTGGAGAAGGGCCCAAGCATATGATATGCTTGGTTTTGCTAAGGAAAGCTTGTTGGATGCCATTCTATTCATTAATGAATGTTCTCAATCTAATGATCCTGACCTTTCAATGAGACAGAACAAGGTTCCTGATTATGCTGAAAGGTTGGTGAAGAAGCAGATGCGTGCTGCATGGTTATTCAGAGAAGCATCTGTTAAACATGGAGGGGTACGATGTGATGGTGAAGGGGATCTTTATGGTCAAGAGGCTGATGGTTCTGAGTGGGAAACGGCTAGCGAAAGTGATATGGGAAATGATGGAAGGGGAGAAGCTGATGACGACGACGTTGATGATGATGATAGTGATGATGATGATAGTGAATGGAAAGAAGACGTAAGGAAAGAAAAGTATGATAAAGCTTCACTTTAAGGTAAGAGACTTTTTGAAAAATTCCATTTATATTCTACTTATATGGAGAATAACACAGCATATATGTATGAAAATTTGTGAATGAATGAGATGTCGATTATTTGTCAGTTTACATCTTACATCCTTAGTGGTGTAGGGCGGGATTACAGGGTCGATAGACACGGAGACGATTCACAAAGCATATATAAAATGTGCGCTGAAGCTTGAAAATTATGAAGAACTAATTAACTAATAATTCTGCAAACGATGTATCTTAACAAATTTAACAAGCCAAAAGGTTGAATTCAAGATAAGGTTAGAAGCTACCCAAATTGCAGATTCGTAATATGCGAGGGAACAGCCAAGGTGGAACTTCGAAACTTCAATTCTTATACAATCCAATCCTTAATAGTGGGTTTCTTGGACTTCAATGTAGAGCAGAAGTTCGTTGGGGAGGTGCAAAATAATTGCAATATATTAGGCAAGTTTTCTTTTTTCTGCAGAAGTGGGTTCTAACAGGAGTAGGGTTGGCTGATTGCTTGTAAAATTGTACTGTGCATATTGATGATGATGAAAGAGGGGGTTTCTTTTCCATGAATGGGCAGAAGGTTTGATGATATTCTGAACTTGGTCGAACAAAGACTTCCTGCGGGAATAATGGTGGAGATGATGATTATGGGCGGAGATGATGGCACGGTGATGTGTCTGGGATCACGCCGAAGGTGAGACAATGGACCATGGCAGGATCCGGTTTCAAACAATATCAGCAAACTCAAACTCACAAAACTCAATAAATAATACTTCATAAATTGGAGGGAGAAAGATTTGAGAAAGATAAAATAAGTAGGCTCTCTCTATGTAAATTAGCTCTCTCAATTTCCTTTTCTCCATAAAAAGTAAGCAATATATGCCTTTATATAGGCCAAAAAAATAAACCTCAGCTGGTTTTGGTTATAGGAATCCAAATCCAATTTACATATTCATCTCCTGATCTAACTTAAAATATAAATAAAAACTAATCCTAATGTCAGTCGGTTTCGAATCCTAGTTGGACAAGGGATGGTCCTCCATCATTTAGTCAAAGAACTATGCCCACTTTCTAGAAATCCTTTCTATACGGAAACTTGTTCAAAAAAATTTATAGTGCTTCTTGACTGAGATTTGTTCCACTCATCCTCCTTTGATCATAAATGATCCCTTGGCAACGAGGTTAACCTTGTTCACATTTTTTTTCTTTGTCGTGGTTGAAGGAAATATTAGGTATGGTTTGTTTCTGAATCGGTTATGTTACTCCAAAAAACGATTCCACTTTTTAATTTTGTGTATTTATTCTTTAGGGCTAATTATCGTTTAGGCCCTGGATTTTATACCAGCTAAGTCCTGACATGCCCAATGGAAAGTTTGGACCCTGAATTTTATTTTTGGTTTCATTTTTTCCATTATACCCTCCTTTCCAACATGTGTTGGGTGTTTCCCTTGTACTCATATTCAGGGTATAATGGGAAAAAGGAAACCAAAAACAAAAAATCATGGTCTAAACCAATGTTACCATGATCGTGGGTCGCTTTGGTATGTGGTACGGATACGGGTACGCGATACGGTACCTCAGCTGGTAGCGGTGCGGTGGGAGTAGGCTTATTCGGTACGTTATTTGGGATCGTTGTTCGTTTTTATCTGGGTCGTCTTTTGTACCATATACAATTATATAGAAGTATACACCAAATATCATAAGTTCATAACCAAAGCCATCAAAATCCAATTGAAGGAAAGCATAGATAATATTCTTGTAACTAAACAAAATATCATAAGTTCATAAGCAAAGTCATCAAAATCCGGATCGCTAAATTTGACGAAGGGATCGCGAACGCACCATTTCGGGTTCGTTCGTCCCAATTCGTGGGACGTAGGGGGGTTGGCGAATTATGCAACTATGGTCTAAACTTTCCAATTGGAACATGTATAAAATCCATGGTCTAAACACTAATTTAGATCCATGGAATATGTCAGGGCTTAAACTCTAAGCATGTATAAAATCCATGGTCTAAACACTAATTAGATCTATTCTTTAACATTATGTTTTTAAGAACATTTTCTCCCCCTTTTGAGGAAAAGTTATTGGTGCTGGTAGCCCAGGACATAATAATAATCATCTTATGATTTCATTTTATTCTATAGGTTCTCTGTGAAAAGCCTTGTTTCTTCTCCCCTCTGTTCATTGGGTTTTTATCCAAAAAATGTTGTTTATATTAGAATATCCTAGTATCTACCCAGTAGCCCTCAAAGGATGTTAGGGGGTGGGGGACTGACAGGAGTCTCTCTCTCAATGTTATTAAATGAGAAGGGGTATTGTGCTAGTAGCCAGAACAAGCACGGCCATTAATGATTAGCCTTATCTCAAAAAAAAAAGTGCTTGCTTGCATATTAGAGCATATGACCGGCATCCCCTTATGATTTCATCTTATTCTGTAGGTTCTCTGAGAAAAGCCTTGTTTCTTCTCCCCTCAGTTCATTGATTTTCTCTAAATAAAATAAAAATATATACTATAATTTCCTAGTATCTACCCAATGATCCACACAGTCTGCAGGGTTGAAACTGGCAGGAAATTCTAATATCGCATGTGTTTGAGAGTGGGAGATGAAGAGAAGCTGTGTTTATCAACCTTCTACTAAAATCTCTCTCCTCAGTCCTCACCCGTCACTCTTTCTTGCTACCCTCTACCCTCTCTCCCCTCTGTAGGCACCTGAGCAGGAGGATACTTTGTGAATCTCCCCTGATTATGACACGTGACTTAAGGATTTTGTGAGATATGCTACAGAAATTGAGAAAAGAGGAATATATTGACTATTATTTGATAAATTTAACTTCCCTCCGTTTTCCTTTTACCCTTTTATAGGGGAAAACAGATGGAGAAAATGACAAAAAACAAACAAATTTGACTGGCAATTGTGATCATATACAGATACCCTCAACGACCTTCATAACTGCCAGAACTGTCTTTCTTTGTCTAATTATAGTATTTTCATCTCTAAGAGTGTTATTTCTTGAGAGTATCATTGCACAATCCCATGTGATTTCAAAACTGTGCCTGAAATTCCTTTTCAATTGATAATGCCTCGATTTTACAATCACTCCTGGCTTTATTGGCTGCTTCCTACATTATAAGGAAGCTGGTACCTTCTGTTACTCTATAGTGGTTGAAGTAGTTCACAACCCTACACCATCTTCCAGCAATCTCCTTCCAATCAGGAGACAAATGCACTTGAGCGGTTTGTTTCATGTTACCTGATATGTTATCTGTTTGATCTTTAGTCCGGTGGTCCATTCAACAGAGCTCAGGAAGACTGGCATGGACAATTCTTCCAAATTAGCTTCTAATTACTCCCTCCCCGAGATTTAACTGGATGTCTGCATTACTGAACTCTTGCTATGTTGTGGTTAAGCTTATGCTGTAGCAATGACAATTGGAGCCGCAAGTCCACGATCAGGTGTGCTCACTTCTGTAATTGTAGTTCTGCTGCTGAAACCTCGGTTCCTGATAGTCCTCGTCAAACCATAGAGGGTTCCACCTTAATCAGATATGTCTGTTCATTCTCTGCTGCCAAATAGTTTAGCTCCCTGACCATGAGGCTTTGCAATCAATTCTTTGCTACCTGATTGAGAAGGGATAACTCAATACCCTATAGGAGAGGTTGGAGAAGGTTGAGCTTTGATTTTGAAATATTCAACAACTACAGAGGATGAAGTCCCTGTTTCGAATTAAATTTAAGTTCCTCTTTAGGACAACACAACTTAGATGCAGCCAACTTCTTCAGATCAGCTGTCAAGAAAATAGGGTGATTAAATAGAATCTTAGCATTCGTTTCCGTCCTCTAACCTTATTTCAGTCCCTGTTTTGTTTCCTCATCAGTCAGCCCTCTCTCCTCCTCTTTTTCCTCCTCTCTTCCCTTTCTCTTTTATCCTAAATCCTAGAAGTCTCTCAATTATTTCCCTCGTCTCGTCATTACAAAGTTTTAGTCCCTCGGTTGTCTTCACAGCATTATTCACAGGTGGACCACTGATTATATGTTGACACGAGCTCATAGGCAAACCTAAATAAAAAAAAAAATCTACTGATGTCAAGCAGATTTTGGTTTGTTGGATATTAATTATTAAATTTAAATATTTGGTTCCTCCCTTATCATAGAGATATTTCATATAAATAGAATATGTTCTTGAAAGGAAAACTTAAATATTTGTTCTTCATTTATATGTTCATAATTAGGAATAATAACATTCAATGGTAACCAATCCCAAAGTTTGGGAGAAGAGCTTTGTTGTTTTATTTACGTGCCTCATAGTTAGTAGAAGGTCTAGTTGTATTGGAAATGAATTCATCATGGTTTTCTTGTTGGAGTTAATATCTTCGCTTTTTTAAAACTCTATTCCTGCAATTGGTAGTCAGGGGTGCTCACGAGTCAAAGAGGTTTTCTTGAGAAACAGGTCTACTTTTGTCTTATTATAAAAAACCCTTCTAGGATCTGGATTATCTCAAGCAAGACTGAAAGAAGTTCTGAATATTTTGAGTGCCTAACATGATTTCCTCACGGAAATGACCTCTCTATTTCACAGGTTCTGAATATTTTTAGGAGTGCCTAACATGATTTCCTCAAGGAAATGACCTCTCTATAAAATGACGGTAAGGTGCATCTGACCTTCTTCACAGACAAACATTAGTGGAAGCCTTATGACACTAGGACATAAAATCATTTCTTTAACAGATCAAAGTTCTTGCATGGATTTGTGTTTATGATGCAAGTTTCAGAAGTTCTTCAGAACCTTTTACCTTTTTCGTGCTTGAGTTCATTATAGCATATTGTTTTCTACTGAAACTCTTGTATTTATTTATTTATTGATTGATCTTGTGTATGAATTTCTTTTGATTGTCCTTCTTGATAATCTTCTAACTTCCTAAAAGAAACAGTCAATCAAAGGAATGGTATCATGCATTCTATCAACTTAGTTTATTCTGTAATAGTCTGGGGCTATCATGAAGATAAATAAAGTAGTTTGTTACACAACGTAGTGTTATGTACACAAGTAATTATATAGTTATAATTTTTTGTTTAAGTAGACCTACCAATCCTCAGGTCTATTTCTTTAGAAACTATAGTCATCTGACTTTACACATAAATATTGCAGGTTGAGACATTTTGCATTAGCATTGGCTTAAAAGAAAATATGGACTGAGCACTTGTACGTAAGCAATGCTTATATCAGGAGGAAGTTTCAGCTGATCTCCATTCAACTTGTGCAATGTTGTATCTTAAATTGCCTTTCTATTGTCATTTGTTGAAATATTGTACTTTTGCCATCGCAAACAAAATAAACATAGTTATAAATATCTATTGATGAGAGATGGGTACTGTTGTTATTGGTTGGCAACCTGGAAGTAGGCAAGAGCAGATGTGTTCCATTCCAAGAAGCAGGTCCTAAGAAAACATAGTTTGGTGGTGTACACAAGACCAACCTGTGGCTATGCAAATCAATTTCTATAAAATACTATATGGGATTTGTGGAAATGGCAAGTACGGCCCAATAAAATGGCTTGTGTCCTGGGAAATGTATTTGACATGACCATCCAATCTTTGCTCTTTCTTACTTATCGTTGGTCATACTTTGTTGTGCTTTAGTCAGTTGCCACCATTACATGTACATTTGCTTTTTTCCAATTCACAATTTCATTATGTACAGATGTGTCAATAAAATATTATGTTGGAGCTTAGTTTACTGTTCTTGTAACTAGCAAGTGACTGGCTTTTAACACTTCAACCATTGTAATAATATTTTGGACATACTGCCATTATTGCTTTTTTTTCCCCTAAAACCTTTCCACTTTCATATATTTACATGTATCTGGTTAATAAAAGAGTAGGTTTGTTAAAGAATTGCAAGTCTAAAGCCATACTGATCATTTTGCAGCATTTAGTTATCAAGGGACATTTTCTTAGATTGAATGCCCTTGAAGTAGCTCATCTATATTTGCAATAGTCTTTATCTTCTTCAATTTTGTTTTATGGAGTATTTGTCTGAGAAAATCCAAAAATTTTAAAGAGTGCAGTATTATGTCCACCATCAAACTTAATGGTCTCCATATCCATAGATTCAGGAATAACTTATTTTCCCTTGCAGCAAAAATCCGATACTTGGCTCCTTTAATGATAATTATGATATAGTTCAAACGCCCTTTCTAAATCTTGTACTTACTCTTGATGCCATGGGTAATCACCAATACTGTCTTTAACAATGGTTAAGCGTAATATATATATATATATATATATATATATATATATATATATATGGTCATCAATGTGTACTAGTACACTATATTTTTATTGGTTTACATGTGCATAATTTATATAGAAATATGAGCATAATTTGATAAACATTGGACATTCAATATTTTTACTTTTTTATCCTACATTAACTTGTTTTTAACGTCTACTTTTTCTTACACTTTAACTTGGGATTTAATCAAACTGCCGTTCGATGGCTCCACTTACTAGTCCCCCCATCTGTGGGTTCTTGAAAAAAAAAGAACAAAGTGCTCGGAAGGCGCTAACGAAGTGGCAGAGCTGTTGCCGGCGTCTGATTTCTGACGTACGGCGAATCGTACGGTGACACGTGTACAGCAGGGTGGGTGGGTGCTGTGTATTTTTTTTTTTTTTTAACGGATGGCTGTGAGCTTCGTGTTTCGGCGTGGAGTGTCAATATTCTACAATGGGCTATTTGATTTTATCTCCTTGTTAGATTAGGTATATTGATATTACCTCATGTTAGAACAAAAGTTAAGTTTATCCCTCCTAAAAGTGTTGTTAAAAATTTATTAACGATACTTTCAAAACTTTTAACGACACTTTCAGGGGGATAAGCTCAATTTTTGATCTAACAGAAGGTAATATCAATATATCTAATCTAACAGGGAGATAAAATCAAATAGCCCGTTCTATAATACAGTTTAAGAATGGTAGTACTTTTGGAATACACACTTCTATTAACATTTCAAATATTGCTTATTCAATGGAGCCATTTATTTAATTATTTTAACTTTTGATTAGTAATAGTTTTAGAATTGTTTTAAATTCTGTTTATGTATACTAGGTAACTTGCATGTGCACGCATACAAAATTATTATTTTTAAATATAAATTTATTTTAAGACATAAACAGATCAAAAAAGTCCAAAATGACAAAAAATATAACAAAAAAAACCGATAAAAACAACAATAAAAACAATAATAAAAAAACGATAAAAACGAACAAAAGGGACAAAAGCGATCAAAAACAAAAACAAAAAGATAAAAATGACAAAAAAATTAAACGATAAAGAAAACAAAAAACAACCAAAAAACAAAAAAAAAACACAACCAAATTAACAAAAAAAGAAAAAAATGCCTAAAACGATAAAAAACGATCAAACATGACAAAGAACGACAAAAAAGAAAAAAAAATGATCAAATATGATAAAAAACCAAAAAAACAAAAACATGAAAAAAAATCAAAAACGACAAAAAAATAAAATAAAATAAACGAGCGAAAAGGACAAAAAAATGTGCAAAAACGACAAAAAAAACTATCAAAAAAACGATAACAAATGACAAAAAGGACAAAAAAACAAGCAAAATGACAAAAATAATTTAAAAAAATCAAAACCGACAAAAAAAATGCAAAAAAAGACAAAATTGTAAAAAATGATTAAAACCGACCAAAAATGATAAAAAAAGGACAAAAAATAGGTGAAAAACGACAAAAAATAATCTAAAACGAAAAAAAATGATAAAAAGAGAAAAATAAAACGAACTAAAACGATAAAAAAATTTCACAAAGGAAAAAAAATCATTAATAAAAAAAAATCAAAATATGGAAAACGAAAAAGACAAAACGATCAAAAACGAAAAAAAATAGTATAAAGACCTAAAAACGATAAATAAAAGGACCAAAAATTAAAAAAACGAAAAAAATTAGCAAAAACGATAAAAAATAAAAAAAGGTGCAAAAACGATCAAAAACAACAAAAAGACAAAAAAACGTGCAAAAACTATCAAAAACGACAAAAGAAGAGCAAAAAAGACCAAAAACAATAAAAAGGAACCAAAACCGACAAAAAACGATAAAAACAAGCAAAAACAATCAAAACGAAAAAAAGACAAAAAACGTGCAAAAACGACAAAAATATCAAAATACGAGCAAAACAGACCAAAATCGACAAAAAAAGTGCAAAAATTATCAAAAACAACAAAAAATGAACAAAAACACTAAAAACACTAAAAAAATGACCAAAAACAACAAAAAAAGGACAAAATCGGCTAAAAAAAGAAGAAAGAAATTACCGCATATCATATATCCCTTTAAGTTGTAATGTAATCGTGATTACATAGGTTTTATGACGTAATTGGTTTTAGAAGAAACGGATGTAACGTAATCAAACTTGTAATCGCGATTACATTACATCTAATTTTTTTATTGTCCAACCAAACATCCGAATTAGAGTATCAACGTAATCGCCATTACGATTATGATTACATTACGGTGAACCAAACGGCTCTTCTATGTATGTGTTTTGAAATTCAACTTTGATAATTTAACAACTAGTGCAACTTTAGACTTAAATTCGAAATACAACAAACGTGTGTATAAAAAAATTAATATAATTTAACTACAATCCCAAATTTTGATCCGATCATTAAACAATATAAATAGCTCAACCGAACAAAGTAAATCGATTATATCGGTTCGTTTCGATTTCGATTATGGCTAATTTTGGTTCAATTTTGTTTTTTGTTTTTATAATTTTTTTTTTTTTATAATTTTGTTTTATTCACTCTCACATCTTAATTATTCACTTTCCCTTCTCAATTTTCTTGGTATTTTCAAAAACCAAGAAGAAAATAAATGAAAATTTTAATTTTCTAATTTTTTTTTCTTTTCGCGAACCAAACGTGACCTTAAATCTTGACAAGTAAGTAAGACAATTTTCTAGTCTTAGGAATATAACTGAAATAGTAAAAAAAAAATTTCCAATGGGCCATTATATGGGCTTATAGTGGTGTTGTTTGGTTCCAAAATTTGGAGGCTTAGAAATAATTTTTCGATTTCTTACCAATTTTTTGATAAATCTAGAATTGAGAATTGAAGAAAATATCTGAGCTATATAATTGTAAGAAAGTAAACCCCTATGCACCTTAAAAAAATTATTTTTCGGAAAATGTTGATTGGACGAATTGATTACATTTATTTTACGTGATAATTCAATGACATTAACTAAATTTAAGTAAAATTATCATCATGAAATTAATGGAAGAGTATTTGAGAAAAATTAAACAAATTAAAAAATTTATTTGCTCAATAAAAAGGTCGTTGCGAGCTGGAGTTCGTCGGAAAGCCAGAAATCATCCTTCGCTATGCTCTTAGCCATTATGTTTTCTTTCTCTTTCACTCTTTTCTCAACAATAGTACAAGAGAAAAGAAAGGAACAAAGATTGGAAATATGGAAAAAAAAGAGTTACTATACTCCTTTCATGAATTATTTTATTTTATTTTTTATTGCTTTTATAAAACAAAACCATTAGCCAAATTTATACTTCCTTTTTCTGGAGACTTGTCTCCTTTATAATTTTACTTTGTGGAGTAGAGAAACTATATTCTGCTCTTTGTTTCCAAGTTAATTATTTAAATTAAGCAATTAATCGGTCGCCTAAAATTCGCAAGAAGAGATGATAAACATATGAACAAGGTAAGTAAGACCTTTGATATAAGTAATCAGCATTTTAGAAGACGACGACAACAACAAAATTATTTCTGGATTATATAATTAAACCTCCAAATCCAAAAGTCTGACCAAAAACTATACTTTCAAAAATATTGTAGCTTTACACTTTTAGATAAAGTCCCAAAATTATTTTGACCAGCACAATTCATTGTTATTTTATTATATATAAAATTAGAAAATTTGATCGTACGAAGATATCACGAAGAACTATTAATATTAACATTAATATTAAAAATAGACAATATTTATATTAATGTAAATGTAAATGTTAATATTAATATTAATATTAATTTAATTTTAGTCTTAATGTTAATTATAATTTCAAATTTTGTTATGTTATCTGTCACATTAACTGCTACGTCAACTGCCATATAAGAAAAGATGATTTAGAAAACACTTTGGAGGGACAAATAGTATTATTCTTTATTAAAATATCCAAAGTATTTTTTTTGTGTCACTCAAACTTGTCCACTTAAGTTTGACCTGCATAACTCATTCGGCTACGTAAGTATTGAAAAGATTGAAATAATTTTGGGTGGTCTCTTGTATAGGCACTAGATGCCAATTTGGTATGTTCATTATCCCAATTTTGTGACAAAAACTTGCCTCAAGTGAATCCCTAGATTGCAAGACAAAATTTGACTGCATAACCCATTCGGCTACTTCACGTGTTTGGTTAAAAATTTACAGACAAAATTTACTGTAAAGTGATTAGGGGTGAGCACCAGTTCGGTTCAGCTTGAAAATAAGTCATAAGAATTCAATCTCTACCACAGGGGCAATGTAGTTAGGACTCCCACGTGTGTAGCAACCCATCATTCCGATATTTCGACAAGGCAAAATAAAAATTCAGGTTACAGGAGGAGTTGCATTGACCATTGTGATTAAAGGAAACATCACTTTGACAATAAATAGATAGATAGAATACCAATAAAAGTGCCAAATATTGCTATAAACTGATAGTTTAACCAGAAACTGATCAAATACTGCAATAAATTTGAACTTAAAGTATCAGAAAATCAGGTAATATCTGATCCAAAACTGACACAAACTGGGTTCATGAATGTGAGCCACACATGTGTACTCAAAAATAGTGTGTTAAGCTTAATTGATACCGACAATCCAGTTTAACAAAAACTGGGTATCTTGAAGCACTTGAAGGCAACACAACAATACAAAAACTGAAATAGAACAAGGGACAAAGGAACAGTAGCTCACCGGTTGAACTGGAAGTGGGAGCGGAGCTGGGAGGCGACACGTCGGCGTCGAGGGAGGAGGCGAGACCCATGGACTCGATGTCGAGCGCGAACAACAAATAGAACAAGTCACAACACTACCTTTGGTATCTCGAATGATATTGTTGAGTGTATATGTCGTATCCGATACGTGTCTGATATTTAACGGCACAACACTAATTTTGGGAGTGTAATTTGCTTCCAAGAATTCTCACGAGTCCCCACCGATGCTAGTACCATTGTTATTGTTGTTGTTGTGACAATCAAAGACTAGATCCCCTAGCTCGGCTCTTAAATCCTCCTAGCAGAAGCCCTCCCCAACGTCGTCGCCGTCCTCCGCCTGGACCTCCACCATCAGCAACGGCGATGACACCGGCGACACCTCCACCGACAGCACCGACCCCAACTTCCCCCTCCCCACGACCCCTCCCTTGCTCCTAGATTTTCGTCACATTGTAGCTGAACTTGGAGCCAATCAGCTCTCCACCCTCTCCAGGATCCTCTTCGCGCTCGCCGTCGACGTGAACCTCCCCTCCTTTGTCACGCCCCGATCTCCCGCAGGATCAACCGTCCCCGCTGGACGCGAATCACCGCGCTAGCGCTCCCGCAGGACGATCGTTCTCATCATGACGTGATATCGCGCGAGCACAAGCTGCATCCGCGCAAGACCAGGTACTGAACAGGCAATGAAATTGATAAGCCACAGAGTCGTCCGGATAGTCTTCAATGCAGCGGAACATTTAAACGACACGAGTAAACGGTCGTTTGATAACTAGTTCACAAGTCGATATAGCGGAAGTATAGAATGAACACAAGTACATGAGTAAAACAAGCTCTTTATTGATAATAAAAAAATATTACAAGCGACTAGGCCGAGATTACAAGTCGCTCAAGCTCTCTCTCTCGAAACAATAAAAACGTTCCAAGCGGCTTACAATTGTGAAATGATACATAGGCGATGTTCCAACATTATGTCTTGTATATGTGCTTTAGCTCCGGACACAATGCTCTAAGGCTCCAGAGCGAGTTCCACGCCTTAGCGCACACGAGGGGATACTCTGCACCGAACGAGTGAAAGTGCCTTCATGCGTACCAGCGAACTCCAAGGTTCCAAGCGGCTTACATTTTTTGAGCTTTTTCCATGGAGTTAGTGTTGTTTTTGGACGATGGAGTCTCATGCGTACCAGTTTTCTCTGCTGCTCATGCGGCCCGATTTTCCCTGGTGCTCATGCGTCTCAGTTTTTCCTGCTGCTCATGCGTCCCAGTTTTTTCTGCTGCTCATGCGTCCCAGTTTTTTCTGTTGCTCATGCATGCCAGCTTTCCCTGCTGCTCATGCGGCCCAGTTTTTTCTGTTCTTTTTTCATGCACCATTTTCCATTTCTTGGATTGTTTTCATTGAGTATTGTATTGGAATATAGTTAGATGTTGTGTTCTTATATTTTTAACACACGATTTTGATCCTCACGACATTGTGGAAATGTAGTATATTAACCTTTTGCATTTGGCATCGGGCAAGCGAGTGTGAGTATTGTCCAATATATCGCGTGTCGCGAATACGATAACTCATGAAAAGCTCGTACTCGTGACTCATCATTCTAAGGAGTTCTCAAGTGTCCACGACTCGAGAACTTGAAATAATTTAGTAATAATTAAATAAGATAAGATTTACCTAGATTATTGGGAGGGAAGAATATTGCGCTACCGGCTACCCCGATCTCTAAGGGCCCCATGAAGCATGGAACAACCCTGCTAGACAAGAGCTCCATGACTGACCAAGTTTACGTGTGTTGCGGCACTTACAAGATAAGTTTATATACAAGTTTATGTTACAAGATAAGTTTATGTTTATAAAGCAAGTTTATGATTCACAAGTTTAAGTTTATGCTTATAAGTTCAATTTCTGTTTATGACAAGTAACTAATTGTGTTGTTGTATATTGTATGTGCACTTAAGTTTACTCGACAAGCGTACCCTTAGCCATCCGAGTTGACTGCAGTACCGATGGTAGCAATATTCTTAAAATATGCATTTAGTAATTAATGTCTGTGATAACCCTAGCAAGTTAATCCTAACAAGCCGTAAAGTTGTTTGGTCGTACGATGAATGATGTTACTTTCATTATAGCTCTTCTAGCTTTATTTTCCCCCGGCGTGTGGTTAGGGTGTTAAGTTGTGCTCGGGTGAAAGTCTGCAACCCCGGTCCTTGTTTGGTTTAAGGGTTGTGGTCCCGATCCAGAGTAGTTCCTATGCTCTCTTGCCGCTCGTCGTCTTACTTTCATTTTTGCACTTGTTATCAGTTCTTCCAGTATTATTCTTAGGACAAGTACATTGGTACCGTACAAGTCTCGATCGGCATCTATTTCTTTATCCTTTGTGGTACTTGTTGCTTGGGTTATGACCCCACTGGCTTTACATGATCAGGTTATCCCGAAAAGAACCAGGATCCACCGCACTTCCAGCAAGATAGCTCGCACTCATAGGACTGCGGTTGAAGCTCGCGAGTGGGTTTTCTTCTTCCACCCTTCGTCTTGATTACTTTATTTTGTGGTGTTTAGCAAGGGACAGAGTTAGCTCCTTATATTTTTGAGACTGCAGTCAGCATGATGTATATATTGGATCATGGCTGGTATATTTGATCATGTATAATTATACTCTGCCAGTGCAGCATTTTGTATTCACTAGCTCCATGGTCATATGTGGTATGTAATTTGAGACGCCTTTTTACTTTCATATATATACTCTTGTACTTGTGTTGCTGGATTGAGATACTAGGATTTGTCGGCCCTAGGACTAACGTCATAGCATGCTAGAGTCCACCCATTTGTCTTCTAGACAACCTTAACACATTGTGGCTTACTTCGGTATTCTGCAAGGTGCGGTTGGCTATGTCAGTCTCGGCCTCTGTCCTTGACTTGCTATCGGCACGTGCGACACTGATGCTCAGCCTTGACTTGCTGACACACCAGGCACTTAGCCACAAAGCAGACTACTTCTCCCTTCATCCCATGCCACCAGTATTACTGCCTCAAGTCTCTATATATCTTTGTGCCACCTGGATGAATAGAGTATGCTGAACGGTGCGCCTCCGCTATCAGCTCCTGACGAATCTCTCCAGGCGATCTCCATACCTCAAAGTCCCATCCTCATGTATGTGCAAGCCGGTCTACATCCCAGCCTATGTCCTCTGTCGAAGTCTCTGGAATCTGGCATCTGGCGGCAAGGCAGTCTTGATCCTCTCAACCAATGTCGACTGTACTTGAAGACTCGACAACTGGTTGTCTGCTCCTGGCATGATAACCTTTATACCCAACTTCTCCAGATCTCTCAATAAGTGTTGTTGGGTATTCAGAAAGAATGTCATGGGCCTCCTGCTCCTGCGTCAGCTACCACATTGGCCTTCCCCTGGTGGTACTATAACTCGATCTCAAAGTTTGTCATCACCTCGAGCCAACGTCTTTGTCTTGTCTCTGGTTCAAGTCCTTCTGAGTATAGACGTACTTCAGGATTTTGTGATATGTAAATATCTCCACCCGCTCTCCATATAGGTAGTGCCTCCAAAGATTCAGGGCAAAGATAACTGCGACAAGCTCCAAATCATGTGTGAGATAGTTCTTCTCATGGGTCTTCAACTGCCTAGAGGCATAGGCCACAACATTCCCATGCTGCATCAAGACACCTCCAAGTCCCTTCTCGGACGCATCACTGTAGATCGTAAATCCTCCCGATCCAGAAGGTATAGTCAAAATAGGTGTCGTAGTCAGACACTTCTTCGTCTCATCGAACGTCGTATAACACTCCTCCGACCAAATGAACTCATCGTCATTGCGGGTCAAGCTGGTCATCGGCTCTGCGATCCTCGCGAAGTTCTCTACGAACCTCCGATAATATTTGGCAAGTCCTAGGAAACTTCACCTCTGATACGTTGGTAGGGATCGGCCACGTCTCTACTGCTGAGATCAAGGACGGTTTTATATATAAAAGAGACACCCTAATCTAGTAATTAGTACACATGGTTAGTATTGCATGATTCTTGAGTTGTAAACACTTGTTAGTAATTAGTTAGCAACTTTAACTTGATATATACAAATGTTGGAGGAAAATTTTGCATATATGTGCATGGAGACCTAGAGGAGTATTATTACTAAATTCGTGTTGGGAATGCAACTTAGCAAATCGCATGAACTAGAATGACGTTGTGCTAGTTGTGTTATTTTGTGTGTTTAATATGTTTAGTGTAATGGCTAATTTAATATTATTATATTTAGGCTCGTTGGATCGCACGAGCGAGGATCTCGGAGTAGGTTCTCTTCACTTACATCTTGGAGACTCAGACAAGTATACCTTGCCTTATTTACTGTTTAATTCCAGTTATTATATTTTGTATGAGTTGTTGCTTTAAATTATATATAACTGTGCGCATCCGAGAATGACTTGGGTGTAGTCGACGAAGACGTCGATGAGTAGCATAGAAGACTTAGACTCTAGTAGACTCAACTGATGTTGTAGAGGTATTTTAATATCTTCCAAGACCTGTCACATATTGCTCACGTACAATATAAATTTATGTTGGGATATGAGTTGACGTACACGACTAGCTATTGGCACATGCGACACGCATCACTGTATAGTGCGTTGTCATGATAGTTCTATTTTACTAGTAACGTGGCATGATAGTTCGAAGTGTATACGTCGTATATTCGACTTATACATTTGCATTGGACGGGGAGGACAATTGGTAGGCGTATGGGATACACACATTGGTATCCGTAGTATGCAGAGGAGCTACGAAACTGATGACCTCCTTTGTGCAGATACCACGCTCTTCGGAGAGTTGGACGTTATGCCTACACCTACCCATACGTACTAAGGTTGTTCTCAGATTGCATACACTTAGATGGATAGCACAACATATTTACTTTATTCAGTATTTATATTCGGCATGTATTTTTGTATCTTGTTACGTTCCTCTAAGGACCTGGTTCCCTTCCAGATCTGGACGAGGCGTACTACCCGACCGTGTATGGGCCCGGACAAAAGACGCGGTACGCTACCGAGAAGGAGCTGGAGGTGCTACCGTCAGAGTTCCCCTGAGTCTCGGTAGGCCTACCGTCTCAGATTTGAGCATCTTATCTAGTTAGCGATGTTCCAGTTCATTTATCGTATTTGTCTTCTGTACTTTTATTCAGTGTTGTATTCAGTGGTTTTGTTCCCACCAGACTTATCTTGGTACTGTATTATGACATTCAGACTCATATCTTTATTTCAGTATTTATTTTCAGTCTTCTTACTTATGTTCTGTGGATGAGATTAGATGTTACATGTTGCATGTTTAGTTAGATGTGGACTTAGTCCATTCTTCAGCGTAGTACAACTTAGATAGGGCCATTAAATTGGAAATCTATCCAAGTTCGTATCAGCTGGCCTTGTTGTGTATCGATTCCATTGTATTTTGGGACTAGGACGTGACATAATTATATTCATAATCCTAACTCTAACTCTCTCCCTCTCTCTCCCGCAGTCAGGGCCCCCTCCTACTTGGACGGCGCGGTGCAGCAACGCGGTTGGAGGAGGAGAAGGATGATGATGATGTGCGGTTGGGGGGAGGCGGCCAGCGCGGGAGAGGCGGTCGGCGGCGCGGGGGAGGAGCCTCCCCCCCCACACACACACCCCTCGTCCCGTCCTTCTTGGGAGGCGCAGCGGTGACCAGCGCGGGGGAGGAGGCCGGCGATACGAGGGAGAAGGAGGAGGGGAGGAGGATACTGGGTGGGGGGGGACGCGGCCAACTCGGGGGAGGTGTCGTCGGTGCGGTGGATGAGGGGGGAGAAGGAGGAGGCGGGGTGGGGGGGACGCGACCAGCGCGGGGGAGGAGGAAGAGGAGGAGGTACGGTAGATGGGGAGGGAGGAGCTGGAGGAGGCGGAGGAGCTGGAGGGAGGGGGAGGAGAGAGGGAGGCGGAGGAGGAGGAGGAGGGAGGAGCTCGAGGAGGCGGAGGCGGAGGAGGAGGAGGAGGAGGAGCTCGAGGAGTTGGGAGGGGGAGGATCGAGGAGGGGGAGGGAGGGGGGAGGAGGAGACGGGTTCGCGGGGGGGTGAAGGGGAAAGGTAGTTTAGGGTTTTCTTTTTCTTTTTTTAGATTGTCAATAACGATATTTTTTAATAAAAAATAAACGGAAGGGGCTATTTCGATCTATGCTATTTTGCAGGTGGGTTAAATTGAACAAAAAATTTACGGGGTCTTAATTTGCTAACGAGACAAATTACGGAAGAATTTTTTTGCAGAAGCGGCCACTGGCCAAGGATAAATAGAACCACACACGCAAGCACACACATAACCCTCCTCCACCGAGGCTCGAACCTCGTCCACCCGGGCTATATATATATATATATATATATATATATATATATATATATATGTGTGTGTGTGTGTGTGTGTGTGTGTGTGTGTGCGCGCGCGCGCGCGAGAAATGACGTCTAGCCTAGTGGTTAAGACCGATGCATATTACCCAGGAGGTTGTGAGTTCGAGCCTCATGGGCGTCATTTAATTTTTCTTTGGAGGAATTAAGTGGTGAGTTGGTGATGGATGCAGCACAGGTGTTATTCAAGTGCGATGCAGTGTGTTGTGTGTGTGTGTGCGCGCGCGCGTGTGCGTGCCCGATCTATGTAAATTACCAACCATTTTTCTTACTTAATTTTCAGTATACAAATGATATAGTCTAGGGCTGCAAGGTTTGGGTTGCATTTATATAATATCTGAAGTCAAACCTAAGATTTTCGGATTTTATGTAATTTTTCAGTATATGATATTTGGAAATATTTCTTAATATTGACACACATACAAGAGGTATAAAGTATCATTTGCATATCATAGTTTTATGCCTTCTACTTCAACAACAATCTAGATAATTTTCACACCTGACACATAAACTTTGATACTCCATTCAAACTTTACTGACGGATGTGTTGGGATCCATAGACTTGTGCAGTGGATGTCACTAAACACTGACCTTTGAATCCGACAAAATGGTATTAGAGCTCTCGAACTGAGAAAACGAAGGTATGACCATGGCAACGGAGAAGATCTTTAAGCAAATGGTGGTTCTTACATGGGAAAGTTGGAGAATTTGAAAACAAATGATGGAGGATCTACTTTATTCTATGGACTTACATGGTTCGTTAGAGGACGAAAGCGCCAAATCAAATGACACGTCAGCTGATGACTAAAAAAAGGCGGATCAGAAGACTATTTGATTCATCCACCAATGATTAGATGATTCGATTTTTCATCATGTTTCCATGGAAAGTTCTGTGAAGACGCTATGGAAGAAGTTGCACTATTTGTACCAAAGGAAAACAGTTGGAAACAAGTGTTTCTTATTTGCCAACTCATAAACTCAAAGTACTCGGAGGAAACAAGTGTTTTTATTCGCCAACTCATAAACTCAAAGTACTCGCAGGACGTCTTGGTGGAGCAACATATGAACAAAGTTTATGGGATCATCGGTCAACTATCTGCAATAAAAATCGTGATTAGGACAAGCTTCAGGTCCTATTTGCGCTCAAGTTCTCTATCGGACAGTTGGAAAATATTAGTGGTATCGGTAAATAACTTCGCTCCAAAGGAAGTTGTCACAATAAAGTTGGTAAAAATAATCTGTTAAACGAGGAGATCCGACGTACGCGATAGAAATGATTGCAAATGTTCGCTCTAGTTGTTTTCAAAAGGAAGGGGGGCCAAAGTCACAACCAAGATCAAGAGGGAGTTCTTGAGATCTTGCAAACATTAATCGCAAGGAAGGCTGTCATCACTAGCCAGACTAGAGAGGCACTACAAACGAGACTACAAAACATTCAAAGATGAGAAGATTAAAGGAAAGATGAATGATCATGAGAATCTCACAACTATGGAAGATCTCATCATCACAGTGAACGAAACTCTAAATTTCATACGAAACTATATAATCTGTTTGGAACTACAAATTGAAACTGTTTAGTTTCTGTTAGATTAGAGCATTTATTGTCTCGGACAGAACACATTTGCTATTTTCATCCTAAAAAAAGGTTCAAAACAGCAAACATAGACACAAATCCAAGGTTACCTTCTAAAGTGAAAATTTTCAAATGGAAACCAAAGTAAACCATGATCCACCTTTATCTTAACATATCAAGATGGTACATCATAATAGAGAGATACTTTTACTGTTTGGTTAGGGGCATCGTTCACCAACAACAAAGCTTAAGCTTTACATGAAGGTAATCAAAACCGTTTCTGACATTTTAAGGACATACACAAATATTAAACATGTGCCTTTTTTACCACTATAACAAAAGATGACATTTTCTGATATTTTAAGGAGTTTCTAAAAAATATGGAAGACTCAATCTAAAAATTAAAGATTTCACATTAGTATATACTTAGGTTAAAAATTTTGGAGCCTTACGGTCTTGGAGATTTTGTGCGATCGTACAACTTGTATATGCTAAAAAACCAGCTTGGAGGTAACACAAATCACACAAGATGAAAAATGGACACATCCTTGAATACCCAAACAAGCAGCTTCAAATCTCGACAAAAAGAGAACGTATTTATTCTTCAAAAACTAACTCTCAGCTCTTGCACAGTAGACATTACAAGAAATTCTAATCTTCAAAGAATACAATTTCCTGATCAGTCTTAAAGAATATACATGAATACTCTGTAAATGTTTTGAAATAAGGACCTAATATGTTTAGAAAAATATCCAACCAACCTTGTGGGAAAATATTCTGTTGACAGCTTGGTCGACAGTGCAACTTCAGTTCCTGCATAGTCACACTTCCCATTACGCCAGTCAAAGTTCTCTGTTGCCTAGTAACAAGAGAAGAAAGCCGGAAAAAAAAATGAGAAATTGTTGCACTCCTTTCCACTTGAGAAAAACTTTGGGCAAAGTAGAGCAAGAACAAGTTACTGGGCACCAAAGGATGGAAGACTGCTGCAAACTAGAAATTAATTGCACTTTGAAGCAAAACCAACCTCTTTAATGCAGAATATTTCCATACTACTACATAATAGGAAATTTTGAGGCTTCGCTATGAAATTGTTCTTTTACACTACTACATAATAGAAAAAAAATTTGAGTTTACAGTTTTTTTTCCAAAAATATCTTTGTCTATGATAATAATTAAAATTCTTCATGGACAGTTAAATAATTCTGTATAGTAGACAAAAATAAATTAGAGGAGGATGTTATTTGCTCTTTCAAAGTTTATGTGATACTAAGATTGTCAGTGATAACAAATTTTTGAGCAGTTGATAATTTAGCCTATTACATTATTTGCTGAGAAGTCGTCAGTTCAGAACTGCACTGCACTCATGATATGGCAGTGATGAGAATTTTCCAGTTATTTTCCAGTTACTCTTACTTGTGAACTGAATAAGAAAGTAACCACGACAAAAGAAAGACCTATTACAAACTCGTGGATTCTGCAATGAAATGCAATTCTTGAATTTTCTTTTCAGTGATTCAGTAAAGAAAACTATTCAACGTCATGACTGGAGAAGTGATCATATCTTCCGTCAACATCTCATCTTGCGGATATAATTGAATATCATGATGAACAGCTTCATTTTTGAAAAAAAAAAAAAAATTAATAATTAGCAACACAACGATGGTAGGTACCATTGCCAGGGAGGTGGCAGGCACATAAATTAGCTGATATTGCAACACGAAAAGACTCCCAATTATAACGTTGGAGCATTCGGTGTTTAATCCCACAGGCTAACATGAAATGTTTCCTTTTCTTTCCCTCGAGAATACTACACAAGACTACAACAAGCAGAAAATGGAATATTACAAAACAATAGCATCAGTCGGTCAGCATCACGATCAGGTATCCACTCGAAAGACTCCTTGAGGGTGGAGAGCAAACTGTTTTGAACCCAGGAAAAACTAGAAGCATCGATCTATTAGATTCCAGCACTACAATTCTAACTTGACATCATGGTAGAGCCACATGCCTGAAGAGCTTGATCCGCAAAATACCTGACATCCACATCTGGGTCCTCACTAAGCTCAACCAGGCAAGGGCGGATAGTCTGTTCTGCTACCTGAAATTAAAATTTCACCAATGCAATCCATGCTGGAGTACAGAATCAAATTAAATGGTAGCATGATGTTTCCAGTACATACCGAGTTTTCAACTATGGGTATAAGGGACTGTAGAACCTTTGCCACATTGAACTTGATGTTGGGTACTCTGGGAATGTCGTGGACTCAGAAAATGTTCAATCCCAGAAAATATATGAAAGGAAAAGCAGACAACATAATAATAATAATAATAATAATATATATATATATATATATATATATATATATATATATATATAGAGAGAGAGAGAGAGAGAGAGAGAGAGAGAGAGAGAGAGAGAGAGAGAGCTTACCTGTCCTTTGAGGCGGCGATGACCACGGGTAATAACTTCTGGCATGTGATATTGGCACCCAAGACTGGGGCCAAAAGAGAGATTGTGTGCAGGATGGTCATTCGGTACAAATAATGTGAATTGTTAATCTTATCAAGCACCTAGAGAGAATAACACTCTTAAAACACTTCCCTGATCATAAGAAAAAGTAATTGCAACAGACCTTTCACTAGACTAATCTGTCCTACATGGTAGGATAACAAAAGAACTACTACAAAATCATATATTTGATAAGGCTCTTTTAGTATCTGAGGTAAATCAAAGACAGGAATGATAAGTATTCCAGAAACATGGGTCTGAAATCTTGCTACCAGAGAAGATAGACTTATCCATAATGGGAGAAGTTTATTCATGATTAAAATGGCCAAACCAGTCAGCCAAGACCATGTGCGGGAGACCAAGTTCCCTGTGGAGTGCACATTTTGGATGCTCCAAGGAAGTGTCGCACCTAAAGCAATTGATGTTTAAAGGGTCACCAGATACCTGTCCATAAGACTAAATCTGGATGATCATCTGCGTGTGTGAAATGCTAGAATTGGTACTCTTAAGGGAGCGGACTCACTAGGCTTCAATAAGTAGACACTGAAGAAGCTGCATCATGCCTAAGAAAGCTATATATGCTTCCCATGTAGGCACTAAATTGTCTTGGTTTACTGAAAAATGTTTTAGTATAGAACTCTTACCAATTTATATTATTGACAGGTCTCCTTAAATTTACATGTCCAGAAAACTACCACCGGAAGGGAAATGAAGAGCAGGGACTAGTGAATAATCATATAATTGCCCAATCAAACCTGTGGAACTATGTGTTGCATTGCCCATTCTGGACCAAATTCTTCTGCAAGACGCTTTAAGTTATTTGCAGCTGCATCTCGAATTGAGAAAACCTGTAAATATATGAAAAACATTTTGATTAATGATATAACATTTGATATTTTGAAAAATATTTGTCTGTATAGCTAGCAGCTTGCGTTATCTAAATTAAAAGAATGATCCAACGTTTTAGAAGTCCTGCCAGGGTTTGAGAGAGAAGATAACCCATACAGCTACCAGGTTTGGTTTGATCTGCATATTACCAGATCTGGCTTTATTTAACTTGAAACTTGTAAATAAATCAATGGTTGGATCTTACCAAAACCGTAATTCATTCCAATATGTTCTGATATTTGAGATACATCCTCCTGGTTATTAGTTAATACACATATACTGAACAGATACAATTGCTTATATACCCCTCATAAAATTGTTCTGTATTTTAGCCCCCAAAGTTAAACTTTTAACCGTTTTTCTTGTGTTTTCTTTCTCTGCAGTGTCTGCACCCTATATAATTGTTATTTGGCCAATTCAAACAAAATGACGAATGTCCTAACATAAGCTAGTTAATTATCACTTTCATTTGACCATTGACGCTATAGCAAATGGCAACACGTTTCTATTTACTACTACTAGGCTAAAACTTCGAGTATTCAAATCTACATTTTTAATAACCCTTCAACGAATATCAAAATAAAATCCAGAAGTTCCAACCCAAAAAACGACCAACATTGTCATCCCAAAACCTAGGAAAAGATTTCAAAACTGAAAGGCAAAGAATCGACATTGTAAACCACTTAATGATCATTAAACTTGGTTAAAGGTAAGCTTGGATGTTGTGGACGCAAGTATGCTATGAATCCAAGACAGCCCAGCTATGTGCTTGATTGTTTTGGAGGCTAGACATATGAACTTTGACACCAAGGAGAAAGCATCGTTTTTCCATCTCAGGCTGACAAATGATCAGATCCAAACATGCAAACAGTACAAAATTCAAGAGATTTATAGCTCGACAAAATCAAACTAGGAAAAAAATCACACTCATTAGATCTGCCAATCAAAATATTTCTAAGCTAGGGCATACCTTATCTTCCAGCCATTGCATGCAAAGAGCACCAAGTTTATCATCGAAGAACCCTACACCTAACTGGCTCGCCAGTAAAGGGATGTACTCAATTATAGCAAGTCGAACCCGCCAATGCCTATCTTCTGCAAGCTCAACAATGGCCGGCAATAATGATTGAGACAGTAGATCTATTCCAATCACCTGAAAAAACAGAGAATTTTCAAGGGGGGTGTTGGGGGGGTGGGGGTGGGGTGGCGAGGGGAGGGGGGCGGTAGTCAACAATAAATAGAGAACATATCCAAGTCATGTGGTTACACTCAATACAACAAAAAACCATAGCATCCTAGAAACTCATATATCGTGGCTATTCTACCTGCCTTGTTATTACTGCAACTGCTGTATTACATAAACTGGGAAATACTGGAAAGTAAACAAGAAGCTATAATAACTATTCTTATCTGACATAAAATAAAGAGTGATTGATATATTTGAAGTCATCAGTCATGTAACCTTTAATGAACTTGCATAAACACTGTAGGCATAAAAACAGTTAAACACCAAAGAATCCTCCTACTGCTTATCCAAAACATAACTCTCCGAACCAGATTTAGCTCTAAAGATCCAGCGGATTAACCCAAAAGGTAAACAAATACATGAACTCACAGGCTTTCCTTAAGCTTTACTTATGGTCCCTTCATAATAACTATTCAATTAATGCATCTTGAGCTAATAATGCCATCTGACAACTATTGAAACAGATGCCCTTCAGTCAGAATAGGTCTAAAGAAGAGTGATTGTTTTGTTAGGTAGCCATCCCCATTCTATTTGGAGTGCATAGAAGTAACTCTGAGAAATGGCTCAAGAAACAAATTTTGTGGGGAACTTTGTTCAAAAGCTCAATCATACTACTAACGTCGAAGTTAATGTATGCCATAACAAAACTGGTGAATAAGTTACCCTTTAGTCAGAAAAGGTTTCACATAGGAATCACCTTTCTCCTAGGAGTCAACTAAAAGTAAGATTGACCTAAGGATATAAATTTTGTAGGCAATTGCATTCAATAGCTCTATGAACTAATGGAGAAATTATGGAAGTAAAACAACCTGGGACTACAGAAGATCCTACTGGAGGCAAACACTAGTCATTTTGAGTGGATGGTAGCATGAAACAAAAACAAATTTATGAAATTGGATATTTTCCTCTGAAACCAACAATGGAGGGTAATACTCTCCAATTAATTTGCATAAGGTTTGTTTTTCAATAAAATGTTCCTACTGTAGCAAGGCACCTAAATCTGCATTTCACAACATAGTGGGGCATGCCGACAATTACAGCGAAGGTGGGATTCTCTCATATCCTCCTTTACTGAGAAAGGTCCTGCCAATAATTTTAACTTTCCAGGAGAGAGCAGAAAAAAATCTCTTGCAGTCTCATTTATTTAGAAGCGAACCCACCAATCCTTAGTAAGTTCATAATGATCGATACCAAATCATTAAAAGCAATGAAAATGCAATAGCGCGCTTAAAACTTAGTACAGTAGAACCTACTATGGCAATACACCAAGTATCTGCACTTGGCTAAATATGTCATCATCATGACAGCTAGGACAGTAATGCGACATCCATCTTTCCAGATAGTCAGAAGATGTAGGAAAAAAACATCTCTAGATATCCAAATACAACTAATTCATAACTTTGGAATTAGGATATGCTAGGATGTGCCACACACTTCTAATTAATAGTTCTAGCGACGATGGATCTCTTAATCCAGTTTGCTTACCCCTCCTTATCTGGTTACGGTAAGTTCTCAATTGGCTTCTAGCAAGCACCTACTATGGCAATACACCAAGTATCTGCACTTGGCTAAATATGTTATCATCATGACAGCTAGGTGATGTAATACATGTTTTGATTAACTCTAATTTATGTCTCTACGTTGTGCAGGTTATAAAAATCAGCAGAATGAACGAGAATCAATGACAAGTTATAAAGAACAACTAATTAAGCCAAAGACTTAAAGTTCAATGTTGGGATCTCAATGGATTTTTAAGAAGAAGCACAATCATATTTGCAAATCTTGTATTCATGATTCATTAGAAAATTAATGTAATAAATTATACTCAAATTTAGTTCCAAATTTAATATTCAGTTCTTTAGCAAATATAATGTCCTTTATCAAGCAGATCCGTTCCTCACAATCAAAACAGGATGACAGTCGTGAATGATTGAAAATATTAAAGAGATTATTTTATCCTAACAGTGATGATTTCGCAAATATTAGAAAAGTTGGAATGGTGCACCTGGATCTTTAGATGAGGAGGATGTTGGTTACCGGATCTACGATCGACGGTAGATGGACGGCCTGACGGCGTGCGACCTGACGGCGGACGGCCTGACGAAATGCCTGTTGCACAAAGGAGGAAGACGAACGACCGGGATGAGAGGCAGGACAGCAGGGAGGTTTGAACCCCGTTTTCCCCGCCCGATCCTCTTCCAGCCCGACCATTTTGTTTTCACTGGAAGCTGTTGATCCCGGTGTAGCATTCAATACAATTCTTCTTTCTTCGGTCTCCCCCCTCCCCCTTCGTTTGTTGTGGGTACCGCCTGGATCGGATGGCGGACGGCTTGGCGGCGAGGTTGGGGATGAGGAGGTCGAGGACGCTCGACGAACAACCACCATAGGGTTTCACACGCCCAGGGAGAAAGGGGGGAAGGGAAGATTAGGTTTCACTCTAATCTCAAAAAAATAGATCGCAAGAATTTTTTCTCTCACAATATTTCATTGATTATTTGATGATCTCATATGAAAAGAACAAGCATTTATATAGGCATACAAAAGAGCAAAGTGCTAACCCACATACAACGTGGGACTAAAGATGTCAATAAAAAAGAAACAAACTCTCCACAAGTAATGTGGGACTAAAATAAACCTAATAAAATGTCAACTCAAACTCAAAACCACGTGAGCAACGATAGATCTTTTCCGAGATGTAACCTAAGACAGCGTCATTTCTTTCCTCAAGATATTTTGCGTCTTCATCAATGTGATGAACGTAGCCCTCGTCATCGGGTACTGAGTCTTCGTCAAATTGTTTCTCAATCAAATTGATCTTAGAAGGACTAGAACAATTTATAGCAACATGTCCATACCCTTGACATTTGAAACACTTTACGTTTGGGCCAATCTTTAAAAAATATTTCTCAACATTCTTGCCTTTCGTATCTACCCTAGCTTGGGGTGAATTGGAAATAGTTCGATTAGGGTATTGGTTTGTTGAAGAACGTGAAACTTGTTGAGGAAAATCTTGACTCCTAAAACTCGAATGTGGCTTAACTTCGTCTTGGTCTTGAACTAGGGCATAAGCTCTCTCTAATGTGTCAATGTCTCGTGTGAACAACTCAGTTTTTAAATCAGTTCGTAAACCAGTTCTAAACCTAGATAGGATTTATTTAGGAGTCTCACTTTCGAAAGTGCTACACCTTACCATGAACTCATCATATTTTGCTACATATTCTTTAGTCGACATGTTTTCTTGGCGTAAGAAGTTCCACTGATCTAATAAACGGAGATAATAGGAGGGAGAAGGTATTTTTCTTTCAATTGTTATTTCATTTCAGTCAAAGTCCTCACGGGCAACTCACCTCTTATTTCTTTCAAGTATTCTATATTAGACCAATATTGACTAGCTTGGCTAGTCAATCTCACAGCAGCAAATTTTACTTCTCTCCTCGGTTAAGGTATACCACTTAAAGTAGCGGTCCATACATTTGAGTCAATCCAAAAGGTATTGTGGGTTGAGTTTGCCGTCAAAGGTCGGCGCCTCAACTTTAATACCCATCAAATATTGTCCGTCAGGGTCATATCGTTGTGATCGATGATTTTGGTTTCGTCGTGGGGAGTAAGAACTCCCATGGTCGTAATCAACTTGATGGTCATACACTCATCCCTATGAGGTGTCTGACTACGCACTCTCACTCCGTCATTTTCCTGTGGAGTACGACTTTGTGCTCTCTCAATTCTAATGAATCTATCATTTGTTTCTTTTTGAAATTCAATTAAGGCTTCGCGAATAGCCCTACACTCTTGAGCAATGGTGAGCAATGGTACACATTTGTCCCATCAGCACATCTAACTTTCTAACCAACTCGGGGTACATACTATCCTTAGTCGATTTGTGTGTCAAAAGCAAAGGATTACTTGACTCTTGAGGTGATTGACTAGTTTCGTCTAACAATATGAATGACCAGATCATGTAGGCATGCACTACTTAAACCTAAATGATTGTTGTTAATGCAAATGACAATTTTTTTAATAAATGAAATGAAATACTAAAATCTAGAATGCATTTTTTTTAAAATAAAATGCCTACCCTTGAATGCAATTTTTTTTAATTAGCTCCTAAACTTTTCAGGATTAAGTGAATGGACCTCTTCAATGGCACGAGGCTCACTGATATCAGATCACACCACAACCGCTTCCTTCAAAGACCTAATGAGCTCCGTCTAGTCGGCAATCCCGAGGCACAGGCACCAGAAGTCCTTAAGACCAATGTCTAAATAAATTTTAAATTCAGTTCAATGTAGTTTTTAGGCTATGGATAGGTGATGAAATCTCAACCATATCTTGTAGGAATTTTGTCCTTAAAATAATTTATGCAAACTGATATAAATGCACAAACCATACTCTGAGACAAATTTGATGTAATACATGTTTTGATTAACTCTAATTTGTCTCTACGTTGTGCAGGTTATGAAAATCAGCAGAATGAACAAGAATCAATGACAAGTTATATAGTTCATGATTCATGAGAAAATTAATGTAATAAATTATACTCAATTTTAGTTCCAAATTTAATATTCAGTTCTTTAGCAAAGATAATGTCCTTTATCGAGCAGATATGTTCCTCACAATCAAAGCAGGATGACAGCCATGAATGATTGAAAATATTAAAGAGATTATTTTATCCTAACAGCGATGATTTCGCAAATATTAGAGAAGTTGGAATGGTGCACCTGGAACTTTAGATAGGAAGGAGGATGTTGGTTGACGGATCTACGATCGACGGTAGACGGACGACCTCACGGCAGACGGTCTGGCGACGGAAGGCCTGCTGCACCAAGGGAGGAAAACGGACGACCGGGACGGGAGGCAGGATAGCAGGGAGCTGCTTGTACCGCCTGGATCGGATGGCGGATGGCTTGGCGGCGAGGTTGGGGAGAGGAGGGCGAGGACACTCGACGAACGACCATCCTAGGGTTTCACACGCCCAGGGAGGAAGAGGGGAGGGGAAGAGTGGGAGAGAATATGTTTCACACTCTAATCTCAAAAAAAATAGATCGCTGGATTTTTTTTTCCTCTCACAATATTTTATTAATTATTTGATGATCTCATATGAAAATAACATTTGATTATCTCGTATGAAAATAACAAGCCTATATATAGGCATACAAAAGAGCGAAGTGCTAACCCATAGACAATGTGGGACTAAAGATATGAAAAAAAAAGAAACAAACTCTCCACAAGTAATGTGGGACTAAAATAAACATAATAAAATGTCAACTTAAACTCAAAACCACATGAGCAACGATAGGTCTTTTCCGAGATGCTTCTTGCGCCTGTACATGTGTCGAAAATCTCGTTTGCGCGGTACGATGTCCTCGTCACTAGGACAGCAATGAGACATTCATCTTTCCAGATAGTCAGAAGATGTGGAGAAAAAAACCATCTCTAGCAATCCAAATATAACTAATTCATAACTTTAGAATTAGGATATGCTAGGATGTGATGCACACTTTTAGTTAATAGTTCTAGGCTTCTAGCAAGCACTAGAATCAACATGATACAAAATGCATGTTTTTTAACAAGCATGTGAATGTTAATACTTCAGACCTCAACATATACCAACAAATGGACATCCGGATATTAACCTGCAAGAAATGCAGGTTATTATGATCTAAATGTAAGGGGAAGTTGAAACTCAAGGTGTAGACATCTAAAGATGGGATGTCAATAATTCAATCTCTCTGTAGAATACATTGATCAACAGTTATCTATGCTGTTACTACGTCTCTCCATAGTTCCAATTTCTCTAATAAACAATCATCTAATACACAAATAATAGCCAAACATCTTTAAAATGGAATAGCAAAATCAAGGGACTACACACAGCCATCATATTAAGTTTGCCAAGAGGTTCCATGCATCTACTCACAATAGATAATGAAAGAAAACAAAGCGAACTAACATAAGCCATTCAGTTCCTACCTGATTCACTTGATCAAGCTTGCTGATGATATTGAGTCTAACATCAGGAAACTCATCTTTAAGCAAAGATAGAAATATTGGAAGAAGATGTTCAATAGTTGCATCCTACACAAACACAAAAAGTAAAATGAATTCTCCATAAATGAAAGGTTATTCATCGGTCAAAATGGTGAAAAATACTGGCTACAAACCAAATATATGCTCAAGTAACCCAATATATTGGGGGCATAAATGATCTGTAATAAAGGTTTTATGTAAATATACAATTAACCAGAATATACAGTTGTGAAACAGGATAGCGAAAACAAAATAATTTCTTGTCAACCATCAAAAGAACAGCAAAGAAATGAGAAGATTAATTTAACAACTGCAGTACAAATCCAAACTCAAATTTTCCATATAGCCACGTAATGCTAACTTCTTACAATTGGGATATATAGGTACTTATCATTTAAAGCAATATGACACCGGCATGCGCTATCTATCTAATTACAAATGAAAAAAAGATAGTGAGTTAGTGTAAGAAGAAAACCAAGTTGGAAGTTTCGTTAAATGATAGCATCACGATGCATTTACTGATATCCAAAAGAGACAATAAAGACTGCTTGTAAAGAGAGAACTAAGATGCACTCCACAAGGTCAAGGAAAGAATAAACTGATCTTTCTTTTACACTAGGGATAAGATATCTTGTTGCTGCAATAATCCCTGTAACATGTATTATTTAGGGTGTGTATAGCAACACGAAGTGATGAAACCCAATGCAATCCAAGGAAACTGTGTCATGGGGTTTCATGAAACCAAACCATGAAATTTGGGTTGCAGAAGGTGTTTGGAGATATGGAATCTTGTAACTCGTGCTAGGTTGGCATCATTAAAAAAAAACTTGTACTTTTAATTTCCATGAGTTATATAGCTTGTTTGGAATTGAAACCCATTGAAAGAACAAGAGAAGAAAGGTTCAAAAACTCGGTTCTGGTATCAGTTTCGTACTCTTCCTATGAGTATCTTTTCAGCGGTTTGCCGGTTTCAGTGGTTTTGAAATTGACAATCTCAGTATCAGTTTTGGTATCAGCCCATACTTGAAACCTTGGGTAGACATGAAACCCAATTAATACTTTCTCAATAAAAGACTAACAATATGAGTTTCTTGAGGTCTGAATGGGCTTCAATCCAAGAGTGAAACTTGTTGATTGCAAAAAGAAGTAATCAAGTTGGTCACCCAACACTTCTGAAACCTTATGGACTCAGGTCTCATGGGGTTTCACGTTGCGATACATAATGCTGCATGAAACCAGGCTTAGTTTCATCAGGTTCCGAGATTTCTGAGAAGTTTCACTCTGACAAACTCGCCCAAAAGTTATTTGGTTGGAATTATTTGGCTATCAGTTTGCTGGAACTAATGACCGAGATAAATTCAAGCAAGGAACAAACAGAGTTCAAAAGAAACAAAACGAAAGATACATCTTATGGGGCTTGTCATGTTACCCATTGATAATTGTTTGAGTAGAGCAAGCCATTAGCAGGAAAAACATGGAAAGCAATGTATTTTGCATGTCTATGACTCTATGCCACTTATTAATTTTACTATAGAAACAAAACTTGAAAGTCAATTATGTGAGATAGCACCCATGGAAACAAATAGTTTGAGTAACCTGGATGAAGCTGGTAGAATTGCTTTTTTCAGTCAGTCCTTTATTTAATAAACTATACTATTAGGAAGAAAGCCCTGAAAGCGGCATCTTCCAAGGAAGCGCAGGATCCGTCCAAGCGATCAAAGCAAGCCGGTTTGAGAACAGGCTATGGGCCCTTTCTCTGTCTCCCACCCCCTAAAAAAGAGGGGTTCTGCCGTCAACCTAAATTCACTCTTTTTGGCATCCCAACTCAAAAGTTCTCGTGTACTTGTGTTTACAGCAAGATCTCTATCTAAGTGTTGACATCAAATTCCTTAAAGGACAACACATACTAGGTACATGCCTATCTCCATAATTCATGCTCAACTGTAAACATGCACAGAGATAGCATACCTTTCCCAAGACAGGTGCCATGCCCATTATTACTGATGCTAAGGCTGATCGTACATGCTGGGAAGAATCTGATGATAACTCCTGAAAATTGCAGTGTTTTATTCAGTTGGAATTCACAGCAAAGATTGATGAACATTAAGATGAGTATTATCCTATAATGCAAAAATATTATAGGTGAATATAACACCCGAGGCATGGCATTTCTTATCAAATAAATCATACAAAGACCTTGACACACGGTAGGATGTGCTGAACTGCAAGCTGCGAATTCAAAATGCGGCAAAATTTTGTCACTTTCCCTGCAGCTGCTATGCGTACTTCAGCCTCGTTGTCACGAAGAAGACGAACATAAGCAGGCACCAAATCAGCCCTACAAAATTTATACAGGTCGCTGAAAAAATATGAAGGAGCTTGAAAAGTTGTCACTAGCAAAAGGAAACATTTATCCAGACATTTTTGTTTTACCAACAAAAAGTATGTACAGGTCCAAGTCGTCGTCGTCGTCGTCATCCAAACCTTCTCCCATCATAATGGGGTCGGCTATGGAGCATAACAAGGCTCCGTGAAAATTTTGACAAAGCTTTTATGACTCGCTATCAACCTGACGTCAACCCTCTATGTTGATGCCAAAGTCCTAGCCAAGGTAATTATGAGCATGCGAGGGTCGTGTCATAGAACTTAGAAGGCCAACTGACAGGTAGGTAGAGCAACATTCTGGATATGCAGTTTAAGCTCATGCAACCAATGAGCACCCTCGAAGTTCCCCTAGACTAAGAGCCTAGACGAAGAGGTAAGAAGCCACGATTTGCTATTGGAAACTGCATTCATCTCTATGACACATTGAGCCAAAGAGTGAAAGAATTACCATCCCAAAATATGTACAATTCCAAGATAAATAAGAATATAGAGGCAAGATATACGAGCAAAAAGGATTAAAAATGTTTACAGAATGCTAACAAATATTACCTTGTAGGCTCAGGGCCAACAGCTTCACATAGCTCGTACAACTGATTTGCAACCATATAGCGGACTCGCCAAGATTTATCCTGAAAAAGGAAGCAGCCGCAGTAGATTTACTCAGTCCTAACAAATGCATAGTTTGTTCGTAATTGGGATACACATGATATCAGAAAAAATAAGCCAATTGAGGGTCAATTTTAATACATAAATAAGTTTATTAACAAAAAATCCAGACTGCGGAAAGTAGCAAAGAATTGAAGCAATTAACAGGGAACAGCATTAATTAGTAGCACACTCTTACCTGTGAGAAACTAACAATGACTGGAAGGATATGAGCTACACAGTCCTGGGGTTCCAACAACTTCCCAAGTGCTGCGCAACCCTCAACAGCTAACAACCGGACAGAATCTTGATCTGAAATGTAGTGTCAATAACATAGTTATTAAAGGAGCCTTGCGGCACAATGATGTTTAAGACTGAAGAGCGAGCCTCATGAAGGCGAAGTGCACACTAACAAAATTATAGATCATAATTGTAATAATATTACTTGTATGCAAATAAAAAATAAATTATGGTGATTTATTGTTTTCCTTTTTTACACAATAGTATAACTGTCCCATTCCTTTTTTTTTTTTGGTTCACAGTGAACAATAGGCAATATCATACTCATACTCTAACAGTAGTACCTAGAATCTATTCTACTATATCATGCCAAAACTAGGCTTCACCGTGAAAAATTTTCATTCCAAAAATACCCTTCAACATATTTAGTAATTAAAAAGAATACCTACAATAAATTCCACTCACAACCATTTAAGAGATGCAATAATGACAACCATTTACGGAAATCAAAGGGTTCATGCTACTTGCTAAGTCTTTTAAATTGTTACCAAAGAATTCGAAGGGTTGAACCATTAACCTATATAATTAAAAGCAGTAGAAATAAACTAACTCATCAACATCATTCACTCCAATATACGTGCAAAGCACGTGCATCTAGGTAATATATATATATATATATATATATATATATATATATATATATATATTACCTCCTGCATTACAAAAAGTCAAGATGTGGATAGCTTAACATGGATAAAACTAGATGCAATGGTATGAAATCCATAACTCCTGGGGGGATGCAAATGTACATGATAGGGCCAGTATATACTTTTTGGGTCACCGGACAAAAATCAAAATGGTGCCTCTCTCTCTCTCTCTCTCTCTCTCTCTCTATATATATATATATATATATATATAACTGAAAAGTTCTTTAGAAAAACAAATCAAGGCGACTAGGCCTTGAACCCATGACCTTTTACATAGAAGCTATAAGTGAAAACCAACTTTGCTTATATCTATTCTACTATATAATCTATTCTATTCTACTATATAATGCCAAAACTAGGCTTCACCGTGAAAAAATTTCATTCCAAAAATACCCTTCAACATTTTTAGTAATTAAAAAGAATACCTACAATAAATTCCACTGACAACCATTTAAGAGATGCAATAATGACAACCATTTACGGAAATCAAAGGGTTCATGCTACTTGCTAAGTCTTTTAAATTGTTACCAAAGAATTCGAAGGGTTGAACCATTAACCTATATAATTAAAAGCAGTAGAAATAAACTAACTCATCAACATCATTCACTCCAATATACGTGCAAAGCACGTGCATATATACTAGTCCAAATTAAATGGAAAATGGAATTTAAGTACTTACATTCCACCACCTAGGGTCTACTGGTAACAGTAGTAAGGGAGGGGGGGAGTGAGTGTGGGTTCAAATCCCAACCTGGGCAATAATTAAATGGGAGGGGTCTTGATGCTAGTAGCCCACGGCAGGGACGATCATTGGCCTTATCTCAAAAAAAAAATGTATTTGCATTGCAATGATACGTAAAAATCAGAGTAAAAGAAGCATGTAAAGTAGAATATTCTATGAGGCGTGCTTCAAAATGTCTTGAATCTTGCCGACAGGCGCCATAAGGCATGAGCCTAATGAAGGGAGCGTTACTCCACCTACATTGAGTCGTTAAGGAATGAGCCTCGTGAGTCTCGAGCCTCAGGTGCGCTTTTCACAACTATGGCCAATATAGATCTACTCAGTAAAATGACGTACACATTGTAAAAATATAGAACAAAAGCCACCTAATTACAAATGCCAGTAAGCAAGCAATAAGCAATATGATACCATCAAAATTTTCAGTGCATACACTACTGCGAAGCAGAAGAGACCCTAGGCACCGACTAAGAGATGATATCACACAAAAAACCATAGGCAAAGACAAATAAATATCAGCTGTCCAAACCAAGAGATATCAAACGCCTCCCCCTTGGCTCCCGAATGTGCTTCTCATAGGAAAAAAAAATAAGGTGCCAAGCATGAGCTTAATAAACTGAATAGGATCTACAATAAAAATGTACACGCCATATAGTTGATTTAGCCTTTGCATTTATACTCCAAATTTCATGACAATTTAAGGGAGAGAGAAAAGTTCATTTGATCAAGTTTCAATGACCAATCACCAGCAACGCTAGCGCAATTTCTTACTTTCTACAAGGGAATATAAAGGAAATAATCTACAAGTAGATGTTCCCTTCGACTTATTAAATAGAAGCTTCCGTGTTCACAAAAAAATGGACTTTAGGTCAACTAAAAGTTAGGTTGAACATGTGCCAACTAGTATATGTATTTGCTTTTTTCTTTGAGAAGTACTTTTGAATTCTTAAAGAAAATGTCAGACCATGTTTGTTCTCCCCAACATTGCTTGAGCCTAGAGATACGTGTACAATATTTTAGTAGTAGTAGTAGTAGTAGTAGTAGTAGTAGTAGTGACAACATATAAATAATATATAAGATATCATATTGTTTTCCTTATCCTAACATCACTTAGGAGAGAGATGGAGCTAACAACCCATGAAAAAAACTCATCTCCATCATCCTCCTCCAATTCTTCTCCCAACACAATGAGGTCGCATAGAGCTTATGAATGCTCCATATAAGAATTGGCATGGTTTTTATGATTATGTGTTGACATGACGTCAACCCATTATGTTGGTGTTAAGACCATGCCATGGAACAGCTAGTTGGTGAGCCAATAGGTAGACATACCTTTTGGCTATGAAGTTTAAGCTAACGCAACCAAGGAGCACCCTCCAAGTTCCTCTAGATTACAAAGAGTCTAGACAAAGAGGTATAATGATAGAATTTACTATAGGAAATTGTTTCAAACCCAAAGAGTGAGAAGGAATGGCATTCCCATACCCATGAAAATGGTATCAATTAATAATAATATGTAGCCAATAGCCCTTGAAAATGCTATCAATAAAAAACAAACCTATTGTCAAAAAAATCAAGTACATTTTTTCCCAAAAAAAAAAAAAAAAACTCAACTTACGGACTATTTTGAGATTACTCTCATTCGCTTCTTGTTCTTAATTTTCTCTATCATAGGGTTATAGCTACAACGGCCTTTCTTTTGGCTAGTACAAGAAATGGCATTTAGATAACAGCCAAATATATTTTTTTAACTTTCGAGGTTCATCTCAAAATGTGTAATTGGTTCATCAATCTCCGTTCTTGGCAAGATAAGCTTTGTCAACACTCACGGATCACCTGAACAACACTAATTAATGTGAGACCATATGTACCACCTATCCTGCTACACTTGCACTTGATTTGGAAGACTCGCTATGAACTTTAGCCTTAACGAACCAAGGTTGCTAAGGAAACATCAAGAATAAAAATATTCAAGTTATCAGTGTCTGAATAAAAAGGTTCATTCTGTTCTTGATTTACGAGCTCATGTAATAGAGGCATTGTTAAGCCCACTTCTAGAAGATGTCTTTACTTCTACAAGGCATCCCTACGCCCTCCAATCATTGTTTACTAGATGAGTTTGTGTGCATTGTATGTATGCATAGATGTATTTGCATGTATGGCTTTCTAAAGTTAGAACTGAAAAAGAAAAGAAAAAAAAAAGATCGATAGAGAAAAGTATAATAGTAAGGAGACGCTATTTTTGTAAACCTAGTACCAAGATACTTTTGATGAAAAAAGTGATTGGAGCATACTCTCCTTCTTCATCCTATAGATATAAATCAATTCACATTGATCACTTCTAAGGGAATGACGATCTATACAATTTCAAACATGCATTGAAAAACTTCTCAATGGGGAATGCAATTAATGCTTGTTAATTTGAAAGCTACGAGATACCTCTCAGTTACAGCCCTATTTATTATGCATGGACGAGAATGGACTAGATTCCAGTTTTGTAAATTTCATAGTACAAATTGGCAGGACAACCAAGTATCATTTATATGGTAAAATATGTGTGAAACACTTTTCTGTGAAATTAAGTAAATAAAAACTAAGGTTTAAAGGCTTTCTTTGCATTTTAGTTTGGGTGATGGATGTTTGCTCAGATGTCCATTTCCAGAACAATCGTTGGGTAGCGTTCCAAAAGATCCCATATGAGCCCCCAAAATGAACGGCACGTTTGAGCAAACACCATCTAGAAGGCAAGCCTTTTGGCTCCCCAATTTCTTTTGGCACCAAATGGGGTTCATATGAAATGTAACTGCAATCCAAACTGGCCCAAGTCTCACAGCTGAAAACAATACGTTTTGGGTCAGTGTTGGAGGATCGAGAATATTCGGAATTACTGAAACCCTTTCAAAACCACAAAATAAGAATGAAACTAATATAGGAAGGATCCAAAACCAATACCGAGTTTTTGAACCTTACAATTCACAAGCTACCAAAATTTGTAAAATGAATACTTGTCACATTAGGAAAAAAAAAGTCATGGTGCATTGAAAACATGGAACCTTGAAACCTCAAAAAAACATGTGCATGTATGTCTGTATGTGGGTGGGTGGGGATGGTCATCAACCTCTTCTCTTGGTCAAGATAAGCTTCATCGGCACTCTTGGATCACATAGATCGCCTTAGGGACAGTCATCATTCATGCCATGCCAACTAACCTGATAAAGTTACATCGGATGGGACAATTCACAATGGGAATTATCAGCCTTTAGCAAGACAAAGATTGTTTGGAAAACCTTGGACACAACAATAATCAAGTTATTATAACCGGCAGAAACGGCTTGTTCCAATCTTGACTTACAAGTTTCTCTAGACTCTAGTGGGCTTTGTTGGGTCCCGTTTCATAAATCGCCATTGCCCCTCACCCGTTGTCTACTAAATGAGTGTATGTGTATATGTGTATATGTGAAGATGAAGAAAGATCGACTGTTCCAAAAGGATGATAAATTGGTGTTTAGTCGACCAAATATTTGACCTCTTAATCAGATCAATAATTGGGTGACAGACTAACCAGAATTCCGAGTTGTGGGTTATTGTGACTAACCGAACGAGCAATTTGATCAATTTGTAACCAGCAGTGGAGTAAGCGCATAATAAAAACTGCTCAATGTAACATTGGGTATAGTCTTAAAGAGATGCAACTTTCTAATGCCAACCCATTTTTTAATAATACAACAGAAGGAAGTACATTTCATAAGACAAAGATCGGGTTACTTTTATATATATATATATATATATATATATATATATATATATATTATTGGTCTCCTCTTTGCTTTATGAAATTCGATTTACAGAATACTCTCACATGCATCACTTTCAACTTTTAAGTGAATGACAATCTATACAATCTCATACGTACTCCGGAAACTTCTTATCGGGAAAATTGTTTGTATGTAATTTACATTTGCTAATTAGGAAGGTATGAAAGACGTTAACTGGTTAGACCTACTTTCCAGATACATTTACTATGCCTGTTCAGGACAAGAATGGACTACATTGCAATTTGGGGGCATTGACATGACAACCAACGTATTAATCATAAAATCTACACAAAACAAGTTCACCTAAAATTAAGTAACAAAAACTTAGAATTCATACATGTCATTGTTAACGGGTCAGTATTGCTTACACCAAGGTTTCATGTCGTGAAAGAAGTTCTACAATTGGTTTTGTTGGGTTTCATGCAACCACATGAAAACTCTAGTTTCATGGTTTACCAGGCGGAGTTTCATTTCATCTTGCCAAGTACACCCTATTTTTTCAAGACAGGTAAAAGAGAACGGCAGGCCAGAACAATAACAGCGAGAAGGATTGATAAACCAGCCTATAATATTATAAGGTATCTACAATCTAATGACATCCAAATCGAAATTACATTATATATATTAGCATACCATCCTGAGTAAGTTCCTCGAATATAGACATGATGTCTGCCTTTAGATGAGTTGCCTCAACAGTGGCAGCAAACTTTCCAAGGTTTGATGCAGCAGACCTTCTGACCATAGGCATATCGTCTTGACATAACTGCCCATATATTGACCTCAGTTCGGCCTTTAACAGTTCTGGAGCACTTGGATAGGCAATATGGAACAGTCCACATGAAGAAACCCTTGCAGTGAACCACTCTCCTGCTGCTAGTCTCTGAAAGTGACAGATGACAGTAAAATCAATAAACTGAAAAATAAAAATAATTAAGCAGAGAAGCTAGTATTGCTGATCCATATATATATATATATATATATATATAGAGAGAGAGAGAGAGAGAGAGAGAGAGAGAGAGAGATCAGCCCCTAATCTGTCAATTCAAACAAATTATATCTCAGGTTTTTTTTCAAAATAAAAGTTGCAAAATCCCTATCTGCTTTCCTAACTAGTGAAGTTACGAAGTGGAGATGTTAATAAATGAAAGGAAGGTAACAAGTAGTCGTTAGCTATATAAGAAAGTACTTAAGTTTCCATTGACAAATTCTAAAACTTTTGGGTCTCTGAATAAAGCTACACACAGCAAGGGGTAGTTTGGAAGCTGAACCACTTTTTACTTTACTAGTCCAAGTAACGACTCTCCATTTTTTCTTTTTACAGTATATTGGCATGCTACATGAGCAACATCTTGTAATAGTTATGAAGGGATACATCAATAAAGAAGCTCATGGAAAAATGCTTCCAATGTGTTGACTTGTGATCAAGGTTTTAAGTATCGACTGAAACTGACATGTTGGCCGTAACTGATAGGAATTGGAGGGTATGAATCTACCAAAACCAAAAATTCAAAACAACCGAACCCCGGAACTGCCAAAACTGATACTCGTAGGAAGAATCGGTAACCGAGTTTTTCAGCCTTGCTTGTGATATGTGCAAACTAAATATCTGTCACAAACTGCAGTAGTTCCTCTATGCTTTAGTTTCTAGCTATATGACTCAAGTGTAGAAGAGAAATGCACTTGTAATCTTGGGGTTAAGTAACATATAGTGTCGACAACTTGACTGTAAATGCACAAGGAACTCTTAATCTATAGCTACTACAAGAAGTGAAAAGGGAGGAATTCCAAGCATGCATTTTGCAATTGTTAAAGAAATCTTAATCTTTTGTTTAACGGAAAATTAATCTCCTACCTTAACCAGAGGAATAAACCAGTCCACTAGATCGTTTTCCTTCATCTGAGCTCCAATTCTGCACAAGGATTCAACAGCCTTGTCCCTGACACAGGTTTCCTCTACAGTACAAAGAGTTTCCAAAGGTGAAAGCAAGACATGAGCATATTCCACTCCCCCGACATATGGAATGAATACGCCCAACTCTTCTGCCATCGCAAGAAGTACCTCATCGTCGTCGTCATTGTTTTCACCAAGGAAAGGAATCAATTCCTTCCTGGTCCTTTCCTCTCCAAGGGCCCGAGCTATTGTAGAAAGCCTGCGAATGGAATTAAGCCGGAGCTGAATGTCTTCATTCTTCAATTCATCTATCAGTATAGCAATAGGATACAATGGCTCATCAATCATCGCCATTCGATTTCCCTAGTTCCTCGGACCTGCAAGGAAACGAAACAACTAATTCATATATCAGAAATGAGGCAATCCAAATTAAATATTTACTTTCAGAATACAAAAATGCAAGAGCTTAGACTGCATAGCCAATGGGTAGGTCAACCTACCAACCAAACGATTGTCTACGTTTTATAGCATTGCTCCCTCATGTTGATAGCTGCCAAAGCTATGAATTTGATACCAACATAGAGGGTTGATATATGTAGTGCCCCGATTCAGTTGCAGAGCACGGTGTGGGCTAGCGGCTGGAACGGTCGAGTCGGAATCCGATAACGGAAAAATCTTGCCGGTATCGATTGAACGGGACAAGTGAATGGAGAACATTTTCCTCGTTATGGATTGGATTCTTTAGAAGTTGTGCTCAAGATCCAGTGTATTGTGTCTTGGAAAATGAACTCTATATAAGGGTCTATGTCTCAAGACCTTTGCACTGTTGGTTTTCGATGTGTTTTCGTTGTTGGTTTTATGATGTGTTTTCGTGAATATTTTTTATGAGAATGGTTTTTATTGCTTGCTTTCATTGCCTCGCATTCATATTGAATTACTGAGAGAAAAGAGAAGAAAAGTTATAAATCGTTGTTGGTGCAACATGTGAGCAAGTAAGCGGAGCCTGAAGTCGCGTAAATAATCTCTCTCAGCAATTCACCAACTAGTGAGTGACTTCGATCATTCGATGAATCATTAATCTTAACGCTTAACAAAAAAGAATATTGTTATTGTAGTACATTGATTAACGAT